>CM066034.1:802488863-802986572 GCA_033557465.1 Ichthyophis bannanicus | reverse complement strand
TGGCCGGACTGGTATAGAGGGTCCATCTGGTGGAGGTCCCCCAGAGCTGGAAGAGCTGATTGGCCATTCTGGGGTCTAGCTACCACTCATGAAGCTGGAGGACCCTGCTCAGCCTGTCCTGGCCTGGCAGATACACCATGTGTAGGAGCATCCCATGGCGGTTCACATATGAGCAGAGAGCTACTGCCTCTTGGCAAAGGGTGTACGATTCTGTGACCCCCTGCTCGTTGACGAAGAACATCGCCACATGATTGTCTATCTGGACCAGCAATGAATGGCGTAATAAGTAAGAACATAAGAACATAAGATATGCCATACTGGGTCCAGACCAAGGTCCATCAAGCCCGTATCCTGTTTCCAACAGTGGCCAATCTAGGTCATACGTACCTAGCAGTTTCCCAAAAAAAAAGATACAGGTTCCACAATACTTGTATTGGGTCAAGCAGTGCTATCCTGGGTCCCCTTTTAATAATGGTTTATGGACCTTTCCTCCAGGAACTTGTCCAAACCTTTTTTTAAACCCAGCTACACTAACAGTGTGTTGACGGAAGTGGCGACGGAAAGCTCAGAGGGCCAAGAATATGGCTTAAAGCTCCAAGACGCTGATCTGCTGCAGACTGTCCAATTGTACTGAGTGCAGAGGCCATCGCAGTGGGCTCCCCAGCCTAAGAGGATGGCGTTCTGTGGGGGGTGGGGGCCTAAAAGGGCATCCCAGTCAGAAGATGCTGGGGGGGCTTGCCAGGGAGTCCAGCCTGGGTCCACTAGGAGCAGAGGCCTCATTGAACTGCCCTCATGTGAAGCTGGACGTCCAGGGTGACATCGAATGTGGACGCCATGTGGACCCAGCAGGTAGAGAAGGTGGATGGACACTGAGCGTCGGCGCTGCAAGGCAGCAGCTAGAAATTTGAGGTGATCGGCCCTGTCCAGTCTTGCCCCTATGAACTCCATGCAATGTGCTGAGAGGAGATGGGACTTTGGGTGGTTTATTACGAACTTATTACAAACTTGAAGTATTGTAGGATGAGGATGGTGCATGCTGTTACATGATGAACCTCTGTGGCCGTACGGTCCCTTATGAGCCAGTCACCCGGTTAGGGAAAGACAAAGACTCCCTGGAAATGGAGGGAGGCCATGACCACCACTAGGCACTTGGTGAACACTCTGGGTGCGGTGGCCAGCCTGTACAGCCACCTCCCACCATGACCCTGAGGTATTTCCTGTGGTTGGGATGGATGAGGATGTGGGTGTATGCATCCTTACGGTCTAAGGAGCATAACCAGTCTACCGGCTGGAGTTATGGCAGCAGTGTTCCAAGGGTGAGCATTTTGAATGTCTCCCTCACCAAGAACCTGTTTAGGTCCAAAAGAACCAGGATAGGCCAGAAGCCTGCAGTCCTCTTGGGTACTAGGAAGTACCAGGAGTTGAACCCCTTGCCCTAGAGGTGTGCGGGCACTGGTTCCACTGCCTTGTCTTTAAGAAAGCCTGTGAGGTGTTGCAGCAGTAAGGTCTGGTGGAGGGAGTCCTAGTGGGCTCTCCCGGAAAGAAACTGAGGGGATTGCCTGTGTCAGATGGAGGAGGTAATTCACCACCTGCAGGGCCCAGGAGTTGGTACTGATGAATGGCCACCAGTGAGCATAAGGAACCACACCCTGTGGGCTGCTGTGCTGAGCCTCTTGGGGGAAGAGAAGCTATGCCCAAGGAGTCAAGAACCCCCGCCAGGCTGGGCCGGAGCTGGTGCCTGGGGTTTGGGAGCTTAGGCTTATGAGGGCCATGCCTTTTGTCCCTTGGCCTGTTGCCGAGCTGGAAAGGCCTGGTATTGAAGGTAGTTTCCATAAGCCTTCCTCTTCTTCAGGTTAGAAGTGCTTTTTACCTGAAAGCTTCCATCAATAAGAGTCAGTGGTCTTCTTGGCAAGCCTGGTCCTCATCGGGAATTCAGACACCCAAACTGCAGCCTTTTTATTTATTTATATTCTCTTATATACCATGCTATTCTGCATCAGTGTGGTTTACATTGAACAAACTGAAATTACATTGAACAGGGCATTATAACTTGGAAATAACTATTTTACAGGGAACATGGGCTATGGAGGGTTAAGTGGCTTGCCCAAGACCACAAGGAGCACCTGTGGGACTAGAAACCTCAGTCCTTCCGGCCCAAGGTTGCTGTCCTCTAGTGGGATTTGAATCCCCGACCTTCCAGCCTGAAGTACCTTGCCCCAACGACTAGGCCACTCCTCCACTCCACTCCTTATCCATCATGGGTTTGCCAAAGAGGTTCTCTCCCTGGCAGGGGACATCGACCAGTTTGTCCTGAACCCATTGCGCCAGGTCAGGGGCGGCTCAAGGCAATCTGCTGCCTGAGAAGAGGGAATGAGATGGCACCCCCCCCCTTGTGGTGGCGGGGGAGGCTTTCTCAAAACTCCAGTCAGGTACTGAACCAAACCAAAAAGCCAATTATATTATATGAAGGAAATGCAAGAGTTTGCACACAAAGGAACTAAAAGAAAGCGTGAGAAACACAGCACAGTTTATAAAATTAAATTATAACTCATTTTTATTTTGTTGTTATAAACTGTGTTTCGGTTCTTGCTTTTCCTTTTTGAACATATACTTTGCATCCACAGAACCCCCTTCCTCAACAGTGGGAGCAGAGCAGAACCAGGACATTCACCCACAGAACTCAATATCTTAAAAAAGCCCACATTATCCAGTACCAGGCATATTGTGAACTAATACAAACCCCTACAACAAAGTCACCGAGTATCTATAGAGCAAATATACCATACCATACCAGCACCAACTTCCAAAACTCACATTGTAGCAGCAAAGCGCAGACAAACCAATGATACCAGGAGTCTGTTCAAAAGGTCCAAATCATTTATTTGTGCACAAGTCTCAAGCAAGTCAATTTCAAAATGGCTGAGCAAAGTTTTCAAGCATTACAACAACTTTTATAGACTTCTGTTCCATTCTAGGTATAGAAAAACATTTCATTGGTCCCGGTAATCTCCCGTACCTCCCGTACCTCTTCTATTGGTCCCGGTACTGATAAGTTTATCCAGTTATGTCCCTCCAGTGGGCATGACACCTGCATACCCCCCTTCTAGTCCCAATTACAATGGTCAGTTCATCAACTTGTTACTTTCACACTTTCAAGGTTATAGAACCAATTTGTACGTGCAGAGGAGCTGGGCTCTGCAACTCATCTGTCAGCACTCCCAATTATTTCTTTGCAGATGTACTTTTTCTTATCAGTAACTTTTAAACATGTTTTTCTGTATTTTTCCATCTTTCAATACTACAGTTCTGCTTACCTAAGCTAATTCAATACTTCTACTGAGTTCTATCTTACAATAGCAGCATATTGGGGGATGTGCAATCCTATATGCCTCTCCACAGGCCTCATTTACAGGTCAAGCTAGCCATGCTGGCCTGCTTATGTTCGGACACTGTGGGTCACAGGCCTGCACCTGCCACATTCCCCCCTTTGATTAATCTCACCCTATTACTTAATAAGGTGTGAGAATTAAATCACTTTCTGAAGAATCACATCCTGGCTAAAGGATTTCTACCAGGACTGGCTGTATATAAAGCCATGATTTTTGTTGCGGTCTTCCGCTCTACTGTACTATCAATAGTGTTATGAATGGAACGCATACAACATGGGATTAAACATGGTAATAAGAAGATAACAGCAACAAGGATTAGTACCAATACGATGAAAGTCTTAAATCCTCCCACCCATGAAAAGAGGTTAGCAAACCAATTAGGAAATTTCAATGAGTGCCACGTCTGTACTGGCACATAAGCATGTCTTTGCATATCTTTAGCAATTTCTTCAACTACTTGACCTTTATCATCTATTTTCAAACAGCAATTGGTTAAGTTCAGCTTACCACATACTCCTCCTTCAGCTGCTAACAAATAATCAAGTGCTAAGCGGTTCTGATATATCGCAGTGCGCATCTGAGTACTTTGTCTAGCTAAGAGCGTGAGAGCATGACTAGTTTCATTGGTTATTATTTCAACTACTGCTTGTAAGCGAATGATACGATTAATCATATAAATTGGGGTACGATAACCATACATACCATCATCATTCCAAGTGGCGGGTCCATAATATTCAATGATTCTTTCTGGTGGCCAATCATCACCTTGCCATTTCTCCCACTTGCCTATCTGTAAGGCCTCTCTCTTTTGTCTTAGTGCTCTTTTGTGTCGGTGGGTAGTGTATACTGGGTATCCTAATTGTTCTCCATGTTCAGTGTTTAAAAGAAAGAAAGAAGGTCTGATGGTTCCTAAGACACATGCTCCTCACCAGTGTGGTGGGAGTTGTGCATATGCTCGGTTTCCACAGATCCAATATAGGCCAGGTGGGGCTTGCCAGGCTTGGACTTTAGCAAGGTTAGTCCATAGACCTGCAAGTTCAGGAAATCTGGCTAATGGGTTAGGAGGTTCAGGATGTCCAACTCCTGACCACCATGCTGTCTTTGTGGTCGTGGCATTATAGTATTTCTGGCTAAGACAGACCAGCTGTCCTACCTTTTGGGTGAACTGGGGTCCAGTTCTGGCATAGCAAAGACGTCCAACGATTGAGTGCGCTAACACCCATTCACTGGTAGTCTTGTGTAATTCAGTCTGATTATAAATCATGGAATAATTCAATTCTTGGGCTTCCCATGGCCACTGATCTCCCATTTGGGTTCCGCCACAGAAATAACAATCTGTGATCTTAAGACTAGATACTACTGCTCCGGCTAATTCTAGAAATAATTCTGTGAGGGGTGAGGGATCTCAAACTTATTTACATGCATGGCTTCATAAAAAGTATTATGAATATGATATTTAGATGACTTGTGGGCTTGGGTATTCAATCTGATATACACAATGGTCCCTGATCTATTGCTCCTCCAGCAATACGTAAACCAAACTTATATCCTTGTTTCCATGCATGGGGATTGTGTATACGTAAGTGTAAGGGGTTACAAGCATCTTTCTGACATTTATCATTTGTGGTTGGCTTGGTTAAAGTAGCCATTCGTTTATCTATTTTCTCATCAGTTATACCAGTATTCCAGGTAGCATAAAAAACACATCCCCAATACGGGCAATAGTAGTCTGCTGCTGGGGCAGTACTATAGCCTGGTTCCTTCTTACCTGTACACTTTCTCCTCCATCCCGTGGCACCTTCTGGACACATATACTTATGGTCATTTCGATACGCTTTCTCCCATGTACCACAGGTGGAATAACTATCTCTATTAATAGCATTGCATGCATCAAAATTCAAAACAGCAGGTTTAGTAATGTCCTTAAGTGGCGGCGTTGCAGCTAATATAGGTCCATCTGCATCCTTCCATCTTATTTCCATCGTGTAATAGGATGGATTCTGATGCGGATTATAACATGTCTTAATTTTCCCATGAGTGCAAACATTTAGTTCAGTGGTGTTATAGATACACCGAGTTACTGTCCCCTCGCAGGTATAGTAAGAATGATAAAGCAAAGTCTGAGTTACTTTCAGTCCAATTCTAGTAGAAGTAATGCAGGCAGTGCATGGAGGTAAAGCATAAGTCTGTTCAAAACCTCCAAAGAAGGCAACCAAAGCAAAGCAAAAGTAGAGATGCATGTCGATGTTGATTGGAGTTCTTCTGAATCCTCAGCTTGCTGATCTTGATCACGACGTTCTATTATTCTTCGTCCCGTTTGCTAATGAAGCAATTTAACGGGTGCTGAGTGTTGATTGAAGATCCTCAAGTTGTCCAGTACACATTGACCAACTTAGCAATTCAGTTGGCTTGTGGAGTCTGGCTTAGTCAGTGTAGTCTCAAAGTAGTGTGTCAAATCACACACAAATTGGGTTCGTTGAAACAAAGCTGTTGCTGCATGGAAAACAGCAATCCTCTTCGAAAGACTTGGCTGCTGCAAAGCACTTGTGATGAAGTGTCTATGCTGCTGGTTGCCGTCTCAGAGTAACTCGCAAGGGTACATCAGGGTGCTGTTCTGCTGTCCACCGCTCTGGTTCAGGATCGGCGGCGGGCTTGACTCTGCTGTGGTGGATCCAGGCGTCGATCTCGGCTACCTTTACTGCAGTTGGGGTAGACAGGATGACGGTGTACGGTCCCTTCCAATGGGGTTCCAACGGTGTCTTCTTCCAATCTTTGATCCACACCGAGGTACCAGGCTGGTAGGGATGCAAGGGTTCCGTCAAGTTGATAGGCAACTGGTCTTGGATCCACGTATGGAGAGTCTGCAGAACAAAACTAAGAGCTAGAAGTTCTTGTCTGGTTATTTCTGAACCAATTTGGGCTAGACTTCCTTTGATTCCCTGCACTATTGGTGGGGGTTTACCATACAAAACTTCAAAAGGGGAAAATCCTGTTGACTTTACAGGAGCTGAGCGTATTCTGAATAAAGCTATGGGGAGCACTTGGGGCCACTTCAATTGTGTCTCCTGACAAAGCTTAGACATTTGGGCTTTCAAGGTACGATTCATTCGCTCAACTTTCCCTGAACTCTGGGGTCTGTATGCAGTGTGGAGTTTCCATTGTATCTGCAAGGCTTTTGCTAACTGCTGAGTAACTTGGGAGACAAATGAGGGTCCATTGTCTGACCCTATTACTGCTGGAATTCCGAATCTGGGAACAATCTCTCTCATTAAGACTTTGGTAACTTCTCGGGCTTTCTCAGTTCTGGTTGGGAATGCTTCTACCCACCCAGAGAAAGTACATACTAATACTAATAGGTAATGGTACCCATTGGCTTTTGGCATTTCAGTGAAATCAACTTGGAGGTTGTGCATGGGGGTCACACCTCTTGACTGAACTCGGGGTGCTGTAATAAGGCCTTGCTTGGCATTATTCTTGGCACAAGTTTGACATTGTCGTGCTACTGAAGCTGATATGGTTGTCATCAGAGGGATGTAGAAATGTGGTCTGAGTGCTTTTTCTATAGCACTCTTCCCATAGTGGGTGGCTTCGTGGAAAGCTTTGACAAAGGATGGTCCTAACAGTTCAGGAATTACTATTCGTCCTGGGGGTTGACTGCCCTCTTCTGGTGGCAGCTCAATCCATCCGTCTTTCAATACTCCATTTTCTTTGTCACAATAGTAGTCCAATTCTTTGGTGGTATATCGTGGGGTCCATAGATTCAAAGGTACTGGAAACAATGCTGCTTGCATTGGCATAGCTTGTGGGGCAATTTGTCCTGTCATAGCTGCTTGTCGTGCTGAGGCATCTGCAAATCTATTTCCTCGGGCAACTTCTCCTTTTCCTGCTTGATGTCCTCTGCAATGCATGACAGCTACACGTGTTGGGGCCCATACTGCATCAAGTAACATCAATATTTCGGGACCATATTTGACTGATTTTCCTCCGGATGTGATGAGTCCTCTTTCTTTATAGAGAGCTCCATGGGCATGCAGGGTAGTGAAGGCATATTTGGAATCTGTATATACATTCAGTATAAGTTTTTCTCCTAACAACAATGCTCTGGTGAGTGCTATCAATTCGGCTTTCTGGGCTGATGTGCCTGAGGCTAGGGCTGATGATTCAACTACTTCGTGTTGAGTGACGACTGCATATCCGGCACAGCGTCGTCCATCAAGGATGAGACTGCTCCCATCAACATAATAGGTTTGGTCAGGATTGTCTATGGGCACATCTGTCAAGTCGGGTCGGCTGGAGAACACAGTCTCCATGACTTCGATACAGTCATGTTCTGGGAGTTCTTCACTGATAGGTATCAAGGTGGCTGGATTCAGGGCATGGCTCACTTCAAGTTGTATCTGTGGGTTTTCACATAACATGCTCTGGTACTTCAACATTCGGGAATTGGTGAGCCAATAATTTGCTTTTTGTTCCATAAGGGCAAGGACTGCATGTGGCACAGTGACTCGTATGTTCTGTCCTAGTGTGAGTTTGTCTGCTTCACTCACTAGTAGTGCTGTAGCTGCAACTGCTCTCAAGCAAGGTGGCCATCCTTTGGCCACAGGGTCCAATTGTTTCGATAGGTAGGCTACAGGTCGTTCCCAATTTCCCAATTTCTGAGTCAACATGCCTAGGGCATTTCCCTGTGCTTCATGTACAAACAAGTGAAAAGGTTTGTGGACATCTGGTAGTCCAAGTGCTGGTGATGACATCAGTTCTTCTTTTAACTTCTGGAAGGCTGTGTCCTGCTCAAGTCCCCACTCCAGTGGTGACTTCTCTTCTCCTTTTGTGGCTTCATACAGTGGTTTGGCAATTTGGGCAAAGTTGGGTATCCAAATTCGGCAATATCCTGCCGCTCCCAGAAAGGCTCTGACTTGCTTTCTGGTTGTTGGAGTTGGAATTCTACATACTGCTTCTTTTCTTTCTCTGCCTAATCTTCTGCTTCCTTGGGTGATACGAAAACCCAGGTATTTCACTTCTTTTTGGCATAGCTGTGCTTTGGCTCTGGAAACTTTGTATCCAGCTTCCTCTAGTAACTGCAAGAGATCTTTGGTGGCTAGTATACATTCACTTTCTGATACGGCAGCTATCAACAGATCATCCACGTATTGGAGAAGCACTCTCTTCCCCGGGGCTACTGGATAGCTTGAAAGGTCTTGATTCAGTGCGGCACTAAAGATGGTAGGCAAATTCTTGAATCCTTGGGGTAATCTTGTCCAGGTAAGTTGGCCCCCTCTTCCAGAGATGGGGTCCTGCCATTCGAATGCAAACAATATTTGGCTTACAGGGGCTAATCTTATGCAAAAGAATGCGTCTTTTAAATCCAGTACAGTGAAATGGGTAGCTTCAGCAGGTATCAGTCCTAAGAGGGTGTAAGGATTGGGTACGACTGGATGTATGGTCTCAGCTGCATCATTTACTCTTCTCAAATCTTGCACTGGGCGATAATCATCTGTCCCAGGCTTCTTTACTGGCAAAAGTGGAGTGTTCCATGGGGATTGGCATACTTTTAGTAGGCCATACTCAAGCAATCTTTGTAGGTGGCGATGAATGCCTTCAATTGCGGCTCTTGGGAGAGGGTACTGTTTGACGTGCACTGGTGTAGCACTAGGCTTAAGGGTTACAATCACTGGAGCTATATGTTTGGCTAGGCCTGGGGGGCTGCCTTCTGCCCATACTCCAGGTGGTGCATCAATACTTTTCAAAGTTTGTTCAAAATAGGTATCTTGGATCGAATCATCAATGTAGTATCTCCATTCTTCTTCTCGGGGAACTGTCAGCAGCATCACTCCTGCTGGTTTGGTTTGGGAATTTACTGTCATTTGCATTTCTCCTTGTTCAGAGAAAGATATTTGTGCTTGAAGCTTGGCTAACATATCTCGTCCCAGTAGTGGCACTGGACATTCGGGCATGTAAAGGAATTGATGAGTTACTTGCTGTCCTCCCAGACTGCATATTCGGTTTTGAAGAAAAGACTTTGTGGCTTTGGCACCAGTTGCTCCTATGATGGTGACTGCTTTTGTAGTGAATGGGGCTATCTTTTTGTCTATTACTGAATGTTGCGCTCCAGTATCAACCATAAAGTCCATAATTTGGTCTCCTATTTGTATTCCGACCATAGGCTCCTGGAGACCTAAAGCAAACTTGGAGCCCGGTCTGTCCTAATCCACGTCATTCTCATCATGGGCTGGTGTGGCCAATGCTTGAATGGTTCCTCCTCTTTCTCGCTGGAATTGTTCTCGATTGGCTCCTCCTCGGCTTCGGGGATAGCTTCGTCTTTCTTCTCGCCACTGATGGCTGCTGTCGTCATCATGCTGGGCGTCTTCGAGTTGCGGGCACATATCTCTCCAATGTCCTTCCTCTCTGCAATAGGCACATTGGTTCACGCCTAGTCTCTGGGTCCGGCCTCCGCCTTGACCCCGCCCTCTTCCTCTGCTCCTTCGACTAGGGACACCTCCCCTTTTCTGTTCCACTATGGCCGCAGCCAAAAAATCAGCTTTCTTCTTCATCTTTCTATCACATTCTCTCTGTCTTTCAGTATCACGATTCACATACACTTTATGAGCGACTTCCAGTAACTGTGTTGCATTCATGCCCGCAAACCCTTCTAACTTCTGTAATTTGCGTCTAATGTCTGGTTGAGACTGGTTTACAAAGCAGAATTCACCATACATAAACTTCCTGGTGCCTCGGGATCATAGGGAGTATACATTCTGTATGCTTCAGTTAATCTCTCATAAAAATCTGCTGGGCTCTCATCTATCCCTTGGATAACTCCTGTAACTTTGGAAAGGTTCATAGCTTTCTGGCCCCCCCTTTTCAGGCCTTGTAAAAAGCCTTGGCGAAAACGGGCTAGGGCTGTGGATCCTTCATCTGTATTTGGATCCCATTGGGGGTCTTCATTTGGGAATTCTCTCTGAGCTGCTTCCCTACGGTCTATTATATTCTGCCCCTGTGCCGGAGCTGCAGGGTTTTCTGCCATCCATTCAATAGCTGCTTTTCTAATTCTTGCTCGTTCTTCTGTAGTGAATAGGGTGGTCAGGAGCTGACGGCAATCTGGCCAAGTGGGTTGGTGAGTTTCCATAATACTAGTTACTAATTCTGTCAGCTCCTGGGGCTTACTAGTATAGGAGGCATAATGCGACCTCCAATTTAATAAATCAGATGTAGAGAAAGGGATATACACATAAGTTAGCGGTCCCGCTACCACTTCATCATTATCATTCTTTACGGGCACTCCCGGGACTTGCCGTAAGGGAAACAGTTTAGCTGCTATGGGTGTCTTTTGGGATCTAAGGGTTATTGTCGTTGCCTTTGCAGGAGTCACTTTCTTTTTCTCAACAGGTTTTGCTTTGGGTTTCTCTGTCACTGGCATGCTAGTGCTAGTGCTGACTTTCTCAATTATTTGTACACTTTCCTCCTCATCTGGGGGATTCTCTCTTTCTCCTTCTTCTGTCTCCACTTCTGACTCGCTTTCTAGGTCCTCCTCTTCTTTTCTCGCTAATTCTTCCTTTTTCTCTTCTCCAGGAGGGGGATCAGGGGTTGGGTCCCGCCTCGGCTCTGGCCGTCTCTGGGTTTCTGGGGCAGGACGCCAGGCTACTCTTACTGGACCTGGGGTTCGGGGCTGCCTGAGAGTTATTTCTGGGGAATCAGGATCTGCCAGGATGGGCTTCTTTCTGGCTTTCGTATCCTGCTCTTTCATTCTAGGCTGTTCCGTTTTCTGTCTAGAATCTGTTTTAGCTAACATTATTCTGCACTGTTCCTCATAACAGCGCTGCGCCCAGGGGGGCGGATCTTCACAAATACTTAACCAGGAATCTATATAAGGGTACTGATCAGGGTGCGCTATCCGCACTCTACGGTGTATTGACTGAATAATCTCTACTTTGAACGCTCCTTCTCGGGGCCAGATGGGGTCTAGATCGGGCCACTCCCTAGTACACAAAATCTGCAAACGGGCTGCTGTCATTTTAATACCATAATCTCCTGAATATCCCTCTTTAAAATGTGCGATCATACATTCTAATGGAGTGTTTCTAGTAGACCCCGCCCCTCCCATTTCGATGTGTGCGCGCAACAACAGACAGAAGGGAAAAGGAGGGCGGACCGTGGGTAAGGGGTCCACACGGCCCTGGAAACGTATAAGGAGTACAAATAACAAGACAAGACGACAATCGCTTCCCCCTTTTCGCGACCTGAACGCGGTCGCCCGGTCAGGAAATGCGCTACTCAGGGGTCCGCCTTCACTTGGTCCGTGCTGCCAGACCTCTCATTCACACTCCGTTCACACAATCATGCTAGCAACGTATCCCAGAATGCATTCGTTTCTATCTATTCTGACTAGTCTTTTCCAATTTCCCAATTACAAAAAGGATGAGGGTTTCACCCAGCGAATTCCCATGCCAGGCTACTCGGCTCTTCCTTGAGAGGTGATCATGCTCTCTTACCAATTCCCAATATCTCGAGATTACAAATTCCAAAGTTCCAAGTTCCAATGGCAGTACTGCGCTTTCTATTTCTGTCTAGACCCAAAATCAAAACTATACTCACCGGATCCGGTCCTCAAACTTCCCAAGCAGGCGCATGAGTTGGACCTCGGACTCCCCTCACTCGGGTTCGAGGCGTTGACTCCAGCCGGGCTCGTCACCCGCCGAGGTCCGACCAGCTCCCTCCGATACAAGGGACCGGTGGCGCCAGGGAGCAGCCCTCGTCGGAAGGGCGCGATCCCGGCAGGACCAAGCCTATAGAGGCGGAAAGTCGTGGTATATTGCCCTATATACACTTTGATTCCACAACTTCCCGGCCAATGCACCAAGGAATATGTAGCAGCAAAGCGCAGACAAACCAATGATACCAGGAGTCTGTTCAAAAGGTCCAAATCATTTATTTGTGCACAAGTCTCAAGCAAGTCAATTTCAAAATGGCTGAGCAAAGTTTTCAAGCATTACAACAACTTTTATAGACTTCTGTTCCATTCTAGGTATAGAAAAACATTTCATTGGTCCCGGTAATCTCCCGTACCTCCCGTACCTCTTCTATTGGTCCCGGTACTGATAAGTTTATCCAGTTATGTCCCTCCAGTGGGCATGACACCTGCATACCCCCCTTCTAGTCCCAATTACAATGGTCAGTTCATCAACTTGTTACTTTCACACTTTCAAGGTTATAGAACCAATTTGTACGTGCAGAGGAGCTGGGCTCTGCAACTCATCTGTCAGCACTCCCAATTATTTCTTTGCAGATGTACTTTTTCTTATCAGTAACTTTTAAACATGTTTTTCTGTATTTTTCCATCTTTCAATACTACAGTTCTGCTTACCTAAGCTAATTCAATACTTCTACTGAGTTCTATCTTACAATAGCAGCATATTGGGGGATGTGCAATCCTATATGCCTCTCCACAGGCCTCATTTACAGGTCAAGCTAGCCATGCTGGCCTGCTTATGTTCGGACACTGTGGGTCACAGGCCTGCACCTGCCACAACATAAGGGGGCCATCCAAAAAAGGCATCACTGTAAATACTACAGTGGGCCCAGGAACATCCAAACACCTATTTGGACAGCTGAACAATTCAAAATTACTACAGTACAGATCCCTACATACAAATTCCATGTTAAAAGAACACCTGATCTTGGTCACACACTCAAAACACAGACCCTCACCAAGCACAGAATAAATGACTGTAATCTAAAAATAAACATATGTAGATAAAAATTAAACTACAACCTCAAAAAGCCAGATTCTGCATACAGTGCAGTCACCAGAGAAATAGAGAGATGCATTTCCATGTACTGTATAAAATATAAAGATAGCACCAAGTCTGGTCATTAAATTGAAAATAAAATTCTCTTCTAACTTTGTTGTCTGACCATTTTATTCTCTGATCACGTAGGTCCCAATCTGAGGTTTCTGCTTTTCTCTGTCTCCCAGTGCTCCCTCCTGTCTACTTTCCCCCAGAGATGGCACAAGGGTGATGAGGGCCATGAGGGAGGAGTGGCCTAGTGGTTGGGGCAAGGTACCTCAGGCCAGAAGGTCAGGGGTTCATAATCCCCCTAGAGGACAGCAGACTTGGGCCAGAAGGACTGGGGTTTCTAGTCCCACAGGTGCTCCTTGTGGTCTTGGGCAAGCCACCTAACTCTCCATTGCCCATGTTCCCTGTAAAATAGTTATCTCCAAGTTATAATGCCCTGTTCAATGTAATTTCAGTTTGTTCAATGTAAACCACCTTGATATCATGAAAGGCAGTATATAAGAAATGTTAAATAAATAAATGTGCAGAGACTCACTGCAGCATCATTTGCATAAATTTAATATATTTTATTTTAAAATGTATTTGGCACCTATCTAAAATCCTAGGCAGCTTCTAAACATACACATGCAATTTAGTAAAACAATGTAACAATAAAACAAACATAATAATAATAATATTAAAACATGAAATTTGATTAATGAAAAGTCACTTACATAGCCCCCGTCCCCCAATCAAACCATTATAAGTATCTGCACATCAGATTTATTTTGCTATGACCAGATTATTATTGAGGAGGGAAGATATAAAATGAGAAACTAATTCTGGTAGACATGAATTCAAACACTGGACTGGATTGTGTTAGAGATGGAAAAGTCCAGAACTCAGCAGCAGTGAAGCTTTCAGCTACTAAACAAAATTAAACTGAGACATTATCTGAAAATTTGAAATTTCCTTGAATCTGAACTGACAAAATATTTTAAATTTCAGTCTGGCAGCATGAAGAATGCAAAACTGCAAATCTCAAAAACACTATATATTCCAGCACCTCCCCCCAGCCAACACCCTACAGTTGACCTCACCAAGGATCCATAGAGCAAATCTACTATTCCATAACAGTACTAACTTCCAAAACTCACACAAAATGGAGTGTACCCAGAAAAGGGCAACACCATAAATATTGCAGCGGGCCCTAGAACATCTATACACCTGTTTGAAAAGCTGAACAAGCCAAATTGCTACAGTATAATATAGATCCCTATGTACAAACTCCATTTTAACAGAATACCTGGCCTTAGTCACATACTCAGAACACAGACCCTCACCAAGTACAGAATAAGTGACTACAACCTAAAATAAAAATATGTAGACAAAAATTAAACTGAAACCCCAAGAAGTCAGACTCCGCATGCAGTGCAACATCAAACAGAAATGCAGTTCCCCATACTGTGTAAAATATAAAGATAGCGCAAATGCCAGTCACTAAAATGAAAATAAAAATTTTTTTTCTACCTTTGTTGTCTGACCATTTTATTCTCTGATCGTGCTGGTACCGATCTCAGTTTCTGCTTTCCTGTCTTCTCTTGGCTCTCTTTCTATGGTCTATAGTCCATCTGCCATTTCTTATCTCTTGTTTCCTTCACTTCCTTCCATCAGTCTATTTCCAGTCCCAGTAACTCTTCCCAGTATCAGCCCCTTTCCAGTCTTCCCTCCCAGCACCTTCCAATTTCAACTTGCATTCCCATGACTGCCACTGGTATCCATTCCCTTCCAGTCCCCCTCCTTCCCCACTGTCCAGCCCCTTCTAGTCCAAATACCATGGCAGCCCCTCTAAGCATCCACTCCCTTTCAGTCCCATTCTCCCTTCCCCCTGCATCAGCCCACTTGTAGCCCTAGCCACCAGTTTTCTTCCAGGGCCAGCAACTCTATCCTCCCCTCCCCGCCATCAGCCCATTTCCAGTTCTAGCCCCCAATCCTCTTCCAGGGCCAGCAGCAACCTCACACCCCCCCCCCCCATCAGCCCGTTCCAGTCCTAGCCCCCCATCAGCCCATTTCCAGTGCTAGTCCCCCTTCTGCACCATTACCAGTGCTAGCCTCCCCTAATCAGCCCATTACCAGTCCTAGCCCCCCTGATGAGCCCATTTCCAATGCTAGCCCCCCCCCATCAGTCCATTACCAGTTCTACCCCCCCCCCCCAATAGCCCATTATGAGCCCTAGCCTCCCCTAATCAGGTCATTACCAGTCCTAGCCCCGCCGATCGTCCCATTTCCAGTGCTAGCCCCCCTGATCAGCCCATTTCCAATGCTAGCCCCCCATCAGTCCATTACCAGTTCTAACCCCCCCCCCATCAGCCCATTAGTCCTAGCCTTCCCTAATCAGGTCATTACCAGTCCTAGCCCCCCAATCAGCCCATTACCAGTCCCAGCCCTCTTAATAAGCCCATTACCAGTCCCAGCCCACACTCGATCAGCCCATTCCCAGTCCTAGCTTTCCCTAATCAATCCATTACCAGTGCTAGTCCTCCTAAAATCAGCCTATTACCAGTCCTAGCCCCCCCCCCCATCCTACCCATTTCCAGTGCTAGTCCCCCCAATCTGCCTAGTTCCAATGCTAGCCCCTCCCCCATTCTGCCCATTTCAAGTCCTAGCCACCCCCCCTCACCCCCATGGGAGGCCCTGCACTTGCCTGACAGTTGGCGGCCCCAACTCTCCAGAGCCGCGAGAAAGAAGTATCTTTCCTTTCTTTCCCATGGCTCTGTTAAAGTTGAGCCCAGCGGCGCCGCTGAGAGTAAACAACAGCATTTCCTCAACTTTAACAGAGCCGCGGGAAAGAAAGGAAAGGCAGTTCTTTCTCGCAGCTCTGGAGAGCCGGTGCCGCTGACTGTCAGGCAAGTGCAGGGCTTCCCGTGGGGGTGAGGGGGGTGGTGGCGGGGGGTGGCGGAAGTTGAATCTGCCGCTGCCGAGCAGCAGCAGCTTTCCACCTTTTTTTTTCTTTTTTTTTTAAAGTTTAAAGGCTGAGTGAGGCGGTTGTTTTGGGGGCATTTGTTGCCGCCCCCAAAACTTTGCTGCCTGAAGCAATCGCCTCACTCCACCTCATTATAGAGCCGCCCCTGCTCCAGGTCAGATGACTGTAGCCAAGCCTGGCGTTGGGCACCGATGCCCGCTGCAGCTACTCTAGCCGCTGACTTGAAGCCATCATAGGCTGCATGAGTCATGAATTTGAGCACTCTCTGACACCCAAGGCCAGGGTCCGGAATCACTGGAGAGGTTTCTCAGAGAGACCAGCCGAGAACCCGGCGAATTCCTTCATCAGGTCTCTCAGATACATGCCCATATACAACTGGTATGCCTGGATCCAGCCAATGAGCATCGAGCCCTGGTAGCACTTTCTGCCAGGGCATCCAAGGCACAGGCCTCCCTACCTTGGGGCACTGAGGAGTGTGTCTTCTGACTCTTAAGGTGATGCATAGCCGACTCCACCACCATGGAGTTGTGTGACAGCTGTGCTTTCTGGAAGCCGGGGCTACAACAGACCCGGTACATCAAGTCCAGCCATCTGCTCACTATAGGCACCAATGTGGGGATCTCCCACATGTGGAGGAGCAGCCGCTCCAGGATCAGGGGAATAGGCACTATGACTGCCTCCTTCAGAGGGACCACGTACTAGAGGATCTCGAGTTCCTTGGTCTGTGGGTCCTCCTCCAAGTCTGTCTTGAAGGCCAGAGCCTTCGCTATGTCCCACATGAAGTCGAGGAAAGCTGTGTCCTCAGGCGGGGACTAAGGCCTAGTCTCGGGGGAAGATGGGTTGGAGGGCACATCCCAGTGACAATTGGTATCCGGGACATGTCGTCCTTGGTCTCCAAGTCCGACTCATTGTCGATGACGTATCGAGGACAGGCCAGGCTCCAGGGTCATGCCCCGAGCCCAATGGCTGTCAGTCCCTGGAGGCCCTGCAGTCCAAACTACTGGCACTCATTGGGAATGACCTTGGCCCTGAGGATCAGGACTGAGATCGGGACTGATGCCAAGGGATCTTTCCAGGATGGTGGTGCTTGAGGAACGACTCAACATTTGGGGAGTTCCTCGAGGTTGAAGGCCCAGTAGTTGGGAGTGATGACCCAGTGGAGCCAGGCATCAGAGTCCACTGCTGGGTTATAAAGGCAGATAAAGCGTAGTTACTCACCTGTAACAGGTGTTCTCTGAGGACAGCAGGAATCAGTCCTCACATAGGGGTGACATTGGTGCCAACGGCGCCCCTGCGGAAGCATACCACAGAAGGCCTTTCAAAGAAGGCCTTTGGGAGATGCACCAAGCATGCGTGGTCCCCTTCCCACCCAAGGGTACCATCTTGCCTCAATCAAATGACACAGCTAAGACAGCCAAGGAAAAAAATAAAATACTGTAAGGGAGCAACTCCAAGAGGAAGAGAGAGGGATATAAGGACTGATTCCTGCTGTCCCCGGAGAACACCTGTTATAGGTGAGTAACTACACTTTCTCCGGGAACAAACAGGAAGTCAGTCCTCACATATGGGACTCTCCAGCTACAGGCTACCTGCAAAGGGTGAGCCGTGATCAGCAGCAGTTGAGACCCTGCTGAGAAACTCTCACAAGACCCAAATGTCCGGCAGAGAATCAGCACTCTGATAGCCTGAACACAGAATGATCAGAGGGCAGGAGTTTCCTACACCCCAAAGAGATTACAGAGTACAGCCTGGCTGAAGGCACTGTCCCGTTGTGTCTCCCAGGCAGTAGTGAGCTGCGAAGGTATAGACCGAAGACCAGGAGGCAGCCCGGCAGATTTCTGTCACAGGGACGGAACGCAGATTTGGCATGGAAGTAGCCATGGCCCTGACGCAGTGTGCTGTGACTTTCTGGTGCAGTGAAGTCCCCGCCTGCTCGTAGGCAAAGGTAATGCAGTCTGCCACCCAAGCTACATTACCGCTTAGTCACTGGGAGCTCCAGATGACTGAGGTCCTAGGATACAAAAAACTGAGTGCTTTGCGGTGGCCCTGTGTCCGTTGCAGATAGAAAGACAGGGCCATTTTACAATGAAGAGTATGGAGAATGGTCTCCGCCCTACCAGCATGAGGCCTCAGAAAGAACGTGGGGAGTACCACCTCCTGATTAAGGTGGCATGGGGACACCACCTTTGGCAGAAACTTGGGGTGTGTGCGGAGCACCACCCTGTTCTTGTAGAACTGGTGTAGGGGATCTCTGCCATCAAAGCATGCAGCTCACTGACTCTGCGAGCTGATGTGAGTGCTACAAGGAATACGACCTTCCAGGAAAGGTACCACAGGTGGCAGGTAGCCAGAGGCTAAAATGGAGACTTAGTGAGCTGCGAGAGTACCACATTCAGATCCAACTCCACCGCTGGGGGGCGCGGATGGGGGTTTGGATAACATGAGGCCCCATAGGAAACGGGACATGTGGGGCTGTGCCAAGAGAGGCTTTCCCTCAATGGGATAGTGATGCGTTGCGATGGTGCTCATGTGTACTCTGACCGAAGTGGATTTTAGTTCTCCCTGCGACAAGTGGAGCAGATACTGGAGTACCACTTGTACCGAACAGGAGAATGGGTTTGCCCATCTTTCTGCGCAACGGTGAGAAACGGTGCCACTTGAAGGCATATGCCCTTCTTGTGGAGGCCTTATGTGAGGCCAGAAGAACCTCCTCCACATCCCGTGGGAGGTTAAGGGAGATAACGCTACCCTTTCAGCAGCCAAGCTGTGAGTGACACGGACCTCAGGTTGGGGTGTAGGAGAGAGCCCTGCTCCTGTGAGAGTAGCCCTGGGGCTTGGCCCGGGGAAATGGTGACACTGCCAATAGGAATAGGAGCAGTGGGAACCACGGCTACCTGGGCCACCAAGGTGCTATCAGCATCATTGATGCTCTGTCGCACTGGACCTTGAATGGGGTCTTAGCGACCAGTGGTGTTGGTGGATAGGCATACAGAAGGTCTTCCTTGGAGGACTCTGCTCAGTTTGTCCGCCAGGGCACTGTTCAAGCCCAGGAGGTAAACCAACCTTAGGAGCATCCCCCTGCATGCCACATAGGTGCAGAGGGCTACCGCCTCCTGGCAGAGGGGGTACAACCCTGTTCCTCCTTGTCTGTTCATTGTAGAACATTGCAACCTGGTTGTCGGTCTGGATCAGCACTGGGTGGTGCTGCAACTGGTAGTGGAAGGCTCGGAGAGCCAGGAATATTGCCCAGAGCTCTAGCAGGTTGATTTGCAACCAGGATTAGTCCTGGGACCAGCCGTCTTGGATTTAGAGGCCATCGTAATGCGCTTCCCAGCCCATAGAGAGGCATCCATAGTGACGACCCTCTGGGGAGTGGGTGGACATCTGAGAGTCACTTTTACTCTGTCCCTGAGCCTGCCCGTGGTTTGCATCCACTGGGAGCAGAGGTACCACTGGGCTGCCCTCATGTGCAGGTGGGCATATTGGGTGACGCGAACCGTTGAGGCCATGTGTCCCAACAGACAGAGTAGGAGCCGGGCAGGTAGCGTCCGGCGTCGGTGCACCTCTGTGGCTATCTCCCTGAGGTGTTCTGACTTCCCTGTGGCGCTAGGCCAGAGTGAGGTGGGACTTGGGGTAGTTTAGGACAAAGCCCAGATGCTGCAGGGCGTTTATAGTGCACCCAGTGGCGCATTGTGCCTCTGTAGCTGTGTCCCCTTTTATAAGCCAATCATCCAGATAAGGGAAGACAAAGACCCCTTGAAGCCAGAGATGGGCTGCGACCACTGCAAGGCACTTTGTGAAGACCTTTGGTGATGAGGCCAGACGAAAGGGCAGCACCCTGAATTGGTAGTGCTGTCCTCCCACCACGAACCGGAGGTATTTTCTGTGGCTAGGATGGATTAGGATGTGCATGCAGACATCTTTTAGATCTAAGGAGCATAGCCAATCTCCCTGCTGGAGGAATGGCAGCAGTGTTCCAAGGGAGAGCATCTTGAACTTCTCCCTGACCAGAAATCTGTTCAGCTCCCTCAGGTCCAGGATGGACCTGAGCCCCCTATCCTCTTGGGACAAGGAAATACCTGGAGTAGAAGACTGTGCTCCACAGATGTTTTGGCACTGGCACCACTGCCTTGTCCTGGTTAGGCCTGCTAGCTCAGTGAGAAGGAGGGTGTGGTGAAGGAGAGGTCTGGTGCGTTCTCTTGGGAAGTACGATGGGGCGCCCGCTGTAGTTGGAGGAGGTAGCCCTCCCTGACCACTTGTAAGACCCAGGCATCAGTGGTGATGGCTGTTCATCTGTGGACAAACAGGGCTAGGCATCCCCCTGTGAGCTGCAGAGGACCCCCTGGAGGGGAGGAAGTCTCGTTCAGGCAATCAAAAGCTCTCCCCAGGCTGGGCTGGGGCCGGTGCCTGGGACTTTGGGGCTGTTTGCTTTTGGGGATCATGTACCTGGTCTTTTTGTTGCTGGCCCAATTGAGGTGCTGAGAAAGCCTAGAAATGTGGTATACCACCAAAGCCCCCTTTCTTCCCCAGGGCTTTCTTCTGGGGTTGAACTGAGGTCTTCTTCAAGAGCCTAGTTCTCGTCAGGAACTCGATTTCTATCTCAACAGCCTTGTCCGCTATGGGCTTCTTGAATAGGTTCTCTCCTATGCAGGGGACATCAATAAGTTTGTCCTGCACCCATTGCTCTAGGTCAGACAACTGCAGCCATGCTTGGTGTCGTGCCCCAATGCCTGCGGCGACCACCCTGGCCGAAGACTCGAAGCCATCATAGGCTGCTCGAGACAAGAACTTCGAGCATTTTTTTACCGCCGCGGTCAGGGTCTTAAACCTCTGTAGGGGTTCCCCACTGAGGCCTGCCGAAAATCCCCCAAGTTCCTTCGACAGTTCCTTTAGGTACATGCCGATATAGAGCTGATAGGACTGGATCAGGCAAGTTAGCATCGAACACTGAAAGACCTTCCGGCCAAGGGCGTCACGGGTTCAGGCCTCCCTGCCAGGTGGCACCAACAAATGTGTTTTTTGGCTTTTGAGTCGGTGCATGGCTGACTCCATTACCATTGAGTTATGGGGAAGTTATGGGGAGTGGAGGAGTGGCCTAGTGGTTGGGGCAAGGTACTTCAGGCCGGAAGGTTGGGGGTTCAAATCCCACTAGAGGACAGCAACCTTGGGCCGGAAGGACTGGGGTTTCTAGTCCCACAGGTGCTCCTTGTGGTCTTGGGCAAGCCACTTAACCCTCCATAGCCCATGTTCCCTGTAAAATAGTTATCTCCAAGTTATAATGCCCTGTTCAATGTAATTTCAGTTTGTTCAATGTAAACTGCACTGATGCAGAATAGCGCGGTATATAAGAGAATGTAAATAAAAAATAATAAAATAAAATAAAATAAGTTGGGTCTTTTGGAACCCAGGGCTTCAGCATACCCGGTACATGGCACTGAGGTGCCTACTGACAATTGGTACCAATGCCGTTGTTACCCACATCTGGCGGGGTAGGCGGTCGATAATCAAGGGCACTGGTACCGTAACTGTCTCCTTAGGGGGTGCCTCGTAATGGAGTATCTCCAGTTCCTCAATGCATGGGTCCTCCTTGACCTCGGTCTCGAAAGTGAGAGCCTTAGCTATGTCTCGCACAAAATCGAGGAAGGTGACGTCCTCGAGCGGGGAATGGCATCGGGGCATTGGGGAAAATGGATCTGAGGGCACATCTCAGTGTCGCCTTGTGTCCGGGAAGTCTTCATCCTCAGTCCCCATTCGGACTCGAATTCCAAGTATGAGTCCAATGCCGAGTGATCACCTTGGTTGAGGTCTGTTCCAGGTGGTCTGTGACCTCCTTAGAATCTGTGATCCGAGCTGCAGGCACTCGCTGGGGAGGACCAATGCCCCAAGGAATGGGACCAGGACTTTGCCCGGTGCCGGGGGCTCTCTCGAGGCCAGTGGCACTCGAGGACCAGCTCGACGTCTGGGGAAGTTCTCAATGTTGAGGGTCCCATCGTCGGGGCAGATGAACCAGATGAGCTGAACATAAACACCAGCTGCATGGCCACAAGGGCAGATATACTGCTCTCAAAGGCTGCCATTTTGGTCTCCATACCAGTTGGCTCCACAGCCTTTGATGTGGGCACTGAGAAGTTGGGCCCAGTATCGGTACTGTCGAGGGAGAGTCCTCGCTGAGGATGGCCTCGGATACCCGAGGCCGGTCAGCAGAAGCCGACGACTCTTTGCGGGGCAGCTTGGAAGGCCACTCCCGCTCTGAGTCCTCGGATTCATTTATTTATTTAGCTGTATTTATATCCCGCTTTTCACCGGGTCAAAGCGGTCAATTGGGGGATACATTTAACACGAGGGGATGAGAGACACACACATTCATACTTACAGGGAACATGGGCAATGGAGGGTTAAGTGGTTTGCCCAAGACCACAATTCATGCCTGTGATTGCGGGGCCTGGGGTGGAATTTTCCCTTCTTCCTGGACCCATCCTCCGAGGCATTCTTTGAGGGTTTCTTCTTGACCTCCACCTCCGAGGATTGCTGCTCGGAGAAACTGTGGCCACCGGACTCCAAAGAGCCTCGGTCTTCACGGGGCACTGAGGTATCAGAGGAGGACCTGGAGCATGGTGTTGCTGGAGACTCCGGTGAGGAGTCAGACTTCTGTAAAAAATTTTCCTGCTGCTGCTGATAGCTCTTTAGGGCCTTTGAGGTCATGGCTCTGCAGGGTTTACACTCAGAGTCATTATGCTCCTGGCCGAGGCATCGAAGGCAGCAGTCATGCAGGTCGGTGAAAGACATCATTTTGCCACACCGATTGCACTTCTTGCATCACTGGAGGCCATTGGAAAAAAGGGGTTCCCCATTGCCCAGCAGGGGTCTGAGGCTAAAAAAGGATGCAAACGCTGGTTTGAGGGACACCTCGAAGAAAAATGGGAAAATGAATGGACGGATCTGTGGAGCAATGCCAAGGCGAGCTGGCTTGAGAGAATGAAGGAACCGGTACGCAAACTGGACAAAATTTAACAAAAAATCATGCTTTTTCTGGGGAAATCTGAACAGTGACCAAAGGGCTCCATGGAAAAAAGGAGACAGAGGCAAGATGGCATACTTGGGCGGGAAGGGGACCATGCATGCGTGGTGCATCTCCCAAAGGCTTTCTTTGAAAGCTGAGGAGATGCTTCCGCGTGGGCTCTGTCTGTGCCAACGTCAACCATTTGTGAGGTCTGACTTCCTACTTGTTCCTGGAGAAACTGCACTCCAAAGTCACCATCCTGGTCTCGAGGCCAGATGACTCCACAGATTCAGCATGGGTACCGAGGGGCTCAGGTCCGATGCCGGTTCCATCGAGGGGGGAGTGACCAGGATGGCCTCAGACGTCTGAGGCCGGTCATCAGATTTATTTTTATTTATTTATTTATTTGGTATAAATTTATATGCCGCTACTTCCAGCGATCAGTAGCGGTTTACTGGTGGAAAAAAACAAGGGAGTAGGTACAAGACAATTTAAGAATACAGTCTGATTAAAGGGAGGGGTGAACATCAACCACATAAATTACAGTTATACATTTGATCAACCACATAAATTACAGTTTGAACAACAACATAAATTACAGTTATACATTAAATCGCCATATATGCAAGCATATTAACAGTGAATATATACATATAAGCATTTTTAAATCACCATGGATGCGAGATATCAGTGAATCATTGGAGTAGGAGCGGCTGACCAAAATACTCCATCAGGAATCATTGGCATCAGATATCAGATGCCAATGATTCCTGATGGAGTATTTTGGTCAGCCACTCCTACTCCTTCCCCTTGGACTTGCGGTGAGGACTGCTGGTCCGGGACCCATGGGACTTGCCCACTTTTCCAGGCATGTCCTCCCAAGTGGACTTTGAGGGTTTCCGGCTCTTCATGGGCTCTTCCTCTGTGATCCGGCTGGAGGATCTGCAGTCTCGGGATTCTGAGGCAGCTCGGCCTCCCTGAGGTTTCAGAGTTCCGGAGGGGGGCGTGGAGCATGGTGTCACTGGAGACTCCAGTGCAGAGTCCTTCTTATGAAAGAAGGACTCCCACTGCCGCTGACAGCTCTTGATGGCCTTGGAGGTCATCTTTTTTTAGAGACCACAGTCCAAGGGTTCATGGTCCAGCCCCAGGCATTGGAGGCAGCAGTCGTGTGGGTCGATGTACGACATGGTTTTGATGCATTGGTCACAATATTTAAAGCCACTGGCCGAGGCCATGGTGGGGAAAATGGCCCCTGCGCGGTCGAAAACCTCCAGCCCAGCCGGGGATCATACATGCATGGTGCATCTCCCAAAGGCTTTCTTTGAAAGCTGGGGAGAAGCTACCACGCGGGGTCTGTCGGCACCGATGTCACCCATATGTGAGGACTGACTTCCTGCTTGTTCCCGGAGAAAGATAACATTTTTCAGTGGTGACAGGATAACACGTCCTTCTGGATCCGCAGAAAACAAAGAATTGAGGAGAGAAGTTGGGAAGGCAGGCTCACGGGTGCAGTGGAGTGCTCCCAAAGGCTTTCCTATTGGATGCTGGGGAGCGTTACCACATGGGGTCCATCGGTTTCGACATCACCCATATGTGAATACTGCATTCCTGCTTGTTCTTGGAGATAGGATACTGTTCTTGGTGAAGCAGTATGTCCCACTGATTTCCTGAGATTGTCAGTGAATTCAGCAGCTGAGGCTAGTTAGGAGGGAACTGTTCCAGTGGCCTGTAATTGCTGCAGTTGATATCCATCAGGAAGGTTTCAGATGACCTGCATCTGCAGGAGCTTTGGTGAGTGGGTAGGAATAGACCAATGCTGACAGTGGGGGTAGGAGGGATGCTGGTATGTATGGGTTGGTGGGAAGGGAGGACACTGTGAGGGATGTTTGCACTGTTTGGTAGAAGTTATGAAGGGGTTCTGATGTGGGCCAAGGACAGGGGGACAGGGAGAGGGATGTTACAGGTGAAGGGTCTAAAAGGAAGAGTTCTGGCATTGGTGGAAGGAAGGCAGGAAAGAGAGTTGCTTGTGCTGGCATATTTTGCAGTGAAGAGGAGATTTATTTATTTAGACAGTTTTGTATACCGCCTTATCCTTCAATCAAAGCAGTCACAACATGATTGGGGGATACATTTAACACATGGGGATATGAGACACATACACTAATACTTACAAGGGAACATGGGCAATGGAGGGTTAAGTGGCTTGCCCAAGACCACAAGGAGCATCTGTGGGACTAGAAACCCCAGTCCTTCCGGCCCAAGGTTGCTGTCCTCTAGTGGGATTTGAACCCCTGACCTTCCGGCCTGAAGTACCTTGCCCCAACCACTAGGCTACTCCTCTCTGAGATAGGGAAGGATGAAGTGATGAGAGGGAAGATACTGGACCCAGTGGGAGAGAGGTGTAGAAAAGAAAGGAGTAATGCTAGACAATGGAGGGGGGAGAGAAAGGAAAGGTTGATGCTGGACAGTTGGGGGTGGGGATGGAATAGGACAGGGGTGATGCTGGACTCTGAGGGGGTTCAGAGGCAATACGTACTAGACACCTGGGTAGATATGGAAGGAGAGAAGTTGGACACCTGGGGGGTAGGGAAGAGAAGATGCTGGAAAACGGGGAGGGATAGAGGTATTGGGGGGCCCCTCCTTAACTTATGCCCTGGGCCCCAGCATGTCTAATACTGGCCTTGCCTGATGTAGTCAATGAGAAATGCTGACTGCGTTTGAGTCATTGCTGGAGTGAAAAAAGCACAGTACTAAGATAAGATTGTTTTTGTCTATTAAATTATATGTTCTCCTTGCTTGTTTTGCACTTCTGAAATAAATTCAGTCACACTTTACTAAGTCTGGATCACTGAGAATGAACATGATGCTTAAAATTATTTACTTTCAAAAATGTGATGACCCAAAACAGCAACAATGTCCCAAAGTCAAAACATGTGAAAAGGCCAGGGGATCAGCAATCCAAACCTCAAGAAGCAATTATAAAGTGCAGAAAATCAAATACTGTGAGTATAAATAGTTTTTACTGTCGGGATCCGCGGACCAGAGTCGGAGAGAGGTGGAAACCCCCCGCTCAATGGCTTGATACAGAGCCTTTCTGGGCTCGAAACATGCAATTCGCTGCTTGGATTTTATGCTGCCCTCTTGATTTCTTCTCAGATAAGTGATTTGCACTATTGGCTGCTTGGATTTTATGCTGCCCTCTTGATTTCTTCTCAGATAAGTGATTTGCACTATTGCTAATTTTGGCTTTTTGAAAATATAAATAAAAAGGCCTCTGCCGACATTGAGCGGGGGGTTTCCACCTCTCTCCGACTCTGGTCCGCGGATCCCGACAGTAAAAACTATTTATACTCACAGTATTATTTGATTTTCTGGACTTTATAATTGCTTCTTGAGGTTTGGATTGCTGATCCCCTGGCCTTTTCACATGTTTTGACTTTGGGACATTGTAAAATTATTTACTGGCTCTAGTTTTCAATTTACACTACTGAGTCAGTACATACAACTTTGAATTCGGAAGTGCTAAGAGTATGCAAATTATAATGTGAAGGGATCTCAATTTAAATCATAAATTACTAAATACATGCACATCTTCAACTGAACTTGTGATAAATTTATGTTTTTGTTTGGACAGTACTTGCTTTTCAGGCAAAACAATTAATGAATGATGCAATTTGAAGGTGCTATTGTGTCATACATGATATGAATTGCCTCATGTTATTCCTAGAAGTCATAGATGATGCAATCCCAACTCAGTTTGATTACATCACTCTGCAGAACAAATTGCACATTTTTTTTAATGAACATGACGTATCAGTAATATTTTGGCTTCATTTTTTCTGTTTAGCCAAATTGAGAGATGCCTCGTAATTGTTTGAACAATGCAGACCATGTCTGCTACATGTGTGGTGAAGTGACTTTTGCATCACAAAAACGCAAATCATTTTGATTAAGAAAGCCTACCACCTTTACTTTGGCTGCAAAATTGGAATCATGACAAAAGCTGGGCCCCACACATATGCTGCAACACTTGTGTACCAAATCTTCACCAGTGGTTGAATAGAAAAAGGAAATCCATGCCTTTTGCAGTGCCAATGATTTGGAGAGAGCCAACAGATCATATCAGCAACTGCTACTTCTGCATGGCGCTTCCTGTAGGGAAAGATTTGTCGAAGAAGAAAAAGTGGACTGTTCAGTATCCAAACATTCCCTCAGCTATACACCCAGAACCCCATGATGAAGGACTGATGGTTCCTAATGCTCCAGAATCACTTGAGTCAGACAAGGAAAAGGAAGGGGATGAGACTTCTGGTCTCGAACCATCAATGTCACATGACCCAGATTTTCTCCCATCCTCCTCCTCTGAACACACCTCATAACACAAGGTGAACTGAATGACCTTGCAGGGATTTGGAACTACCTAAGGGTAAGGCAAAGCTGTTGGGCTCCAGACTGCAACAGTGGAATTTCCTGTCAGATGATGTTAGGGTTTCCATGTGCTGTAAACATCAAAAGGATCTTTTTATATTCTTCTTCATGGAAGGTGATCTTGCAGCCTGCAACAATATTGGTCTGATGGCAGCCCTCAACATCAATCATCATCCAGATGAGTGGAAACTGTTCATCGATTCATCGAAGACAAGTCTTAAAACTGTTTTGCTGCATAAGGGCAATGTTTTGCCATCGATTCCAGTGAGTCATGCAGTCCATATGAAGGAAATCTATGACAATATAAAACAGTTGTTGAGTTGCATAAACTATGACCAACATCAGTGGCAGCTTTGTGGTGATTTGAAAGTCACTGCTCTGTTTCTCGGTGTGCAGACGAGATACACAAAATACTGCTGCTTTCTCTGTGAATTGCATAAGATTCCCACTACATCAAGAGACATTGGCCACTCAACAGTCACTGGAGCCTGGAAAGAAAAGTGTGCAGCATCCACCACTTGTTAAATCAAGGGAGATTTTGGAAGAGCGTTCTAGAGCTCAGAGGAAATGGCAGCAGATTAATGTTGCTCCGGCTTCAATTCCCTCTGCTGTATGATCAATAGCGCGAAAAAATGATTTAAAATACAACGAAAGATTATAAGAGCAAGAGGAAGGAGAGTGCCGCAGTTTTTCACCAGAGATCTTTTTTTGGATGTTGAAATGGCTCTGAAGCGATTACACTCACTTCGGCAGTTCCGTTGTGTTTTGTGATCAGAAGAATAAACGGAAGAAACGGCTTTGAGAGGTTCAGAAAGTTTGAGACATCACTTCATTGTGAAGATGGAGTAAAGGGTTTGGAATGGCTAGAGTTAAATCTCAGTGGCAGGCTTCAAAGTTAATTGCCTGTCATTGAAGAAAATAATATCTCTGGAAAATTTACTTTTACAGCTACAATAGGACAGTATTCTTTAATCTTAAATTCCATCTAGTGGCTGAAAATAAGTTTGCATCCTATAGTCTTTCATCTGGAATTATTATTTATTTATTTATTTATTTTTATTTATTTAACTGTATTTATATCCCGCTTTTCACCGGGTCAAACCGGTGTAACACATAACAGGGGGGGGAATCAATGGTTATAGGGTGGGGCCATCACCATGGAGCAACATTAATGACACAGGTACACTACCAAAAAACTGCCTCCAGTTTTGCAACTGATTCCTATAGATTTTGGGGTGCTGAATCCAGGAAAAATAGCCAAAATGTTCCATCACGTCACGTTTTCTTGCAAAATTAGATTTCTTACCCATATAAGGAATGTTCACATAATTTCTTTTTAGCCGACTGCAGTTTATTTTCTTGGCCCAAAATAGAGGTTGTAATGGTTAACTAACTAGAAACACTCCCTCATGATATTTTAGAGTGTTTTGTATTCATTTTATACATTAACAGGACAATTGGGAGGCGGGGGGCTAAATCCAGTACTCGCGCTGGCGCATGTTCTTTCCTGTTCGCCTCGCCTCGTTCGCTCGCTCAAACACGGTGGTTGCGACATGAACGTTCCTGTCAAATTTCAGTTTCTTGCAAGTTCATTATTACCTTTTGTTTGCTCAGTCGTAATCCAGCTTTATTCCGAAGTGGTTCACTACAGTTGTAGTTTGCAGTGCTGTGTATTTGTGATGGCTCACAGAGCCAGAGGTTGCGTCAACTCTCCGGACAGTTTTTGTTTTATTTGTGGGGAATATACCGTGAAAAAGCGGCAGAGGAACATTTCTGCATTTATTAAAAAAGTATATTTCGCCTATTTCGGTTTGAAGTTAGGCGATCAAGACAAACCGTGGGCTCCTCACAAAGTGTGCAAGACATGTGAGGAAGATCTACGCTTATGGATGAAAGGTAAAAAACAAGCATTTCGTTTCGGAATACCTATGATGTGGCGTGAACAAAGAGACCACAGCAGTGACTGCTATTTTTGCTCTTGCATTGTGAAGGGATACAACTTAAAAAATAAGAACGTAATAAGTTACCCCAACCTTCCCTCAGCAATTAGGCCTATGCCTCATAGCAACGAAGTACCTGTGCCTGAACCACCAAAATCTTTGGATCATATTTGTGTGGACGGTTCTGATCATGATGAGACTCATCAGATGGCTTTTCCCGATGAGTCCAGTACTTCCGAGTTTGAAACTGAACCAGATCCGAAACCTGAACTTTTCTCTCAAGCTGAATTGAATGATTTAGTACGGGATTTAGGACTCCCAAAAGATGCTGCCCAACTGCTAGGTTCTCGGCTTAAACAGAAAAATCTATTGTCACCAGGAACAACTTTTTATTGGTACCGCAACCGCGAGACACAATTTTTGAAGTATTTCAGCAAAGAGGAAGATTTGGTATTTTGCAACGATATATACGGAGTGATGGAAAAGTTTAAACTCAAGTATGATCCTGCTGAATGGCGGCTGTTCATTGATTCGTCAAAAGACAGCATAAAAGGTGTTCTTCTTCATAATGGCAACACATTCGCTTCAGTTCCTATTGCTCACTCTGTTATTCTCCAAGAAAAATACGAGAATTTGGCCCTGATTCTTCAGAAGATTCGTTATGATGAGCATAAGTGGATGATTTGTGGAGACTTTAAAATTCTATCCATGCTATTAGGGCAGCAATCCGGTTTCACCAAATATCCCTGCTTCCTTTGCTTGTGGGATAGCCGGGCCCGCGACCTACACTGGGGGAAAAAAGACTGGCCAATTCGGGAGTATTTGAGACCCGGTGAGAAAAATGTTCTTCATGAGAGCTTGGTACCTCGTGATAAAATTCTATTACCACCTCTCCACATTAAGTTGGGTCTCATTAAGCAATTCATCAAGTCCCTTCCAAAAGATGGTGAGTGCTTTCGGTACCTTTGCTCAAAGTTCCCCCGACTTTCTGAAGCAAAGCTAAAGGAAGGAGTGTTTGTTGGCCCTGATATAAGGAAACTCATTTCAGATGGAGCATTCGCTGAAACGATGTCTGAGGAGGAAAAAGAAGCCTGGGATTCCTTCAAGGATGTTGTTCTCAAATTCTTGGGGAACAGGCGGGATGAGAACTATAAGGATATTGTTGCCAGGATGCTCAATGCCTTCAAAGAACAAGGCTGTAACATGAGCCTGAAAGTCCATTTCTTGCACTCCCATGTGAACTACTTTCCCGAAAACTTGGGGGCGTACAGTGAAGAACAAGGTGAAAGGTTTCACCAGGACATCAAGGACGCAGAGAGAAGGTACCAAGGAAGATGGAACACCACTATGATGGCTGATTTCTGCTGGTTGCTGCTGCGGGAAACCCCAGATGAAAAATACGCCAAGCAGTGCACCAAGAGAAGCATTCGGGGGAAGAAGAAATGGGCCCACCAGGAGATTGATTGACCCAAGAATGACTTTAAAATCTAAACTGTGTTGACAAATATCGTGTTTTTACTAAACTTTGAAATAAAATTTGCTAGTTATTACCACAGTGTCGGATCTCATTTATTAGAATTTTATTTTCACACCATCGGGTGTTTGTCTTCATGTATTGCAATGGTGCGGTTTTGCGTTTTCTATTCTTACATACATACCTGTACAACATTTTTTGCACATTTCTTTGCTTTGCTTTGTGTCTAACCTCGCTCTTATATGCTCAATGTTTGTGCACATGTATGTGGCTGTTTTAAGTGCAGACAATTTTGCTACCATCACAGTGTGTTTTGTTGACATTACTCTATTCTTATGTGCTGCCTTGTTACAATTTTCTTTATTCTTATTTGAATAACTACTAAACAATTAGTATAAAGAATTCATCCAAGAAACTTTTATCTCGATCGCACTCAATCTGAAACGTTCACCTCAAACTGCTAACCCAATGTAGCAAAAATTCTGTATGTGATGGAGCAAATTGGTTACCAGATTTGGATTCAGCGCACCAAAAATCATAAAAATCAATCGAAACATTAGAGGCAGTTTAAAAAAAAATTTTTTTAGTGTACCTGTGTGATTTGGGATGGACATAGACATGTACAATCCTACAGTTTCTAATCATGGGTTCTTGAAGAGGGGGTGGTGTTTCTGTTCAGAGATGTTTACGGAATAGGACCATTTTCAGCTGTTTTTTGAATGATGTGAGATCACCGTTGTTTCTGATGTGGTTCGGCAGAGAGTTCCAGAGGGATGGAGCATAAAGTTCGAAGGCTCTGTTGCAGGTCCGTTGTGTGGACTTGGTTCTTTTGTGGGGGACAGTGATGGAGTTATTGGAGGATTGTCTGGTTGTTCTGCCATGGATCGGGCGAGGCAGTAAGGTGTGAAGCGGGGTGTTCTGTGTTTGGTGGATGGTTTTGTGGGTGAGTAGGATGGCTTTGCACTTGATTCCTGCTTCGATGGGAAGAATGTGTAGGTCTCTTAGGATTGGAGTGATGTGGTCCCGTTTTTTCGCATTCTGAATAATCCTTGCCGTAGTATTTAAGGCAGTTCGGAGGGGGTTGGTTTGTGTGGCGGGTAGTCCATGGTAGATTATGTTACAGAAGTCCAGATGTGGGAGTGTCACAGCCTGCATTACTGTCCTGAAGTCCTGAGGTTCGAGGAGGGGTCGGAGACGTTGTACAGTTTTAGCTTTGTGGAATATAGTTCCGGTGGTCTTGTTGATTTGATGCTTAAGGGTTAGAGCTTGGTCAATGATAATGCCTAGATATCTTATTTGTGGCTGCACTTGAATTTGCGTGGTTCCCATGCTGAGGTGGGTAGGTGGCTTGAAGTCTGGGTCTTTTGTTACTATAAGAGCTTTGGTTTTTTTTAATGTTAATGGATAGGTTGTTCTCTTGTAGCCAGTTGGATACGTTAGTGAAGCAGGCTGATAGCTGGTCATTTGCTGGGTTTGTGGTTGTAATTGGTGCGTAGAGCATTATGTCGTCTGCGTATATGTGGAAGTTGATGTTGTGGGTGCGCATGACTGAGCAGAGTGGACGGAGGTAGATATTGAAGAGCATGGCTGATAATGTGGATCCTTGAGGTACTCCTTGATGTTGCCGGTAGGGGGGCGAGGTTGAGGTGCTGGTGCAGATCAGTTGCTGTCGATTGGTTAGATAGGACCTGAACCATTGGAGTACAGTATCTTTGATTCCAATTGTTTGAAGTCTGTGTATGAGGATGTCGTGTTTGTAATGAAGGCTGCTCGTAGAGAGCGTGAGAAAAGTGCAATAAAATCTGTAATGACAAAGATGCCAGATGAAATTTCCTCCTCAGGACAATTATCAATGACCACTGAAGATGTCTCCAATGCAGTGGTTAGTGCTCTGAATGGTCATTTAGATGGTATCATGGGCCAATTAGAGGGGATTAGTAAACAATTGGAGACAATGAGTACTGTGGTGAGGAATGCCCTCCAGAAGAGATGGAGATAGGGGAAAATCCTGGTAGAAGTAATGAAACAGCACTAGCACACAGGATTTCCAATGCAGAGTTGAAAAAAACACAGCTCTCTGCTGAGCACAGGATACGCCCCAGCTCAGGGGAGGAGACAGGCTTCTGCATTGATTGGGCACGCTCAGGGGAAGGTCAGGGCGTGCCGGGAAATGAAGCCCTTTTAAATCCCCAAGCAGAGAGGGAAGAGGAGAGGAGGAAAAGAGAAAAGGAGGAAAGAGAAAAAGAGGGAAAAGGAAGGAGGAAAACGCTAGAACCCTGGAGCAAGGCAGAACCTTGGAGCAGTAAACCTTGGAGCCAAGCACATTCTGAGAAAGAACCTTACTACAAGGTAGAGCCTGGGCGTGGGAAGGCTAGCAAATTCAGCACATGGAAAGAAGGTATCTGGTCTGGTAGCAAACAAGGCTACAGAAGCAAGGAAGTGAAGCAGGAAGAAAGCTTTTCAAAGAGAAATTCACAGAGCAGAGGAAATAGCAGTAAGGCTGCTGAGTTTTTGAACCAGAGAGACTTCTGGAGGAAAGGTGCCAGTTCTTATTCAAACCCTGCTAAAGGTTAAAGCTGACTTTTCTACTTTTAATGCTTTACTAGAGAAACCTTTTATTTGTGCTAACCTTCACAAGGTAAACCCAGCTGCAGAAGCTGATAGCAAGTGGGGGAAGGGTGTTACCCTTACCAAAGACTTTCACACGGATAAAGATCAGTTACAGGCTGAGTTGCTTTTAAAACAGTTTCAAGAGTTTCTGGAACTGAGGTCAGGGAAGCTTAGCAGGCCTGACAGAGACAGCGATAGCCTTAGCTCTGATGAATGCATGCGTGGATAATTACCTGCCTGCCTTAGAAGCGGACCCTTCTCCAATGGATTGCTCAATCTGCCTCATAGAAGACAGCAATGTAAGAAACCCTTGAACACTGTATGAAAACAATACAGGGAGTTTGCTGTACTTGCTGCCAAGCTAACAGGTTTACAAATTGGTTTCATTTGTTGTTTTGAGAAGCCACACTGTGGAAGGAACAGCTGTTTGTTTGGTGCTGCAATAATTCTGAAAGACCACATGAGGCACTGCTGAGTTAAAGCTGCTGTGATTGTGAAGAGCCAAGTAGAAGCTAGCTTAATTTCAGTTGTACTTCCTATGTTCCTGGTTTCAGCTGTTTGGGTTGAAGTTGCACCTTTTGCGTTATGTACCATTGAATTTTGATGCGCTGGAAAATATCCCCACAACAATAAATTTCTTGCAGCCTTAACATTCGTGTCACGACTACAATTTAATCCCGAAGGAAATACAAGCACATTACAAGTCCCAGAATTCCCAGGGGCCAGTACAAGCTTCATTCCTCAGGGACATTACAAGGCCACTCCTGTCTGTAAGCTCTCGGGCCCGGGCAGGAGCGTCGCAGTACAAGAATACATGCAGCTGAGAATCGTATCTCAACGCTGGAAGATGAGTTGCTTAGTACAAATAGAGAAATCTCCTCCTTGCAAATTACAATCAGTAAGCAAGGTGATAAGATAGATGATCTAGAAAATCATGATCGTAGGAAAAATCTTTGAATAATTGGTATTCCAGAAACCATAAAAGACAAGGATCTTTGCACTTATTTTTTGGGAATGCTGAATACCTTAAATCTAGGAGAGGATACTATTCACATTGTCATTGAACGGATTCATAGACTTGGCAGACCTCGATCAGATGACACGCGGCCTAGGATAGTATTGGCTCGATTCATGAATCCCCACCAAAAAGATGAAATCTTGAGGGCAGTGCAAGCTAAGGGGACTATGCTATATGAAGGGGTCCGCATTCAAGTTTTCCAAGATTATTCAGCTCAGTTAAGCTTAAAGCGGAAGGCATATGCTAAAGTCTGCCAAACATTAGTGGCATCACATGTGAAATTTATGTTGCGATATCCGGCGAGGCTGCGGATTTTTTATAATGGGAAGACAGAGATAATAGAGACATTGGAAGAAGCACAAAATTGGATTCAGAAGAATATTGCCAACATGAAGGATAATAGCTAAATACCACAACACAGCCTTGGAAGAAGCATAAAATTGGATTCAGAAGATTATCACCAGTATGAAAAATAATTAACTAAATACCATAACATAGCTTCACAATGCTCATTAAATGAGCAGGTGGATAGTATCATAATTGAAGACTATGGGGTATGTTTACTAAACTGCGGTAATCGTGAATAACGCGCGTAATGTAACGTTAACGATCGTTCGCACGTCATAACGCGTGTTATGACGTGCGAACAATCGTTAACGTTACATTACGCGCGTTAACCGTAGTTAACGATCGTAAACTCCCGAGGCGCACTAAAACACCGCAGAAGGTGGAGAGAGGGCGGAGAGAAGGGGTCAATGGGCGGAGAGTGGGCAGGGAGAGGCTCCATTCATGCTAACGCGCTGATCTGAAGAGCTGAATCCCAACGCGAATGAAAACCTGCCGTTAAATGCACATTTGCAGGGGAGAGAAACCATTTCAGTGTCAGCAATGTACAGCATAGGCAGGGAAATCTACAAAGCGTGATAAGTGTGATACATGTGCACAGAACAAAAGGTCACATAAACATTGAAAATGACCCCAACAAACTGGAAAAGAACCATAACCAAGCTGGCCAATAGTGATATCAACGGGAAACACCAACCCCCCCCCCCCCTCTGAGAAAGCCCCCAAAAAAAGATATTAATCGTGGAAGGGGCTATGCTCCGTCCCCATACAAGTTGAAGGCGCCCATAGTGAAATAGCGCTGATCAGGGCTTTCCCTTGTCAGTGAACAGGTTTTCCTATGGCGTGCACATGTTCCGCAACAGCAGGGTGGGCATGTCGGAACGGGCAACTGGACAGATGCCGGTAAAGGGGATACAGAGGGCCACAGGCGGCACATGCTGTGGTGCAGCTGGGCTACAGTGCGGACTAGGGTGATGCCTAGCTGGCCCATACAAATGCTGAAACAGTACAGCAGCCAGACAGCAACTGCTGAAGGCCCAACATGGGCATGACTGTGCTTTCCACAGTGTCACAGGGGACAGTACCCAGCAGCTACCCCCAAGGGCACGGAACATTGGCGGGCGGTGCTGGGGGGAAGCGTGGACATCTATGCAGGCATCCGTACCCTGGAGCCCGCACCATAGTCAGCCGCCCACCCGCACACAGGATGGCCGGAGAATGCGCTCCACCAGCACCACCAGCAGAAGGGAATGTCAGCATGGCGGAAGAGGGTTACTGGTGGTGGAGGGGGCAGTGGCAGCTGCCCAGAGCAGACTGTGGCCTAGCCATGTGTAGGTGGGTGCCATGCACTGCAACAGACAGGCCCTGTCTGACGAACAGTCATGGTAGCACCAGGGAATGCATTGACTCTGTGATAACATGGTGGTGCAGTGCACAAAACCAGTGTGTTCAGGAGCAGAAGGTCACAAGTTCACATCCCAGCTGGGGCTACTGCCAATCCAGTCCCCATATTTTACCCACTACTAAACCGTGATAGTAAAGTCAAATCTTTATTGCAGAGAACATAAGCATGGCTCAAACGCCTATAGTTTATCCTATAGAGCACAGGCACCATAAACATGCACATTACCTAGAGCACAGTCCCCCAAATGCAGTCCTGGAGGGCCACAAACCATTCAGGTTTGATGCTGTCTCCAATATAAGGCCATGTCAGCATGGTGGCGGAGGGGTACCGGTGGTGGAGGGGGCAGTGTCTGCTGCCCACAGCAGATGGTGGCCTAGCTCTGTTCAGGTGGGTGCCGTACACCCAACAGACAGGCTCTGTCTGACAAACAGCCATGGTATCTCCAGGGACTGCACTGCCTCTGTGACCACAGTGTGGTGCGGTGAACACAGCCAGTGTGTTCAGAAGCAGAAGGTCACAGGTTCAAGTCCCAGCTATGGTTCCTGCCAACCCAGTCCCAATATTTTACCCACTACTGAAACGTGCTACTCCAGACAGAACCTTTATTGCAGATGACATAAACATGCCCAAAACACCTACATCTTACCCTACAGAGCACAGACACCATAAACAGGCGCATTACCTAGAGCAGAGGCCCCCAAAAGCAGTCCTGGAGGGCCAAACACCATTCAGGTTCCAGGCTGCCTCTAATAAAGATGCCTGTGCTGCATATCTATGCGCCGCCCCCATGGTATGCAGATGTATCTCATGCATATTCATGAGGGACAGCATGAAAACCTGAACAGTGTCTGGCCCACCAGGACTGGAGTTGGGAACCTCTGCCGTAAAGCAGTAGCCAACACGGGCAGACAAACCTGCACCCACAGGCTCCATTATCCAATGCCTCCTGGAGAGGCAGGATATTGAGCCCTGCGTGCATCACCCAATACTAGCACTTGCATACCTTAGCAATGCCACCCTAAACCTGGGAATACAGTACACAGCTATCAAAAGGTTGCTATGATTACTGGCAGATAGCAATTCCGAAGTTAAGTACAAGGCGAAGGAGCCCACAGTGAAATAGCGCTGGTCAGGGCCCCCCCCTGTCAGTGAACAGGTGTCCTATGGCATGCACATGTCCCGCAACATCAGAGTGGGCATGGTGGAACGGGAAACTGGGCAGATGCTGGAACAGGGCATACAGAGGGCTGCAGGAGGCACATGGTGTGGTGCAGCTGGGCCACAGTGGGGACCAGGGTGATGCTCAGTGTGGCCCATAGGAATGCAGAAACAGTAGAACCAGACTGCATCTGTTGAGAGCCCAACATGGCCATGAGTGTGTCCCCCACGGTGTCACAGGGGACAGTATCCAGCAGCCACCCCTAAGGGCACAGAACAGTGACAGGCAGTGCTGGGGGGGAAGTGTGGGCGTCCAGTTAGGCACTCCTACCCCACCACCCATACGATAGGCAGCTGACGACATGCACACTGGATGGCCTGAGACTGCCCACCACCAGCACCACCAGCAGAAGGGCATGGTAGCATGGTGGCGGAGGGGGACTGGCGGCGGAGGGTGCAGTGGCACCTGGCTGCAGCAGACCATGGCCCAGCCCGGCCCAGGTGGGTGCCGTGCACTGCAACTGATAGTCCCAGAAGGACAAACAGGCACGGAACCTCCAGGGGAACAATCTGCCCCTGTGGCACAGTAAGCACAGCCAGTGTGTCCAGGAGCTGAAGGTCACAGGTTCAATCCCGAGCTGAGGTCCCTGCCAACTCTGCCCCCACACCTTTTACCATTAGGAAACTGGTAAGATGGAACCTTGTAGTGCTGATAGAATACGCATGCCTCCAACACCTACATTTTAACGCACACAGCACAGACACCACAAACAGGAGCATTACCGGGGGCAGGGCCCCCCAAAGGCAGTCATGGAGGTCCAATCAACATTCCGGTGCCATGCTGTCTGCAATAAAGATGCCTGTGCTGTAAGTCGATGCACGGTCCCCATGGTATCTGGATGTAGCACATGCATAGTCATCAGTAACATCATGAAAATCTGACCATGGTGCAGCCAACCAGGACTGCAGTCGGGAACCCCTGTCCAAGAGCAATGATCCACAGGGGTGGAAACACCCGCACTCACCGGCCCCATTAGCCACTGCGTCCTGGAGAGGCACAATGTTCTGCCCTGTGTGCATCCCCCAATACTGGCACATGCATACCCCAGCATTGACATCCAAAACCGGGGAATACGTTTCACAGATAATAAATGTCTGCCATGATAACTGGCACATAGCAATCCCTCATGTTAGCACAAGCGGCCCAGTGTGCTGTACAATACCAACCTCTGGGATGTCTGTGGAGTGTGTGTCACGTCTGGAACCTGACAGTGTCCACCACCTTGGGAAGAGACCCCATCAGTACAGCATACCATAGCTACGCCTGCACTGTGGCCAGGACTGGTGCGGTGACCTGGGCTGGAAAAGGCCTATTCTGGTGCACCATACTGGCATATGTGTGGGGGTGTGTGTCAGTCTATCCAGTGTGCTGTGTTTCCTAACTCCCTCTGCAGCACACACCGCTCTCACTGTCGCTAGTATTGGCCTGGCAATGTGCATAATGAGGAGCAAGGTATTGTGGGTATAGCTGGAGAGTGCGGCATGGGCAGGATGCACCTGCCCAGGGCAATGGCTGGGACATTGTAGGGCTTGCACACCACCTACACGGACAGGGTGGCCATGGCATGTTCTGCTGTGTGATCATGCACACCCTGACTGTGCAGTGATCACGGTGTAGCTGGGTTCCCCCATAGTGCTACACAGTGTCTCTCAGAAGTGAGATATGTGGGCTCCACCCTCTAGAGTCCTATCACTGACCCATCTGCTTGGTAAGTGTTTGCTCATCCCAGGTGTGGGTGCACACGGCACCTCCAGGAACATGCAGTATGGACTAGCAGGCATGCTGAGTGTAGTGTGTATGTGTGTGTCCTGTGACTCACTCTGCATGCTGCTGGAGGATGTCATATAGTGGTGTGGGGCAGCTGTGCAGTACCTAGTCCACTGTCTGTCTGTCTGTCACTGCCCAATGTAGCGAGGCACACAGATCTGTATAGACCGCCCTGGTGGGGCAGTCATTCCCTGCCAGGACTGGGGTGAACGGTACCCTCTAGTGACACCAGTGTAGGGGAGTAAGGTGTAGATGCGTTTGTAGGAAACGATGTTTCTCACCCATAACCACAGAAGGTGGGCTGGGTGTTGGTATGTAATCCGCCTATGGGCTCAACACCCCCCCCCCTGCCCCCCATAGACGTGAAATCATGTGACCAGGGCACCCACACAGTCTATGAACTATTCAGGGTGTATCACAGTCCACACGGGCAAGACGTGATGTACAGATGGACACAGGCCAATGCGAAGGGTATCTGCAGGGGACACCTATCACACAGAGGCAACGAGGGTGACCTGTAGCATGGGCCATCGCAGAAATGCCAGGTGCAGTGGAAATGGTGCTGGGCAACCCACCTCACCCTCAGGGTGAACACGGGACCTGTCCACTGTGATGGATGGTAGCCACTCTGTGGCTTTAACACACATGGTCAGAACCCCCACCAGGCTGAGGTGCCGTGGGGTTGCACATGGTCAGGACACACAACCAGGCCGAGGTGCTAGGGGGGGTGCATCCCGCAACACGGGACCCTCTGTTGACTGCTGATCTGCATGTGCAGTGCATCATGGGTGTGGCTTGTCCATTCCAACCCTGACAAGCCCAGCAGAAGGTTGGAGTGGTGATCTGCAGCCCCTCTTTAGCCAGCCAGGCCTGGAGCAGGAGCTACAGAGATGCAGGCCACTGGCAAATGCACTGGCTGTGCAGACAGAGGTTAGGGGTTTGTACCTACTGTGGTGATATGTGGTAGGGATGCCCGAGTATATTTCCATGATATCAGTGGAGTGCATGCAACCAATTACTACCAGGTGTCACTGACAGAATCCAAGCCACTGCAATGTGCACAAGGCCCAGACAGAAACGAGGTCAACAGTGACTGAGCAAACATGAACAGGAGCATATACCATATAGACATCTGCTAACAGTGAACTACACACAAGCTCTCCATAGGTGCAAATGCCCCCCCCCCCCATACCCATTCAGAGGCAGCCTCTGGGCCTCTCCCTCCATTTCCCCCTCTCAAGCCAGCTGATCAAAAGGCACATGAAAAGTGATAGAAACAGCGAGGACAGCTCTGTGCAATGGAATGTGAACGTATCCCAATGAGAAATGTCTGCTGCAGACTCATATGCACTGAATGATGCAATGTCTGCAATAAGCAGACATCTAAAACTGGAAACTGAGTCTTTGCAGCAATACTAAAGGGTGGGGGGTTTAAAATCAAGGTGTATTATACAGTCCTGTAGAGGCCACAGCCTATCACACGTATAGTTGGTCGCATCAATGAAAACATTCAAACACCCCCCAACTATTATAATTTGAAATGCCCACGCATGCAGTTATTCACGGCGGAACGTACGGCAGTTACGCACGGCGGAGCACACGGCGGAACGCACGGCGGAGCACACGTCAGAACGCACGGAGGTACGCAGCAAAAATATATCTGCATGAAATGGCTGCCATGTCCAGGAAGCCTGCCTTCACCATGGCGGATCTGTACCTCCTCACAGAGTTAATCTGCCTCCGCCAGGATCGCCTTTTCCCAGGCTCATCCCGGAGGCAGAACCTGGCAAGAGTGAGGAGGGCCTGGGAGCGCCTCACCAGGAGATATAATAGAGGCTCTGACTACCCACGTGAGGTAAGTGCATGGGGACAGGCACCCCAAACCAGAATGTGCAGGAGAACACCTGGTAACCAAACCACCTATCAGCCACACACACCCAGGGAATGTCATCTGTTGGTGTGTCCTGTTGGGCATAACAGCAACCCCACCCCCCCTTAAACTATAACCCCCACCCCCCCTTAAACCATAACCCCCATGCCCCCAGGGGGTAGCCCATACCACCACAGAGATGAAGTACCCAGTACAATGTAATGGTATATGGAGCTGTTGCAGCCTCTATCCATCGGACATGAAGGACAGGAGGCTCTGATAATCACACCTACCTCTCTCCCCTCCCCCACTTCTCTCTCCCTCTCTCTCTCTCTGTTATTCTTACCATGAGGCTCTGACCCACATGTTCTGGCCTCTCTCTCTCTCACACTTCACACATGCACACACACACAGATTCTTTGAGGCACACTGAAGCAGCTCTGTAACAATCACTATATACCTCTGTTCTATACCTATGTAATAAGCCTATTTCTACATAAAGACCTGTTTCTAAACCACACCTAGTTGGTTGTCTTCTTTGTGCTGCTTACCCTACTGTCTCTGTGAAATGAACCCAGGACCAAATGGAGAGTAGACCAGAAGTGTACCAGACTAGAAGATTACAAGTCAGAAGATTACATTTGTTTATTCACAGAACACCACAGGTGCATCCCAGAGGACAAGAGACACTCAGGGGCAGGACCCTGGCCATGCTTGTGATCACAGGGCTCAGCTACATCCCCAGGATGCAGCAGGCCTCAACTCAGGTCTCCATACCCCATCCTGGTACTATGGTGGATGCCCCCGTTTGTGATCACAAGGGCGAACTATATCCCCAGGATGCAGCAGGCCTCACCTCAGGTCTCCATACCCCATCCTGGTGCTATGGTGGATGCCCCTGTATGTGATCACAAGGGCGAACTATATCCCCAGGATGCAGTAGGCCTCACCTCAGTGCCCTACCCCCCATCCTGGTGCTATGGTGGATGCCCCTGTATGTGATCACAAGGGCGAACTATATCCCCAAGATGCAGTAGGCCTCATCTCAGTGCCCTACCCCCCATCCTGGTGCTATGAGGAATGCCCCTGTTTGTGATCACAAGGGCGAACTATATCCCCAGGATGCAGGAGGCCTCACCTCAGGGCTCCATACCCCATCCTGGTACTATGGTGGATGCCCCCGTTTGTGATCACAAGGACGAACTATATCCCCAGGATGCAGTAGGCCTCACCTCAGAGCCCTACCCCCCATCCTGGTGCTATGGGGAATGCCCCTGTTTGTGATCACAAGGGTGAACTATATCCCCAGGATGCAGCAGGCCTCACCTCAGGTCTCCATACCCCATCCTGGTGCTACGGTGGATGCCCCTGTATGTGATCACAAGGGCGAACTATATCCCCAGAATGCAGTAGGCCTCACCTCAGAGCCCTACCCCCCATCCTGGTGCTATGGGGAATGCCCCTGTTTGTGATCACAAGGGCGAACTATATCCCCAGGATGCAGTAGGCCTCAACTCAGGGCTCCATACCCCATCCTGGTGCTATGGGGAATGCCCCTGTTTGTGATCACAAGGGCGAACTATATTGCACACTGAGATATATGTGTGTTGCGGCAGAGGCCCCTAAAGGGTGTCTGTCTGCTAATGTCAATATGTGTTGTCACTCCAATAGGTGGAGGATCTCCGTAAGAAGGCGCGGGAGCTACGGGCACGATACCCCCGCTTTGTAGCACGGGTACAGAGGGAGCGGATGGCCCAACGAGACGGTGAGTGATGTGACATGGCCCTGTGAGGCAATGGCTGTCAGAACCACAGGATGCATGTGACTGCCGTGGCTGATGTGTGACCATGGAGATGACACGTGTTCCCCTCTCCCACAGCGGATGCACGTGCTGCCGTGGAGCCTGTGGGGCTAGATGCTGCAGCGGGGCCGGAGGAGGTGCATGGCGACAGCGGCCAGGAGGTGGAGGATGCCCCGGTGCCCATGGAGGCAGACAACGGCGGTGCGCAAGATGCTGAGAATGCTGCAGCCGACACTGAGGGGGAGGAGGGGGACGGGGAGGAGGAGAGGGAGGTGGGAGCGGGGGAGATGGAGGTGGTTGGGGTGGTTGGAGCAGGGGAGGAGGTGGGGGAGGGGGAGGCGGCGGAGGTGGCGGGAGGGCAGGGGGTGGAGGGGCGGGTGCAGGTGGAGGAGGAGAGGAGGGGCTCTGCGGTGGGGGGCCAGGGGCCGGAGGGGGAAGAGGTGGGCGGGCCGGAGCTGGAGGGGGATGGGGCGGGGGCGGGGATGGGTTTGGCGGCTGTGGCATGTGCCCATCGGCATGGGCTGCCACAGGGCTACGGGGGCACCAGCCACCTGCTCCATGGTGCTGGCGATGCATCCCCCCTGGACGTGGGCCTGCCACACATAGCCGCTGACAGGCGCACCATGCATGCAGCCACACAGACACGGGGAGATCTGTGTCTGTGCGGCTGCATGTGCGTGCTGCACGTGGCTGCGGCTGTGCGTGCCCAGGCACACGCCCAGAGGCAGCACGCACTCATCATGGGGCAGGTCCTGGCGACCCTGACCATAGTGGCTGACCGGCTGCGCGTGCTGGAGGAGCGTGTAGCCGGTGGCGCGCCTGGCCAGCCACCATGTGACGGGGGTCCCCCGGGTGTGTAGTGTGCGGATGCGCATGGCACACCCGCTCTGTGACAGCCCATGCCATGGCCTGCCACACTCACCAGGGACAGTAGGCGTGGCACACAAAAATGTCGGCATGAGCAGCCATGTGACGGTTGAGAATGTAAATAAAGTTGAACATTAGTTTCAGAGAACTATGGTGGCCAGATGTCCCTCATTGCTATGTGTCAGTGTTGTGTGAATGACACATGTGGGCACCCACATGCGTGTCTGTGTGAGCTACAATGGGAGGATGCAGGGTACTGTACCCATGTCAGGGGTGGGGCGATATTAGGGGCATCACATGGGGCAGTGCCACACATGGCCAAACCCACACACGTGAAACAGTGGGTATGGGGCAGCTGTGGTGGACCATGCAAGGGTATGTGCAGCAGTGGCGATGGGCACAGACCAGGGTGGACGCTGGCATGGACAAAGCAAGGGGGCTAATGGACACAGAGCCGGCCAGTGCACAGGGCTAGGGGTGGACCGAGTGGCCATGGCTGCAGGGGGACAGGGGATGGGTTTTTTATTGGGCCTAGTGTTTGTTTCTTTCTTTTGTTTGTAGGTTTTTATTTTTGAGGCTCAGGGGGTTCCTCAGCATTAAGGGGGACTGTTGTCAATCCTCTTTATAGAATAAATAAGAATAAACTTAAAAACAGGACAGCAGTTTTGTCATTGATCCCTGATACCACATGGTTTTTGGAGTCCTATCCTTTTAAAATAAAAGAAGGAACACCAAAGAAAAAGGGCATAGCCATCCAATTCCTGTCCGAGTCCCTTCATCAGCTCATTTCCGTTCCCAGCCCCCCATCAGGCCATATCTAGTCATTTCCTAGCACCACCATCGGCCCATGCCATATCCTAGCTCCCCTCCACTCAGCAACATACCAGTCCAACCCCCCCCCCATGAGCCCATGTACCGTTCCAGCCCCTCCATGGGTCCACTGTATTCCAGGCCCCCACCACAGCCCATTTCCAATCCAAGCTCCCCCCAACAGCCCATTTCCAGTTCTATCCTGGCTGCTCCACCAGCCCATTTCCAGTCCTAGCAAACCCCTAACCCATTACCGGTCCTAGCCCCCAATCAACTCACCTCCACTTCTAACCCTCCATCACCCCATCCTATGTTTCGGACCCCCCATAACCCATTTCCAGTCCAAACCCCCATCAGCCCAATTCCAGTCCTAACCCCATCAGCCCATTTCCGGTCAGCCCCCCAATAGCCCATTGCCAGCCCTAGCCCCCCCCCCCCATCAGGCCACAGCCCATTACCAGTACTACCCCCATCACCCACAGCCCATCTCATGTCCAGCCCTAGCCCCCTCTATAGCCCATTACCAGTCCTAACCCCCCCACCTTCGCTCACAAGGAACATATAAGGAAAACAGATGCCGGCTGCAGCTGCTGGGTAGTGTGTGCCTGCGGGTGGCCGCGCAACGGCAGGTGGGGCATCCCATGCTGACCACAGCTGGGTCGGTGGGTACACCGGCTGGCTGCATAAGTGGCACGGGGTTGGCCCCTGGTGCGGACACGGGTGGGCTGTGCATAATATGGCCCCCCACAAGCAACACAGGACACATGACATCAGCTTGGCTGCATGTACACCTATTTATTTTGCATGCCCTCGGCCACGCCTTGTGCGGACCCTCCCACCCCGTGGTGCTGGTGGCATGCCCGGCGCAGCTGTTGCTGCTGCTGCCTCCGCTGGTGGTGGTGGTGGTGGCGGCCCCTGCAGCCCTTTTGGGGCCCCCCTGCCTGCCACTAGGAGCTCCAGGCTTGCAGCTATGGAACGTGCTGAGGTCGCCAGGTCATCCAGCCGTGCCGCCATCACATCCATCCATGCCGTCATCCTCGTTATGGCATGTCGCATGCGGCGTGACTCATGCCTTCGCCTCCGCTGCTCGTGGGTGACCACACGCAGTACATGCTGTACACCTGGGGGGGGGCAGGGTGGACACTGTGAGACGGGGACCCACCTGGCAGCTGTACATAGGCATACACACACCAACACGGTTGGCCACTCATCCTCGGCATCCCTCTGTGCCGCCTGGGAGTGCGCCCGCATCTCCCCAATGACCCCTGCAATTGCGGACATTGCCTCCTGCCTCTCCTGATGTGGGTCAGCTGCAGACACCCCCGGTGGCGTGCCGGCCACTGCCTGCTGTAGGCCCTGCCCGCCGTCCTCCTCCAGGGGTGGGGCTTGACCCCCCACTTGCACCGATGTGGCCCCCATCGGTGATGCCTCTGGCACAGCGTCCTCAAAGCCCCCAGGCCCAGGGTCAGTGTGTTCGCTCACCTCCTCTGGCCCCTCAATGGATGGGATGTTACCTGTAGGGCGAACTGATACATGGGTTAGGTAGGGCGTGGCTGCCTGTTCGCCCCCGACACACCCTGTGTAGACGTCGCCCCTGGATACCCGTCGGCCATGTACTGCCCCTCCACCCCCTAGCCCACCCCTGCAGACGTGTGTGTATGGTCCCCCACCAGTACAGCTCACTCAGACCTACCGGCACTTGGGTGCGCCGTGTCCAATGCAGGTGGCAAGCCATGTATGTAGATGGGCCCGAGCCAGTCCGCCAGACGCTGCTCGAGCTCCGTCAGCTTGGCCATCTGTACTGGGCCTCCTCCAGTGCCCTGTGCTGCACGTCGCTCCCTGTCCAGCTCCATCCTGATGTTTCTTTTAATATCGCAATACCTCTTCCTGAGGCTTTCCGTGTCACAGTGGGGTCCCCCTGCTGCCGCCACCGCTGTCTGTACCTCAGCCCATGCCCTGTTGTGTGTTGCACTGGTCGTGGTTGCGCTCTGCCGACCAAACAGCACCTCAAAATGCTCTAGGATGCTAGCCAGGAGTAGCTCATTTTCCTCCTGGCTAAACCTCATTGCCCTTTTTCTGGCCTCCTCTGCCACAGGGGTCCTACGGCGCTTCTGGCATGTTGCAACAGTGGCCTGTTGGCTGGGGTGGTGTTGAGCCCCAGATGGCCCTGACCTCTCGCTGTCCTCTGTGCCAGCAGGTGTGGACACTGGTGGCTCTGCGCTGCGTCCCTCTGCAGTCCTCTGGTTCACTGCATCACTGTCCGCCATGCTGTGGTTGGGTCTGTGTGCTGAGGTGTATTGCAGTACCTACCTGCCATATTTGTATGTGTAACGTGGGCGTGGGTCTACGAGCGTTACGCCGCGCGTTATGTTGCGCGTTACGTCACGCTGGCGTGTTTGACGTTAGTTACTATAGATTGCACGCAGCATTGTATCCATTTTCCCCTAGGATCCTTTCATATCAGCAAAGTCGGGGTACACTGCAGGTTATGCGCACTCATTGGTGTCCATCGTGAATCCTACTAGATGCACGCACGTCGCTCGTGCAGTGAGTGTTTGGTGTGTACATGCGCGTTGCCACGCGCGTTGGAGGATCCTGTAATGTCTCGCAAACGGTACATCACACGTACGCGCCACGCTACGTCAATGCGCGTGGGTGCGCGTCTTGCGTTTCACTCGCACCTAGTTCTATGGGTGAGGTACGAGATGTAGAGCGCTGTATATTTGCACCGTGCTGCGACAGGGGGCCATGCCAGCCCTTACCCCTCTGGCATCCAACGTGTAGATATGGGTTGGTGCATTCTGGTGATGCGCGTTCCCGCACGCGCTGCGTCATTCTTGTGCCCTGTTGCATTGCGGGGTCGCATGTTCCCACGCGCGCTGCATCATTCCTGGCTCATCAGATGCGTCTTGTTTTTCTGAATTCCGACCCCACCCCACACCCTATTTCCCAGCAACCTGTCCTCCATTCCATGTCTATCATGGCTCAAACTGTGAATGCAGGGTGTGCGGTGGTTGCGTTACTAGAGCTGGCTGGGCTACGAGTTCCGGGGGAGGGAGATTATGTCCCTGGGGCTGCGGCACTGGGCATGGGTGCTATCCCGCTGCAACTCCAGCCTGCAGCTGTGGGGGATCCACAGGCGGATGGGGGAGGGCACCAGCGCCATAGATGTGCTGAGGCACGGCCCTGCCGCCGACGCCTCTACAGGCCCAGACCCATGCTCCAGGACATGAGAGAGGACCATGTGATCTCCCTCTACCGGCTGGACACAGGGGCCATTAGGGAGCTCTACGAGGATCTTAGACCTGACCTTGAGCCCCATACTGCCCGGTCACATGCTATACCGGGATTGGCCAAGCTCCTGGCTGCCCTAGATTTCTTTGCCTCTGGCTGTTTCCAATCCTCAGTGGCCGCAGTGGGTGGGATGAGTAGGCCAACATTCTCTCGCTGTCTCTACCAGGTACTGCGGGCCATGGTCAGCCGGGTTGGGAATTACATTGCAATTACATTGCAATTACATTGCAATTCCCAACAGTAGGCAATATTGGGGGGCCCTGGGACAGGCATTCCAGTGGATTGCAGGGATACCACACGTGATGGGAGCAATAGATTGCACACATGTTGCCTTAGTCCCACCCCACTACAGGGAGGTTGTGTACCGCAACCGCAAACACTTCCATTCCCTGAATGTGCAGGTGGTTTGTGATGCAAGTATGCGGATTCTGAATGTGGTTCCACGGTTCCCAGGGTCTGCCCATGACTCCTATATCCTGCAGCACTCGGCACTGTTCGGCCAGTTTGAGGCTGGACAATATGAGGACTACGTCCTGCTGGGTAGGTATCCACCATATCTAACGTGAGCCTACCGTATATGGTTCGCGGGGCACCATTGTCACCTGTGTCCTCTGCATGCCTGGCATTTTGGTGGTATTTTCTGGTGCAACCTATTGTGGGCCTGACACTACATCACACCCTGTCACCGGGAATGTGGTCACATACCTATGTGCGCTGCCACACATCTCTCTGCCTACCATGTGTGTGTTGGTGCTCATCTGGGTGTCCCTGCACACATGTGGTGTGGGCTGTACCTTGCCTTAGCTGTTCCCTTACCAAGCTCCCGTGTCCAGGGGCACTCTGCCCGCGTATGGTGTGTCCCCTCCATGGATGCATGCAGCACCTCTTGATTGGCCATGGCTCCTGCACCTGGCCTAGGCCATACTGCACAGGCAGTTGTACATGTGTCTTCCTGTGGGGTGTGTCCTCTCCCACCCCATTTGCAACAGGTTTGTGCATGTGCCATCCGGGGGGGTGGGGGTTGGGTGCACAGAACCATCCACATGGTGTACAGTGTGTATGGGGCCTCCTCTCTTTCACCATGTAGGGGATGACACGTGTCTTGAGCTGTCGGCGCAACTGCTATCACACATGTTTGCTGCATGACTGTTCACTTTGGCCTGTCTGCACTGTCACTCCCACCTGGCCCCCCCGGGGATGTGTTCCGTTGGCCTATGGTCTGTGTGCACTGTATCATGATGGTGACATACTTGCTGTGACGTCATATGTATGTGTCCATGCTTCTCAGCTGTCCAGTTGGCCATTGCCACATCAGTGATTCCATAGGTCAATCATCTCACGTGTGACGTTATGCCATTTCTGTTTGTAGGTGATGCAGGATATGGGTGTCGTGCCTGGTTGCTGACCCCTGTGCGTCTCCCTCGGCCAGGTGCAGAGATGTGGTACAATGAGGCCCATGCCTCCAGCCGCTCAGTCATTGAGCGCACTTTTGGCGTTCTAAAGAGTCGCTTCAGGTGTCTGGATAGGACCGGCGGTGCCTTACAATACGGACCCCTGACTGTGGCACAGATCATTCTGGCCTGTTGCATCCTCCACAACATTGCTCTCAGGCACAATGTCCCAGTCGATATTAATGAGGATCTTGGGGAGGATCCTGTGTGCCCTCCTGCACATGGCCGTGGTGACACACGTGCGGGGATGGTGGCCAGGCAACATCTGATCAAGGAGCTCTTCTCCTGTAAGTTCTGCATGTGTGGGGATGTGCTTCTGGGTCGCCATGTGTGAGCTGGTATGTGTGTTTCACAGCACTGTAATGACATATCTCTATTTGTCTCTTGTGTTTTGGCTCACCAGGATTGGCTGCTGTGTTCCTGCCTCCCAGGGATGGGCTGCCAATACTTCCCACTGCTGTGGTTCATGTGAGGAGTGTGTGTATGTCACAGTGGCATTAAGGTGGCTGGGATGGGTGGACATACAGCTAGGTGTGCTGTGGTGGCAGCACCACTTGACACATATGTGTTTCCCTCTCCACCGTTCCTCTGGTGTTGCACATGTCTTTGGCCTCACACCCCATCTGCCATATGCTCCGTTTGACACACATGTGACCATTGCCTGTGCACATCTTGGGGGTCTACATACTTTACCTGTGCACATGTTACCAGGCTGTGTGTGTCTCTGGACACAGGCAATTGCAATGCTTAGGTACACGTAGAGACCTTACTGCCATTGCTGCATTGGACAGCCTAGGTGCACCCAGGTCTCCACCTGTCCCTGATTGTCTGCAGTCCAGCCAACTACAGCCTGCAGCATGCTTACCTTGTCTCACGGTGTGTGTCTCTGTGTCTTTGGGACGTGTGTGTCTTCCCACCTGTCAGGCGATGTTCATCCATCTCTCTATGTCCTTCTGTTTCTGCCCTTCTGTACATTGTGTGCATGTGTCATATTCTTTTCCCTGACATGTCTCATGTTTGTTGGCAGGACACTTCACGTAACCATTATGTTTCCCCGCAACAGAGCATTCCTAGGCCATGCTCCACTGACAGCTGATCATGAGGTCGTGGTGATGGACGCAGTTCATCAACGTCTGCAGCCTATCCTGGGGCCCCTTGTGCCCTTGTCTGACTCTGGCTTTCCCCATCAGTCCAATGCTGTACCTTTCAGGTACGCTTCACCTTCCCTCCTCTGGGTCATAGGCCACATGCAGATGCTGCATTTGGCCTGTTAGTGGCAACGTGCATTTCTGTGGTATCTCTGTGCACCACCACTTCTGGACATGCTGTAGACCTCTGGGATGCCTGTGTGCCATGGGCATTCACATGACCATGTTGGGATTGTGTCCTGGTATGCAGGGCCATCTCCTGCTGTGGTCCATGTGCACTATGCTGTCTGTTGTGGTCATGTCATGTTGTAGTGTTTCAGCATTCCTGATGCACATATTCTGATGTCAGCGTGTCATTTCTGACCTGATGGTGGGTGTGCCCTTCCCTTACCTTCTTTCTACCCCTTTTCACACAGGACACAGCCCACAGACATGGCACATCTACCACACTTCCTCTGGAGCCCCATCTGCCATATTTGTTTGGACACAGCACCTCTGTGAAATTGTCCGTGCCTGTTGTTGCCACTGGTAGATGGACCTCTGCATGTTGGACACAGCCTTTTTTGGACCTTCTTGTTGGCCTGCTTTGTTGACTGTCACTCGGATACCTGACACACCGTCGCTGACATGACGTGTATTGGTGTTTCATTGTTTGCAGCTGGGGGGTTCACCTGTGCATTGTTGTGGAACATTGACATGTCACTGGGGATGTTGCATGGTCTCTGTTGACTCTGCATGTCTCAACATGGTTCTGTGGGGGGTTGGGGATGGTATCTGATGTGCATACGGTGGGGGTGGGCACTGTGGGGACATGTCGTGCTGCCACCCTCCTCACCGCATCGTACAGTCTGGTTAGGACAGATGGCAGACTGGGGGACAGGGATTAGGGTCACAACGGTGGGGTGGGAGGCAGGGTGGTTGGGGTCCACGGACAGCACCAGGTAGGGTGCCTTGCAGCATGGCTCTGATGTGTGATGGTGACGGTGCTGTCTCCTTAGGGTGCCTCCTCTGGCGCCCTATACCATACCCTATGAGTCACCCTTCCAGGCGCCCTATGGGGTCTCCCATATGGGACATTATGTGGTGCCTTGACAGACGGTGCACTTTATTATGTGCCCTCTGCAATGCCTTTTGCGCCGCCTTAGGTTACGGCCCCGTGAGGGTGTGTTTGCTGGCAGCACTACTTAAGGTTAACAAACTAATGCTTCTGTCATCACTGCTTTAGGATAAACAGGGATGTCTCCGCTAGCTTTACTCATTCGACCCACAGGGGTATTGAACTCATGACCCCCTGTGCCATTAGTCGATGTATTCACCATTGTGCTGTAGCTCTGGATACCTTGCTAGTCACCTTTTCATGCACTGTATGGGACACCCTGTTGGATTACAGTCTGTAGGTGCTCTGTGCCAGTGAGAAACACGGTCAGTTCCCTCTACCAGGCCGAGGTGCTGTGTGGGTGCATACCCCATATTGTGTTCATCTATGGACTGCAGATCTACATGTGCAGTGCACCATGGGTATGAGTGGGTTGACCCTGATCCTGGCCACCACAGCCGACAGTTTGTGTGGTGACCTGACAACCTTCATCTGCCAGCCAGGGATTTGTTCATAGCACTAGCAATGTGACCCACTGGTTACTTCACTGCCTGTAGGGCCAGGGGTCATGGGTTTGATCCCACAGTGGGGATATTTGTTAGCGCTGTCTGTGGCATTTTCTTTTTTTAAGTTCAATTGGTGCTGCCAGCATGAGACCCTCATAGTGCTGTCTCCTTACAGTGCCTCATCAGGCGCCCTATACAGTGCCCGATGCAGGACCCATAGGGCACATTCTAGGGTGCCTTGGCGGACAGTGCACTTTATAATGTGCCCTCTGGGGTGCCTTATAAGGTGCCTTCTGCAGCACCTTCGGTTGCGGCCCTGTGAGGGTATGTTTGCTGGCAGCACTAATTAAAATTAACAGACGAACTGCTTCATATAGCACTGATTTTGAGTAAAAGGTGATGTCTCTGCAAGCTTTACTCATTGAGCTCAAGGGGGAATTGAACTCACTTCTCTTGCACCATTTGTCAGTGTATTGACCATTGCGCTACAGTTCTGGATGCCTAAAAAGTGCTTTATAAGGTGCCTTATATGGTGTCCTATGGGGGACATTATAGGGTGCCTTGGCACTTTATAATGTGCCCTATGGAGTGCCTTCTAGGGTGCCTTATGTGGCACCTTAGGTTACACACTGTGAGGGTGTGTTTGCTGGCAGCACTATTAACGTACCACTAAACTTCCTCACAGCCCAATACTTAACCCTTTCCAGGCCAAGCCCAAAACTTTCAGGATCCGAACATCTGCCTAAATATTGCTATCAAATGGTATATAATACATGACCATGGCAGAGGGTACGTCACTATTGGAACATATTGAATAAGACGGGTACAATTTTCCTGCCATATGCAAACATTAACCCGGCTGCAGAATGTGGATTAAAATATTATAGTAGGCAGCCTCAGCCAGCCTTTTTCATTAGGCACACTGGGAATTGAACCCATGACCCTTGCACCATTGGTCTGTGTAGTAACCATTGTGCTACAGCTCTGTATTTGAGTGTCTGCGCGCCTTCTTATGCTTAATGCGCAGTAACGCGCCCTGTAACGATCGTTGCTGCGCGGCGCCTTACAACGCGCGTTATTGCGCGTTATCGGTAACGATGTACCGCCCATGTCCTTTTTTGGCTTTCCTTCCACTAACGCGGCTCCTATCGCGAATCACACTAACGCAGTTTAGTAAACATACCCCTATAAGTTTAAAGCTAATAGATTGATTAAATTGTGGTTATTATATAGTGATGGAAGGGGTATTTATCAAAGGGTGAGATACATTAAATAAAACATAGGACCAGCTGAGAGGGATTGGAGTAGGATTAACATTAATAAGGCCATGGGAAGGGAGGAAGAGATTTCTGGGCTAAGGGGTAGGTGTGGGTTTGGTGAGAGATTGGGGGAAAGAGGAAGGGGAGGGGATAATAAGGGAACTACTAAGTTAATATATATACAAAGCCAACTTAATGCTAAGTGGAAAAAGATAAAAGTAAAAGTAACAATAGTTGGAGATAGGAGGGTCCTAGGCTGGGGGGGCTCTCCTAGTTTATATATGATAAAGTCATGTTTTAAAACCCTATTATTTATCTTATCATGGGGATAAGAATACTCTCATGGAATGTATGTGGCCTTACAAGCCCTTTTAAACGAAAAAAAAATTTGCAAGCTGTGAGACGACATAAAGGGGATATAGTATTGATACAGGAGACACATCAAGCTATAGGAGACCTGTCTAGATTACAAAAGAAAGGAATAGACCAAATTTATGGGGCATCTGCACAGGGCAGGAAAGGAGGGGTGGCAATCTTAATTTCAACAGGGGTAGGTTTTCAGATGGAGCGGACAATAGCAGACCCTGAGGGAAGGTTTGTATTAGTACAGGGAAATCTAAAAGGGCGGAAGCTCTTAGTGGGGAGTGTGTATGCCCCGAATGTGCCTGATCCAAATTTTTTTGCAAGATTAATGGCAGAAATTGATGCACTGCCGGAGTCTATAATGATATTGGGAGGTGATTGGAATGGTGTCATAGATCCACAAATTGATGTATCGGGGGGATGAGGGAGTAGTCGTCACAATATCGCAAGACTCTTAAGGAGGTTTAGTCAAAGGTGTAGACTTATAGATGTCTGGAGAGCTCTTCATCCAATGGAACGAGATTACACTCACTTGTCTAGAGCGCATGGCACAAGCTCACGACTTGATGCTCTATTTGTTTCAGAGGAATTTTTTCCAATGAAGACGGAGGCAGCCATTGGACCTTATGAAATTTCGGATCATGCTCTTATATGGGCACATTGGGAAGAAGGGCAGTTGGGGGGTAAAAAAGGCCCCTGGCGTTTGTCACTTGACATATGCCATGATATTAAATTCCAAGAGTTTTTATTGGCCAAATGGAAAGATTATGAATATCACAATCGGGCACATAAATGTGATCCAGAGTTATTTTGGGAGGCCTCAAAAGCAGTTTTGAGGGGGGATATAATTGCTTATACTGCTCGATGGAGAAGAATGCTGGCTGAAAGGATCCTCAGATTGGAAAAACAAATTTGTAGAGAACGCAATCTCCTAGCTAATAGGCCTAATATTGCCAATAAAGAACAATTGCTTACTACCCAGGCAACTTTGAATACATTGATACATCAGAAAACAAAAAAATCACTATTTTATTACAAATACCAATTGTACCAATATGGGGATAAGGCGGGGAAGCTCTTAGCTTGTTGTCTGGCACGCAATCAGAGATCGCGATTTGTGCCATTATTAAAAGATGAGGAAGGTGTGATACACATGGACACTGTAGAAATAGGGAATATTTTTGTAAACTATTATCATAAGCTATACATGAGGGAAGACGTATCCATTATGAAGATTAGGAATTTTCTGTCAGAGGTGCATTTACCCCGTCTAACTCAGGATCAAAAGAGCAAATTGGCATCCCCCATAACATTGGATGAAGTAAAAAGAGGTATTGATAATGCAAAAAGGTGTAAGGCTCCAGGATTGGATGGTTTTAGAGTTGAATATTATAAGATGTAACAGACACAGATAATACCTGTGTTGGTGAAATTGTTTAATGGGTGGATGGAAACAGGGATGTTTAAATATAATAGTAATGCAGCCCATATAGTAGTTTTACCAAAACCTGGTAAAGATGTAGCAGAGGTTGGGTCTTATCGACCAATTTCTTTAATTAATTATGATCTTAAGTTGTTTGCTAAGATTTTAGCAAATCGTTTGGCTGAATATCTCCCTAATTTACTGCATGATTGTCAGACGGGATTTGTGAAGGGTCGATATCCCACTAAAAATGTTAGGAAAATATTAGGAGCCTTAAGCTGGGTTAGGAAACTTGCTGTCCCTTCCTTATTGATCAGTTTTGATGCTGAAAAAGCCTTCGGCAGAGTGGGGTGGACATATTTGTTCGAGACTTTAAAAGCTTATGGACTAGGAGAAGGTTTTATTCAAGGGATCAGAGGATTATACCAAGAACCAGAAGCTGTAGTGAGAGTTAGGGCTGTTAACAAATAGTTTTAATATTGCTCGAGGAACTAGACAAGGTTGCCCAAATGCCCATTGTCTCCGTTGTTATTTGTGCTCTCATTAGACCCTTTGCTAAGAATGATTTATGCTTGTGATGATATACGGGGGGTGAAGATTGGGTCTTGCATATTTAAGGTGTCGGCTTTTGCGGATGATTTATTAGTTATGTTGACGGAACCTCGCAAATCTTTTTCAAAATTAATGGATGTGATTGGATGATATGGATGGATAGCCGGTTTTAAATTGAATATGGCTAAATCAGAAGCATTAGATGTTAATGGGGGGTTACAAAATGATTGGGGTGTAGAGTTTCCTTTACGCTGGGCAAAAAATAAATTTAAGTATTTAGGAATATGGTTACCTAAAGATCCACGTCATCTGTATAGGCAAAATGTTAGGCTGCTACTACAAGACATGCAAAATAAGTTGCAAGATTGGACACCATTGCCTCTATCTTTAGGCGGTAGAGTGGCTGCTTATAAAATGATAGGGGTATGTTTACTAAACCGTCTTAACGTGCGCTCTCCCACGTTATCGCACGATAAGGCGCCTTATCACGCGATAAGGCGCCTTAGCACGCGTTAACGCGCGCTAAGGCGCAAACGAGCGCTGAAGGCGGAGAAAGGCTCCCGGAGGGCGGAGGAAGGCTCCCCAGGGGCGGAGAGAGAGGGTCAATGGGCGGAGAGTGGGAGGGGAGAGGCTCCCTGCACACTAATGCTGTGAAATCCGAGGCTGAAAACTAACGCCAGTGAAACCCTGGCATTGGAGCTGATTTAAAGGGAAAAGAAACCATTTACATCAGCAATGTACAGCAAAACCAGGGAAACCTACAAAAAAGTGATAAGTGTGATACATGTGCACGGAACAAAAGGGCAAAGAAACAGTGAAAATGACCAGAAGAAAATGTAAAAAAAAACATAACCAAGCTGGGCAATAGTGATATCAATGGGAAAAAACACTCCCAAGAAAGCTCCAAAAAAGATATGAATTTTGGAAGGGTCTATGCTCTGTCCTCATACAAGGTGAATGAGCCCACAGTGAAATTGCGCTGATCAGGGTTTTCCTCTCCATTGGACAGGTTTCCTATGGTGTGCACATGTTCCACAACAGCAGGGCGGGCATGTCGGAATGGGCAACTGGACAGATGCTGGAAAAGGGGACACAGAGGGCTGCAGGCGGCACATGCTGTGGTGCAACTGGGGCACAGTGCAGACCATGGTAATGCCTAGCTGGCCCATAGGAATGCTGAAACAGTAGAGCAGCCAGACAGCAACTGCTAAGGGCCCAACATGGGCAAGAGTGTGCTTCCCACGGTGTCACATGGAATAGTACCCAGCAGGTACCCCCAATGGCACGGAACATTGGCAGGCGGTGCTGGGGGAAAGCGTGTGGACAGCTATGCAGGCACTCCTACCCCAGAACCCGCACCATAGGCAGCCGCCTACCCGCACACTGGATGGCCTGAGACTGCGCAGCACCAGCACCACCAGCAGAAGGGAATGTCAGCATGGTGGCAGAGGGGTACTGGTGGTGGAGGGGGCAGTGGCAGCTGCCCAGAGCAGACCATGGCCTAGCCCTATTTAGGTGGGTGCCGTGCACTGCAACAGACAGGCTCTGTCTGACAAACAGTCATGGTATCTCCAGGGAATGCACTATCTCTGTGGCAACATGGTGGTGCAGTGAACACAGCCCGTGTGTTCAGAAGCAGAAGGTCACAGGTTCAAGTCCCAGCTGTGGTTCCTGCCAACCCAGTCCCCATATTTTACCCACTGCTAATACAGACAGAACCTTTATTGCAGATAACAGAAACATGCCCAATAAACCTACATTTTACCCTACAGAGCATAGACACCATAAACATGCACATTACCTAGAGCAGAGTCTCCCAAATGCAGTCCTGGAGGGCCAAACACCATTCAGGTTCCATGCTGCCTCTAATAAACATGGCTGTGCTGCATGTCTATGCACCACCCCCATGGTATGCAGATGTATCTCATGCATATTCATTAGGGACAGCATGAAAACCCGAACAGTGTTTCGCCCACCAGGACTGGAGTTGGGAACCTCTGCCCTAGAGCAGTGGCCAACAGCGGCAGACACACCCTCACCCACAGGCTCCATTATCCAAAGCCTCCTGGAGAGGCAGGATGTTGGGCCCTGCGTGCATCTCCCAATACTAGCACTTTCATACCTTAGCAATGCCACCCTAAACCTGGGAATATTGTACACACCTATCAAACGGTTGCTATGATTACTGGCAGATAGCAATTCCTAAGTTAAGCACAATTTGCTGATTGAGCTCCATCATAGCAACCTTTCTGCTGTCTGTGGAGTATGCTTCAGGTCTGATGTCTGACAGTGTTTACCACCCTGGGGAGTGACCCCAACAGTATTGCGTACCATAGCCATGCCTGCTCTGTGCCCTGGACTGGTGCGGTGGCCAGGGCTGCCAAGAGCCTCTATATTTGCATAATGCTGGCATAGGTGTGGGAGCATGTGTTTGTCTATCCAGTGTGTGGTGTCTGCCAACACCTTCCTCAGCCCACACTGTTGCCAGTGTAAGCCTGCCAATCTGCATAATGAGAGCAAGGTACCATGGGTATAGCCCGGACAGGGTGGCCTGGCCAGGATGCATCTGCACAGGGCATAGGGCAATGGCTCGGACACTGTAGTGCCTGACAACCATCTGCACGGACAGGGTGGCCACAGCATGTTCTGCTGGGAGGTCACTCTCACCCTGACTGAGCAGTGACCACAACATTGCTAGGTTCCCCCATAGTACTATGTAGTGTTTCTTTCATGTGTTGTTTATGGTTCCCTTTTGGGGCTCAATCACTGACTTATCTGCTTGGTGTGTATGCTAACATCCCAGTTCTGGGTACATGCATCTCCTCCAGAAACATGCACTATGGACTAGCTAGCAGACTGTCTGCAGTTAGCATGTGTCTGGATGGAACATCTTGCAGGGTGCAGCAGCTGGAGGCTTGCTGCTAGAGAATGTCAGATAGTGGTGGTGGGCAGCTGAACATTTGTAGGCCTTCTGTCTGCCTTGCCTTATGGATGTGTATAGATCTGCATTGCCTGTCCTTGATGGTGTCTGTTCCCCAGCAGGACTGGGGTTGACAGTCCTCTCTACTGCCACCATTGCGGGGAGGTAGTGTGTGGCTCTGTTGGTGGGAGATCCTGTTTCCCACCCTGAGCCACAGAGAGTGGGTTGGGTGGTGGTACATAATCCACCTATGGGTCCAAATACCCCCCCTTCACCTACATCATGTGACCATGGTATCAACACAGGATATGCACTATTTTGGGTGCATCATAGCCCATAAGGGCTAGACATGACTGAGAAATACAGATGTGTCTGCAGGAACTATCTATCACACACACTAGCACTGATGGGGACCTGCAGCATAGTCTATTTCAGCCATGAAAGGTGCTGTGGACTTGGTGCTGGGTGCCCCACCTCACCCTCAGGGTGAGCACAGTTCCCACACAATGTGACGGTCTGTAGCTACTCTGTGCCAGTAACATACACGGTCAGTACCCCCTACCAGGCTGAGGTGCTATGGGGGTGCACACGGTCAGTTCCCCCTACCAGGCCGAGGTGCTGTGGTGCATACCCCATCTTATGATCATCTGTAGACTGATTTGCATGTGCAGTGCATCATGGGTACGGGTGGGTTAACCCTATCCTGGTAACCACAGCAGACTGTTTTGTGGTGACATGCAGTCCTTCTGTAGCCAGCCAGGGGTTTGTTAATAGCTGTAGCCCACTGGTTACTTCACTGCCTGTGGAGCCAGAGGTCATGGGTTCAAACCCACACTGGGGTTATTTGATAGGGCTATCTGGAGCATTGTCAGATTTTAATGTACATTAGTGCTGCCAGCAAAAATACCCTCAGAGTACTGTAACCATAAGGTGCCTCAGAAGGCGCTTTTAAGTGTGCCCTATAAAGCGCCTTCTGAGGCACCTTATGGCTACAGTCCATATAAGGTGCCTTATAAGTTGTCCTATGGAGCGCCTTATAGGGTGCCCTATAGGGGACATTATAGGGTGCTGTGGCAGACAGAGCACTTTATAATGTGCCCTATGGAGTGCCTTATAGGGTGCCTTATGTGGCACCTTAGGTTATAGCACATTAGGGTGTGTTTTCTGGCAGCAATAATTAAAATACAAATAAAATGCCTCAAGAAACAATACTTACATGTCAAAGCTGATGCCTCAGCCAGCCTTATGCATTAGACACACTGGGGGATCAAACTCATGACCCCTGTATCATCAGTCAGTGTATTAACCATTGCACTACAACTCTGTTTCTGTATTTGTATGTCTGGGCGCCTACTTAAGATTACCGCGCGTTAACGCACTTAGTGGCGCTTAGCCCGTTAATGTGCGCAGCAGCGCGCGTTATCGCGCGATAATCCTGTTTTGCTACTTTAAGACTGAAACGCCCACTCCTTTTATGGCAGCCTGCACACTATCGCCGGGTGCACATTAAGACGGTTTAGTAAACATACCCCATAGTCTTTCCTAAAATTGTATATGTTTTACAACTTATTCCATTGCGGCTATTGAGGCAAGATGTTCAAAAAATGGAAAGATTATTACAGAAATTTTTTTGGAGAGGGAAAAAACCAAGACTAAGGATTGATCAAGTATATGGGCCGTGGGAACAGGGTGGTATAGGGTTGCCTAGAATAGAACAATATAATCTAGGATGTCTGCTTCGACATGTTAGAGATTGGATAGTAGGGACATCAGTATATACACCATATGATTTTGAGTCCGCATTAGTAACCCCTTATTCACTTCTATCTGTGTTACATGTGACGAATGTAAAGTTGCTGAAGGATTTTAGAAATAATATTTTATGGCAAGGGGTTCGCTGGAGTTGGCAGATGCTCTGTGGAAAATTGGACATTCCAAGTGATGTGTCAGGATATTTGCCATTGCAAGGTAATTTAGCCTTTCAGTTAAGTACAACGTCTATTTTTTTCAAGGGTTGGGAGAAAAAAGGTCTACAACAAATGTGGCAAGTAATAAATGGAGAAGGCGCGCTTAAACCTTTCTTGGAATTAAAAAAATGCTATGGATTGTCACAGGGGCATTTTCATGCTTACTTACAATTAAAGTATTATTTGATTTCAATGAAAGATGGGAGACGAGGATTGAGACAGGAAAATTTTGAAAAGTTGGAGTAATGGTTTGCGATAAAGGATAAAGAAAGAATATCGGTCGCTGATTATAGTAAAGCCTTGAATAACCTAACACAAGTTAAGAGCTATAGACGCTTGAGTTTAAAATGGGGGAGGAATCTTGGAATTAATCTTGAAGCGTTTGAATGGGATAAAGCCATTGGACAAATCCCAAAAATAGTTATAGGGGCAAAATTACGAGATATGCAATTCAAAATAATAGAGCGTGCTTATATCTCACCTTACAGAGCATGGAAGGTGGGTTTTGCTCATCACGGTGATTGTCCGTGGTGTGGAATGGAGCGGGCACATTTGGGGCATATGTTCTGGACATGTAAATGAGTAAGGAAATTTTGGAATGGTATTCAAAAATTTCTAATGAGCATATTAGGGCAGACATTGAAATTAACCTCGGGGTTTGCTATTTTGGATGCTCCTCTTCAGGGACTTTTTTCATCAGGGAATAGATTATTAATAAGAAAATGTTGTCTGCTTGCAAAGCATTGTATTCTTCGGAAATGGAGAGAATCTGGAGGTCCAGAATATTGGGAATGGAGGAATGTTTTACATCAACTGGTATTATGGGAGGGAGAGGCTTCTAGAAGACATGTTCGTAGAAGAGCATGTTTTTTGATGACTTGGTCTCCATATCTTGAAAAGGTGTCGGCCAGGGCAAGAAATGATATTTTAACAGTTTAATTTGGTATACTATATCTTAGTAATTTAAGTTGGCATAATTAGGACTAGAGTGCTAAAGGGAAGAGGGGGTTGAATGTGAGGGTGGGCGTGGGAGGTAGAGGTGAGGAATGGGGGGGGAGAAGGGAAGGGTGGAGGTGCACAAAAGAGGGAAAGGGGAGAAAAAGTATTAGTTATTCCCTGTAGTGGGAAGTAATATTGTTGTCTTTTATGTTTTAATATGTATGCTGTTTACAATGTTTTAAAATGAATATTGCCTACAATGTTTCATACAGAGTTTTTTTAAAATGTATGCTGCTTACAATGTTTCAATATGCTTGTTATTTACAATGTTTTTATATGTAAGCTGCTTTTAATGTTTTAATATATTTAAAATGAATAAAAAGATTTAAACATAAATCAAGGGAGATTTTGTTACCATCCTTACACATTAAGCTGGGTCTAATGAAAATACTTGTCAAGGCCATGGTCAAAACAAAATCAGCTTTCAAGAATCTCAGCGGGAAATTTCCAAGACTAAGGAGGTCATTCTAAAATGAGGGTTGCGGGGCTGCACATCCCGTGTTTTAAGATGGGGAGAGCCGGCGGGGGGGTGGGAGGGGGCTGAGTCTGGCCGGAGCAAGGGCGGGCCCTGTACATACTGCTGGGATGCACTGCTTATACCACCTCAGAAGTGGTATAAGCAGCAAAAACCCGGAGATCGTGCCCAGTGAACCCACCCTGGGGCCAGGTGCGGGGGGGTCCGCACCCCCGATCCAGGCCACGGCAGGCCAGCCATGGGTTGGGCGGTGGGGAAATGGAGGGCCAGAGCCGCAAATGTCAGGGGCACCTGTGGGGAGGACATGCCCACAGGCGGCAGGAACATGCCAGGCCATCCTCGGGTCCGATTCTGGCTAACAGCCCCGTCTTCCTCAGGGACGTCCGGACAGCCCGGACGGCCCTCTCCCTAAATCAGGCTCCACGTGACGCTAAGATAAAGGAAGGTTTCTTTGCTGGTCCTCAGATTCGTGAACTTCTTCGAGGTGATGTATTTAACCATGTACTATGTGGCAAAGAAAGGATGGCATGGAAAGCCTTCCAGTTAATGGCAACAACAAAGCAGACAACTGCAGGGAGTTGGTGAAAAATCTCCTCAATGCATATAAAAGTCTTGGCTACAGCATGTCACTAAAGATACATTTTTTGCCCTCTTATCTTGATGTTTTCCACCGAACTGCGGAGCAGTGAGCGATGAACATAGCGAATGATTTCATCAGGACATTACAGCAATAGAGAAAAGATATCAAGGCAAACGGAGCCCGTCAATGCTTGCAGACTATTGCAGACTCCACTTAGAGAATACAAGAGACAAGCCAAGAAATGTCGAGTAGACACTGAGTAAGGTCTGAAATGGATATTAATGCATACATAGTTGTTTCTTGCTTTCTGTTTCATATTAACTTTTTTAATAAATTGTATTTAAATAACCGTTTGGCTGATTTTTAAACAAAGACAACAGGTGAAATATTATCAAGGTTATATATATGGCAACCATAAACACATGAAAAGACCTAGGCTTATAATAATTTGTGATTAAAACTCTACTACTAACACGCCAGATATATGCGTAAAATAGAAAGTTTAGATACTTTGGAAACAGTAGCCAATCAGTGTTTTTAATTGTCATTTTTAAATTCAGTGCATCAAAATCCATAAGAATTAGCAGATTTTATTTATTTATTTAAGGGACTTTTATACTACTTTATCGTGTAATCAAGGCGGTTTACAGTTTTAACAACAATACACTGTAGCATTTATTTATTTACATTCTCTTATATACTGCACTATTCTGCATCAGTGCAGTTTACATTGAACAAACTGAAATTACATTGAACAGGGAATTATAACTTGGAGATAACTATTTTACAGGGAACATGGGCTATGGAGGGTTAAGTGGCTTGCCCAAGACCACAAGAAGTACCTGTGGGACTAGAAACCCCAGTCCTTCTGGCCCAAGGTTGCTGTCCTCTAGTGGGATTTGAACCCCCAACCTTCTGACCTGAAGCACCTTGCCCTAACCACTAGGCCACTCCTCCACTCCTGGGAACCAAATGCCAGTAATACATAATTTAGACCTAGTTAACTAATATAGAGAGGGGAGTTATATTCATGATTGGGTTATTATCATTTCTGGTATAACTTATATATAGTTCAGCATATAATAGACGCACATTATATACATTCTTATGGATGTCCATGTGTGAACATGGATGGTTTTTCTGCTTTGATTGTAATATTTTGAAGAATGGCAAGTGTTTTGCGTTATTATTTTTTTATTTAATATTTTATTGAATTTTTCAAATATATCACAATTTTACACACTTGTAACGGTAATGGGGGACACTTCAGAGATAACAATAAAGTAAAAAGAAGCATGCAAAATTTTCAAAAAGTAAACCCCACGCCTAGCCCACCATCAGTGAGAGAATTCCAAAAGGAAAAATTCAGTTGAAATATTGGGGGTCCCTATGGACTCCTGCCCTCCTCTTGTAAAGATATATTATCTTCCTACGGCCCGGAAGGCTTCGGTTACTAGCGAAGCAGCTGGGCCTGGGCAATTTGACGTTTTAAATGTTTCAGAATTGTTAGAAACCTCTGATATAGTGAGACCTGCAACCTGTTTAGTTACTTTTGCTCTGATTTCTGATCAAGAACGGTTGTTAAGACTTTTTTTCAGGAAAAGGAATGTTTTATTTAAGGGGTGTCTTGTTCGAATTTTTCCTGATCTGGCTCGGGAAACCCGTCGTCACAGGAAGGAGTTTTTGGTCCTGCATCCATGGGTTCTCTAGCTTGGTGGTTTATTTTTTCTAAAGTACCCATGTAAATGCTTGGTTAAATTTCAGTGTAATTCCTTTATTTTTTTATATCCATCTCAATTGATTTCCTTTCTAAATTCCAAGGGATCAGTAAGGGTAAGTGAGCGGGTTTCTCTTTGATGTGTATACTGTAGGTCTGGCTGTTGACGTTTTGCATTATTATCATTGTATAGGGAATAATTCCTTGGAGGGGGGCTTTAAGATTTTATGTTGGGTATAGGTTTATGTTCTCTTCTGCATTGCCATAGTGCTCAACGAAGAGATACGTTTTTAGTTCTCTTTGGAAGGTGGACAAATCGGTGATAGCTCTTAGTCAATCTGGCAGGATGTTCCATAGTGATGGAGAGATGCATTCAAAGGCCCTATTACTGGTGTGTTTTGTTGTTTGGTATTCAGATGGGACAACTAAAGTATTCTATGTATGACCTCTTCTTTAACCATCGTTTGGTGTTACTTTTATTAGGTTCATTAGGGATGAAGGAGCTATGTTTCTGTCAGTTTAAATGTGATCATCAGTAACTTATATTTTATTCTGCTTTGAAATGGTAGCCAGTGGAGAGTGTATAGTATCGGTGTTATGTGTTCAGAAGAACATTCATTGTGGGTAACGCGCGCAGCCATGTGTTGGGCAATTTGAAGGCTGTGTAGAGTTTGTTTGGGTAGATCCTGAAGTAGACTGTTACAGTAATATATATGTGGTAATATCATGGCCTGCAGTACTGTTCTGAATTCATTGCTTGGGAGGAGTGGTCTCAACTGCTGAATCAATCTTAATTTGTTGTAGATGGTTCTTGTAGTGAGTTTAATATGGGATTTTAGGCTGAGGGTTTGATCGATTGTGACATCCAAGTATTTTACTTCCTCTTTTACTTCAAGTGTGGCTTATTGCATTTTATCTCTGAAGCAGCCTACTTTTAAAAAATTGTAGACCAGTGCAATGAGTGGAAGGACTTTTATGACCAGTGATGTACTATGGGACAAATGATATGCTGAGGATTCAGCTATCAGACACTGAGGTCTTTTTCTTCCCACTCTTGATAACTAAAGCTGTGCTGGTTAAAATTTTCAAGATGATATTCCTCACTGCTAAGAATTCAAAAATAGAGAAAAGGAGAAAGGCACTTCCGAGGGGATGGAGTAGGAAAATTATAACATCATTTTATGGTATCAGAAATAATCTGAAATGTAGTATTTCTTTGTTTATAGATTTTCATAACTGATTGCAAGATTTCTTGTACATCTGTTTCCATGTATTAGCTTTCATTGTATTGGTCATTTTGCCTGCAGTCTGCAAAATTGTTGCATACTTTTTCTATAGTTTTCCAGAGAAAACGGGCCTACTGTAAATAAAGCGTAGTTACTCACCTGTAACAGGTGATCTCCGGGAACAGCAGGAATTTAGTCTTCACATATGGGTATCGTCGGTACTGATGGAGCCTGCACGGGAACGCTCCCCAGCATCCAAAAGGAACGCTTTTGGGAACATCCCTCAGCACATGCGCGCTGCCTTCCCGCCTTTCCAACTGTCCCTCTTCAGTTAGGTTTGTAGCTGAGTGAAAGGATAGAGGGAGAGAGGAAAGAGACAAAGAGATAGAGAGACAACTCCTAGGGGAGGTGGGTGGGTTGTGAAGACTAAATTCCTGCTTTTCCTGGAGATCACCTGTTACAGGTGAGTAACTACGCTATCTCCAGGAACAAGCAGGAATGTAGTCTTCACATATGGGGACTCCCTAGCTGAAGATGCCAGGGAGATAGCCCCAGGAAGGTGCCACCCTAGAAAGGTGGGAATCCTTCCTCCCATGGATCTCTGGCATTCCACCAGGGTTGGTGGGTTGGAGTTGAATTAGGTCTGAAAGAGATTTTGAAGAACAGCTTGGCCAAAGAAGGCATCCCAATGGGAGGCTTTATCCAGGCAGTAGTGGGCTGTGAAGGTGTGTACCAAAGCCCAGGTGGCTGCTCGACAAATGTCATCGATAGACAAATGTCATCGATAGACACGTTATGAGCTGTGACATGGCCATGAAGAGGGAGACCCTTACTCTCATAAGCAAAGGATATGCATTGGGCAATCCATTTAGATAAAGTTCTTTTGGAGACTGGAAGTCCCAAATGACTAGGGTCAAAAGCTATAAAAAGTTGCAAGGATTTTCTATGTTGCTGTGTTCTCTGTAGGTAAAAGGCTAAGGCTCTTTTACAATCCAAAGTATGAAGGTTTCTTTCTGCATTAGAGGCGTGAGGCCTCGTAAAAAATACAGGAAGATAAATTGATTGATTTAAATGAAAAGGCGAAACTACCTTTGGCATAAAGTGTGGATGAGTTCTAAGAACAACCTTATCATGATGAAATCTAGTATAAGGAGGATCAGACACTAAAGCTTGCAGTTCACTAATGCGACGTGCAGAGGTGATTGCAATTAGGAAGATGACCTTCCAGGTCAAAAACCTAAGGGTTGTAGTGGCTAAAGGCTCAAAAGGTGGCTTCATGAACTGCCCAAGAACTAGATTTAGATCCCATGCCACCGGTGGTGGTTTAATGGGAGGTTTGGTTAATAGAAGACCTCTCATAAATCTGGATATGAGTGGATGAGAGGAAATTGGTTGTCCGTTCAGAGGCTTATAAGAAGCTGCAATTGCACTAAGATGGACTCTTACCGAATTGGTCTTTAGACCAGAATTCGATAAGTGAAGGAGATACTCTAGTACCAATTCTAAAGGTATGATAAGGGGGTTTAAACCCTTCTTGGAGCACCATATAGTAAAACGTTTCCACTTGAAGGCATAAGATCTTCTTGTGGAAAGTTTCCTAGAAGCCTGAAGGATATCCTTTACCTGTTGAGACAGGTTGAAATCCTGGAGGTCTAAGCCTTCAGCAACCAGGCCGTGAGATGCAGGGACTGGGGATTCGGGTGCCATAGCATCCCGTCCTCTTGGGAAAGGAGATCTGGAGCATGCCCTAACTCCAGAGGTACAGCTTGAGAGAGACGTAGAAGCAGGGGATACCACGCTTGGCATGGCCATCGTGGCGCTATGAGAATCATTTGACCACTGTCTCTCTGAAGCTTGAAGAGTGTTTTGGGGATGAGGGGAAGGGGTGGGAAGGCATAAAGGAAATCCTGACCCCAGTGAAGGAGGAAGGCATCCCTTGCCTGACGATTGTGAGTTGGAATCCTGGAACAAAACCGGGGAAGTTTGGCATTCAGTGGACTTGCAAAGAGGTCTATGTCTGGAGTGCCCCAGAGATGAAATATCTTTGCCACCTGGTCTAGTTGGAGGGACCACTCGTGAGGCAGCAGTACTCAACTGAGTTTGTCTGCCCAAAGATTTTGAATGCCTGGAAGATAGACCACTAGAAGGTGAATTTGATACTCTCTGGTGAGGGCCCACAGTCGTAAAGCTTTGTTGCATAATGACAGAGAGCCTGTCCCGCCCTGCTTATTCACATAGAACATGGCTATTTGATTGTCCGTCTGGACTAGGACTGTCTTGTAGCTGAGCTGGGCATGGAATACTCGAAGAGCTAAATAGATTGCTCTTAATTCCAGGAGGTTTATGTGTAGACCAGCCTCCTGTGGAGTCCAGGTTCCCTGGGTAGAGAGATGATTCAGGTGTGCTCCCCAACCCACCTGTGATGCATCTGTTGTTAGGGTGGCCTGAAAAAGGGGTTGATGAAAAGGAGACCCCACTGTCAGATTTTCTAGTGATTGCCACCATTGGAGGGACGTTGAGAGTTTATTATTTTGTCTGATAAATGACCTGTGGCCTGTGTCCACTGTGTGGATAAGGTCCACTGAGCTGCTCGCATGTGGAGGCGAGCATATGGGACTACATGAACTGTGGATGCCATATAGCCCAGCAACTGTAGTAGTTCTCGAGCAGTTAGGGAGGATTTCCCTGCTGCTTGAGAAGCTAGTTGCATTACGCGAAGACACCGGGCCTGTGGAAGGAAAGCCTTTGCCTGTCTGGTATCTAGACAGGCCCCTATGAATTCCAGGCATTGGGAAGGAACAATTTGGGATTTTGGGAAGTTTATTACCAACCTCAAGTATTGGAGGATTCGCATTGTGCGAGACAGTGCAGTGCTGGCCTCTGCAGCTGTAGGGGCTCGAATGAGCCAGTCATCTAAGTAAGGGAAGACGAATATCCCCAGGGTTCACAGAAATGCAGTTACTACTGCCATACATTTCGTGAATATCCTTGGTGCTGAAGCTAGACCAAAGGGAAGAACCCTGTACTGGAAAAGTTTTCCCCTGAAAAGGAATCGTAAGAATTTCCTGTGATCTGGATGGATCAGAATGTGAGTGTATGCATCCTTTAAGTCTAGAGAGCAAAGCCAATCCTGGCTTTGAAGGTATGGCAGAAGAGTTCCTAGAGAAATCATTTTGAACTTCTCTCAAAACAGGTATTTGTTCAATTCTCAGAGGTCTAAAATGTTTCCAAAGAAAACAGGGGGAGTAGAACTCTGTACCCCGTTGAAGAATGGGTACCTCCTCTATTGCCCCTTGGGTAAGAAGTGTTGAGACCTCGTGATCTAGCAGATCGTCTGCGGAGGTTGGAGAATTGAATTGTTTTAGAATTGTAGGAGGGGGCATGCTGTGAAAATGGAGCTTGTACCCCTCTCCTACAATGGACAGAGTCCAATCTTCTTCTGTTATCTGATGCCATCTGTTGGCAAACTGGCATAACCTGCCTGGGATATTGGGGGGTTGGGGACCCCTCAGAGGCAGGAAAGCTAAGCTCTCTACGAAGGAGTCAAAGCCCTTGAGGGGGCTGAACCTGCAGAGCTGGTTGGGCTCTCGGGCCTTTTGGCTTCTTTTGCTGTCTAGTATGTCCCTTTTGGGCAACCAGACCCTGAGTTTGACTCTGCTGGGTATAGGAAGAATAAAATTTCCTCTTTTTGCTGAAAGAGGATTTTTTATAAGGCTTCTTTTTGGCTGGAGTGGCTGTAGATTTCGACTATCTGGAGTAGTATTGTCAGCATCTAACTCGTTAGCCTTTTCCTGCCAGTTCTTGCCAAAGAGATTCTCTCCTGTGCAAGGAATGTTGCCTAACTTGTCCTGTACCCAAGTCTCCAAGTCTGATGCCTGAAGCCAGGCAATCCGTCGTGTGTCAATGGCAATAGCAGAGGTTCTGCTGATGCATTCAAAGCAGTCAAAGGCTGCACGATTTACAAACTTGGAGACATCTTGATCATGCTTAACTAGAGCAGGAAAGTCTTGTCTCTTGTCATCTGGGAGAAATGAGCTCATAAGCTCCAAGTCTCCTGTAACTTCCTTGAGGAACATTCCCATATATAGTATATATGAACTGATCCTAGCTGAAAGCATGGAAGCCTGAAAATTTTGGCGCCCAAAAGCGTCCAGAGTCCTGCATTCATGACCTGGAGGATTGGATGCATGCCTCTTTGCACTTTTCATCTTACGCATGGCTGACTCCACCACCATTGAATGGTGTGGCAGCTGAGTCTTTTGAAATCCAGGACATGGTGGAACTCGATACATAGTATCAAGTCTCCTAGAGTGAGGAGATGTAGTCAGAGGTGTCTCCCACATTCTGAGCATCAAGTTATGCCTGTTGGACCAACGGTACCGCAGCTGAGAGTAGACCTGCGATGCTGCGTTCGATAGCGAGGAACCTCTGGTCTATCGATGCTGCCGATGCCTGGGTGTCGGTACCAGTGAAAACGGCCGGGACCCCTGAGCATGGCACAGGTAGTTCTTGCGAGGTCGAGGCCTCGAGAACATCCTGGAGCCCCATTGATGCTTTGGAAGCCGAAGCCTCCTGCCAGGGCTGCTTTGCCGGTGTGGTTCCGTCAAGGGCAATGCCAATGGCCTCTCGATGCTTAGCAGGAGAGCTACCCTTTGAGGACCGGCTTTTATGTTTAGTTACCTGAGATCCATGGGAGGAAGAGTAGGCCCTTGAAGATGTCGATGCAATGGATCTGGCATCCGAAGAAAAGAGGGTACCGAGCTTTGCAGCCCGGTTCTGTCTTCCTCTTTTAGTCATCCCCATACAGGAGAGACATTCAGATGGAGAATGTTCAGGCCCTAAACATTTGAGACACCAATCATGGGTATCAGTGAAGGAAATGGCACCGCCACACTTAGTACATTTTTTAAAACCACTAGTTGGTTTTTCCATGTTTTAGGAATATGGGGCCTAGTGCCCAAAATGGCGCCTAGCACAAAAAAAGAAAAGTTTCTGAAGAGAAACAGTTCAAAGTATAAGGTTGTTTTTTTTGTTTTTTAAAAAAGAAAGGGGCTTGTTTACAAAGCCGCGGTAGCGGTTCGCGGTCGTTATTGGAGCCGCGGCCCCATTGAAATCAATGGGGTCGCGGCTCCGATAACGATCGCGAACCGCTACCGCAGCTTTGTAAACAAGCCCCAAAGAGTAGTTACTCACCTGTAACAGGTGTTCTCCAGGAGCAGCAGGAATCAGTCCTCACTTATGGGTGACGTCGGCGCCGACGGAGCCCCCGCGGAGCAATTTCCCCAGCTTTCGAAGAAAGCCTTTGGGAATTGCAGCGTGCATGCGCGGTCCCTTTCCCGCCCAAGTGTGCCATCTTGCTCAGTCTGATGACATAGCGAAAAGACAGCAAAAAAGTTAGCAAAAACAATGGATAAGAATGACTGCAACTCCGAGGGGTGGAGGGAGGGTTGTGAGGACTGATTCCTGCTGCTCCTGGAGAACACCTGTTACAGGTGAGTAACTACTCTTTCTCCATGACCAAGCAGGAAGTCAGTCCTCACTTATGGGACTCCCAAGCTTAAGGCTACCGGAGACCTCAAGCCGAAAAATGAGCTCCCTCTAGCTCAGCAGTACAGAAGGAAGGAATCTTCTCTGAATACGCTCCCGGCCGGTAGCCCAACACCAGGGCCGGAGGGTAGGAGTTGCCTAAACCTCAAAGAGATTGTGGAGGACTGCCTGTCCGAAAGCACTGTCCCTGCGGGACTCCCTCTCCAGGCAGTAATGAGCCGCAAAAGTCTGGCTTGAAGACCAAGTAGCGGCCCGGCAGATTTCTGCCAACGGAACAGAGCGGAGATGAGCCACTGACGCAGCCTTCGCCCTGACACGGTGAGCCGTGACTCGACTCTCTAAGGAGAGGCCGGCTGCCCCATAAGCCCAGGCAATACAGTCAGCTACCCAGATGGACAAAGTACGCTTGGAGACAGGCACCCCCAAACTATTGGGGTCAAAAGAAACGAAAAGCTGAACAGTCTTTCTATGCTCCCGTGTACGGTCAAGGTAGAAGGATAAGGCCCTCCTACAGTCCAGGGTATGCAGAACTGTTTCAGCCCGGCTGGTATGCGGCCTGGGAAAGAAGGTTGGAAGAACCACCACTTGGTTGAGATGAAAAGGGGAAACCACTTTTGGAAGAAACTTAGGGTGAGTCCTTAAGACCACCCTATTCGGGTAGAACCTAGTGTAAGGAGGCTCAGACACTAGGGCTTGCAGTTCACTAACGCGCCTAGCGGAGGTAAGGGCCACCAAGAAGAGAGTTTTCCAGGAAAGGAAACGAAAAGGGCAGGTAGCCATAGGTTCAAAAGGCGGACAGGTAATCCGCTGTAAGACCACATTGAGATCCCAGTCAGGGGCTGGTGGGCGCAAAGGAGGCTTAAGCAGAAGGAGGCCTCTGAGAAAACGCGCCACCAAGGGGTGTGCGGAAAGAGGTCTGCCGTCCACCGGCGAGTGATGTGCAGAGAGAGCACTGAGGTGGACCCTGACAGAGTTGGACTTGAGGCCTAGATTGGAAAGGTGAAGCAAGTATTGCAGTATCACCGATACCAAGCAGGAGAAGGGGTTCTCAGACTGCTGAGAACACCACACGGAGAAGCGACGCCATTTAAGGGCGTAAGACTTCCGGGTGGATGGCCGCCTAGACGCTAGTACGACATTTTCCACCTCCGGAGGTAGCAGGAGCGGAGCTAGGACTACCCTTTCAGCAGCCAGGCCATCAGGTGAAGGGCCCGGAGGTTGGGGTGCAGGAGAGTGCCTTGATCCTGAGTCAGGAGATCGGGCTGAAACCCCAGAGGAAGAGGAGTGTCCACCGCCAGTTGTAGCAGGAGCGGGAACCAGGGCTGTCTCGACCACCTGGGCGCTACCAGGATTACCGAGGCCCTGTCCCGGAGAACTTTGAAAAGCGTCCGGGACACGAGTGGCGTGGGAGGAAAGGCATACAGTAGGCCCGTGGACCAAGGGATGAGGAAAGCGTCCGCCGCTACTCTGAGAGGATGCGGGTGCCTGGAGCAGAACCTGGGAAGTTGCCGGTTCAGAGGACTAGCAAAAAGATCCATGGTGGGGAGGCCCCACCGGAGGAAGATCCACTGAACCACCAACGGGTCTAACCTCCACTCGTGTGGCTGCAGAATCCTGCTCAGTTTGTCGGCCAGGTAATTTTCCTGTCCTGGCAGGTAAACAGCTTTGAGGAGGATGCCATGGTCGACTGCCCAAGAGCACAGTCTCCGAGCCTCTTGACATAGAAGGAGGGAGCCGGTGCCCCCCTGTTTGTTCACATAGAACATGGCAACCTGATTGTCCATCTGGACCAATACAGACTGATGAGAAGTGAGGTGAGAGAAGGTCCGTAGAGCTAGGCGGATCGCCCTGAGCTCCAGGAAGTTTATCTGCTGAGCAGCCTCCCAAGGGGTCCAAAGGCCTTGAGTACATGTCCCCTGGCAATGTGCTCCCCATCCCAGGAGAGAGGCATCTGACGTCAGCACTTGGGAAGGCGGAGGAGACTGAAATGTCATGCCGAGTACCAGATTGGGCAGATGAAACCACCATTGCAGAGAGGAGACCAGGCGGTCGGAGATCTGTACTAAGTCTGCAAGGCTCCCTGTGGCTTGATGCCATTGAGTGCGAAGGCTCCACTGAGCAGGCCTCATATGTAGACGGGCATTCGGAGTTACATGGACCGTGGAAGCCATATGGCCGAGCAGCTGCAGGAATTGCCTGGCAGAGACTAGGGAAGTGCTGTGAAACTTGCTGGCCAGAGCTATGAGCCGGTTGGCCCATTCCAGAGGCAAGAAGGCACGAGCCTGCAGAGTGTCCAACCGTGCTCCTATGAATTCGAGATCCTGAGAGGGGAGCAAAGTGGACTTTGCGAAGTTTATGACAAACCCCAAGGGCTGAAGCAGAGCCACTGTGCGATGAGTGGCCTGAGTGACCTCCAGGGAAGACTGTGGCCGGATGAGCCAGTCGTCTAGGTAGGGAAACACAAAGAGGCCTTGAAGCCTCAGGAAGGCTGCCACCACTGCCAGGCATTTGGTGAACACCCTGGGAGCGGAGGACAGGCCAAAGGGCAGTACCCTGTACTGATAATGATTCCCTGCCACAACAAATCTTAGATATTGCCTGTGGTCCGGATGGATAAGAATGTGAGTATAAGCATCCTTTAGATCCAAGGAGCATAGCCAATCTCCCTGCTGGAGGTAGGGCAGCAGGATTCCAAGGGTAAGCATCTTGAACGTTTCACTTTGCAGGAACTTGTTGAGGTTGCGCAAGTCTAGGATGGGTCTGAGGCCTCCTGTTCTTTTTGGTATCAGAAAGTACCTGGAATAAAAGCCGTGACCTCTCAGGTGGTGGGGCACCGGTTCCACAGCCTGTTCCTGAAGAAGACTTGCCAACTCCTGAAGGAGTAAGTCCCTGTGCAGAGGGGGTCTTGGAGGCTCCCCTGGAAAGTAGGAGGGAGGTACTTGGTGAAAATGCAAAAGGTAGCCCTCTTGAACTACCTGAAGCACCCAGGTATCTGATGCTATGGCTGACCACCTGTGGGCAAAGTGGGCCAGTCGGCCTCCTGTACTGAGAGAAGCCAGCGGGGGGGAAGAGGCTATGCTTACGGAGTCAAAAACCCCCACCCTGCTGAGCAGGGGCCGGTGTAGTGGGCTTGGGGGCCTTCTGCCTACGGGACCCATTACCCTGTCCCTTAGCCTGCTGACCCTGATGGGGAGCTGCTGAGGCTTGATATTGTGGGTGGTGTTGTTTATAGGCAGACACCTTCCTCGGGTAAAAGGGCCTTTTTCCCCAAGCCCTTCCTCTTCTGTGAAGGGGCAGAGGTCTTCCTGGACAGGGGAGTCCTGGTTAGAGTCTCGGTCTCGAGTTGTGCAGCCTTTTCAGCCATGGGCTTGCCAAAGAGGTTTTCACCTCTGCAGGGGACATCGACCAACTTGTCCTGCACCCATGGCTCGAGGTCGGATGACTGAAGCCAAGCCTGTCGGCGGGCACCGATGCCGGCCCCGGCTACTCGAGCCGATGCTTCGAAGCCATCGTAGGCTGCTCGAGAAATAAACTTCGAGCACTCTCGAATACCAGTGGACAAGGCCTGGAACCTCTGCAAAGTTTCCTCGGAGAGACCTGCAGAGAACCCGGCAATTTCCTTTGCCAGGTCTCGGAGATACATGCCCGTGTAGAGCTGGTATGTCTGGACTCGACAAGCAAGCATAGAGCCCTGGAAACACTTCCTACGAGGGCATCCAGGTTCCGGGCCTCCTTGCCGGGAGGCACCGAGGAGTGCATCTTTTGACTCTTGAGTCGATGCATGGCCGATTCCACCACCATGGAATGGTGCGGTAGTTGTGCCTTCTGGAACCCGGGGCTCTTGCGGACTCGATACATGGAATCGACCCGCTTGCTTAACACCGGCGTCAATGCCGGGCTCTCCCACATGCGGAAGAGAAGTCTTTCCAGCATCGGAGGAACCGGTACAGTAAAGGCCTCCTTCGGGGGAGAGTCATACTGGAGGGCCTCGAGCTCTTCGGCTCGAGGCTCCTCCTCGGGATCCGCGGGGAAGGCCAAAGCCTTGGCCATATCCCTCACGAAGTCCAGGAACTGGGTATCCTCTGGGGGGGGATCGTCTCCGAGGCTCAGACTCGGGCGAGTCGGAGGGGACGCACCGAGTCTGAAAAGAACCGGGTGACTCGTCCTCCTCCGTGTCCCAGCCCGACTCCTCCGTGGAGGAATCGAGCGGCTCCGTGCGGGCGGGCGCCGAGGACCTCCGCCCCGACGCCGAGGCCGGCGTCGACGACCTCGGTCCCGAACGGGAGGCCGAGGGAGACCGTGGCCGAGGATCGACTCGAGCCCGCATGGACTCGAGGGTCGGCTCAGCTTCCGGGGTCGACTTGGACGTCGACGTCCCGGTGGTCGGGGCAGATGCACCGGCGAGGCCAGCGATCAATGCCCGCTGCTGGTCCATGAAGGCAGCGAAACTGCTCTCCAAGGCCGTCAACCTGAGTCCAAGCTCAGGAGACCCAGCAGCCCCCGACTCGGGCCCCGACGGTGTCGGGCCCGACGTCGGCTCCTTCGGAGGCGAGTCCACGAGGACTACAGTACTCACGTGTAGCGTAGTTACTCACCTGTAACAGGTGTTCTCCAGGAGCAGCAGGAATCAGTCCTCACTTATGGGGTGACGTCGGCGCCGACGGAGCCCTCGCGGAGCAATTTTCCCCAGCTTTCAAAGAAAGCCTTTGGGAATTGCAGCGCGCATGCGCGGTAGTCTTCCCGCCCAAAGGTGCCATCTTAGCCAGTCAGATGACATAGCTAAAAAGACAGCATAAAAATTTGCAAAAAGAACATAAGCAGACGATTGCAACTCCAAGGGGAGGAGGGAGGGTAGTGAGGACTGATTCCTGCTGCTCCTGGAGAACACCTGTTACAGGTGAGTAACTACGCTTTCTCCAGGACCAAGCAGGAAGTCAGTCCTCACTTATGGGACTCCCAAGCTCAAGGCTACCGGAGACCCTAAGCACAAAAATGAGCTCCCTCTAGCTCAGCAGCACAGAAGGATAGAATCTTCGCTGAATTATCACCCACCGGTAGCCCACATCCGGGATGGAGGGTAGGAGTTGCTCAGACCTCAAAGAGATTACGGAGGACTGCCTGTCCGAAAGCACTGTCCCTACGGGACTCCCTCTCGAGACAGTAATGGACCGCAAAAGTCTGGCTCGAAGACCAAGTAGCGGCCCGGCAGATGTCTGCCAGCGGAACAGAGCGGAGGTAAGCCACTGACGTGGCCTTTGCCCGAACGCAATGAGCCGTGACTCGACTTTCTAAGGCGAGTCCGGCTGCCCCATAAGCCCAAGAGATACAGTCCGCAACCCAGATGGACAGAGTACGCTTGGAGACCGGGAGCCCCAAGTTATTGGGGTCAAAGGACACAAAAAGCTGCGCAGCTTTACGGTGCTCCCGCGTACGGTCAAGGTAGAAGTTCAACGCCCTTCTACAGTCCAGGGTATGGAGGACCGTCTCAGCTCGGCTGGAGTGTGGTCTGGGAAAGAAGGTTGGAAGTACCACCTCCTGATTCAAGTGAAAAGGGGAGACCACTTTAGGCAGAAACTTTGGGTGAGTCCGTAGGACTACCCTATTCTTGTAGAACCGAGTGTAGGGGGGATCAGACACGAGGGCCTGTAATTCACTTACGCGCCTAGCGGAAGTGAGGGCTATCAAGAACAGCGTTTTCCAAGACAGAAAACGGAGAGAGCAGGTAGCCATAGGTTCAAAAGGCGGACAGGTGATCCGCTGTAAAACCACATTCAGGTCCCAGTCAGGCGCTGGCGGGCGCAGAGGTGGTTTAAGTAGTAGGAGACCTCGGAGAAACCTCGCTACGAGAGGGTCGTTGGAGAGAGGTCTGCCGTCCACCGGCACATGATGTGCGGAAAGAGCACTGAGGTGAACTTTGACGGAGTTGGACTTAAGTCCCAGATTAGAGAGGTGTAGCAAGTACTGTAAGATCACCGACACCGGGCAGGAGAAGGGATCCTGAGACTGTTGGGTACACCAGACTGCAAAGCGACGCCATTTAAGGGCGTAGCATTTGCGGGTAGAAGGCCGTCGCGAAGCCAAGACGACCTCCTCCACCTCTGCCGGCAAGAGGAGAGGAGCAAGGACTACCCTCTCAGCAGCCAGGCCATGAGGTTGAGAGACCTGAGGTTGGGGTGCAGTAGGGACCCCTGATCCTGGGTGAGGAGATCCGGTTGCACCCCCAGAGGGATTGGATCCTCCACCGCCAGTTGCAGCAAGAGCGGAAACCACGGCTGCCTGGGCCAGCGAGGGGCCACCAGGATCATGAAAGCTTTGTCTCGGAGAACCTTGAAAAGGGTCCGAGAGACTAACGGGATGGGAGGGAAAGCGTACAGAAGGCTCCCCGACCATGAGATCAGAAAGGCGTCCGCCGCCACCCGAAGGGGGTGAGGCTGACGAGAGCAGAAGCGAGGAAGCTGCCGGTTGTGAGGACTGGCAAAGAGATCCACTGTGGGGAGGCCCCACCTGAGGAAGAGCTTCTGAACGATCAAGGGGTCCAGACGCCACTCGTGCGGCTGGAGGACCCTGCTGAGTTTGTCCGCCAGGCAATTTTCTTGGCCCGGGAGATAAACTGCCTTGAGGAGAATGCCGTGACTGACGGCCCAAGAGCAGAGCTTCTGTGCCTCCCGGCAGAGGAGGAAGGAGCCCGTGCCCCCCTGCTTGTTCACGTAGAACATGGCAACTTGATTGTCCGTCTGGACAAGGACGGACTGTTGGGAGGTCAGGTGGGAGAAGGCCTTGAGAGCTAGGCGGATCGCCCTGAGCTCCAGGAAGTTGATCTGCTGAGCAGACTCCCACTTGGTCCAGAGGCCCTGAGTACGTGCCTCTTGGCAATGGGCTCCCCAGCCCAGGAGGGATGCATCGGTGGTCAGCACCCGGGTCGGCTGAGGTGACTGGAAAGGCATTCCCAATACCAGGTTCGGCTGCCGGAGCCACCACCGGATAGACGAGACCAGCGGCTCGGAGACGCGCACCAGGTCTGCTAGGCCGCCCGTGGCCTGTCGCCACTGCTGGCGGAGACACCACTGAGCAGGCCGCATATTCAGGCGGGCATTGGGGGTCACATGGACGGTGGAAGCCATATGGCCGAGCAGTCTCAGGAAGCGCCTGGCGGAGACCAGGGGCTGGCTGCGAAAGCGGTCGGCTAGGTCCATGAGCCGCTGAGCCCTGTCGAGCGGTAGGTACGCTCGCGCCTGAGGGGTGTGCAGCCTTGCGCCGATGAACTCGAGATCCTGTGAGGGGAGCAAAGTGGACTTTGCGAAGTTGATGACAAAGCCCAAGTGCTGCAGCAGAGTCACCGTGCGGCACGTGGCGGTGGTGACCTCCTGAGCGGATGCTGCTCTGATGAGCCAGTCGTCGAGGTACGGAAAAACATAGAGGCCGTGAAGCCGGAGATGGGCCGCCACGACCGCGAGACATTTTGTGAAGACTCGCGGTGCGGAGGACAGGCCGAAGGGCAGTACTCTGTACTGGTAATGATTTCCTGCCACCACAAACCTTAGGTATTGGCGGTGGCTTGGGTGGATGAGGATGTGCGTGTAAGCATCCTTTAGATCCAAGGAGCATAGCCAATCTCCCTGCTGGAGGTAGGGCAGAAGGATTCCAAGGGTAAGCATTTTGAACTTCTCCCGCACAAGGAACTTGTTGAGGTTGCGCAAGTCCAGGATGGGTCGGAGGCCTCCTGTTCTCTTTGGTATCAGAAAATACCTTGAATAGAAGCCCTGACCTCTCAGGTGGTGTGGCACCGGTTCCACCGCCTGATCCTGCAGAAGACCTGCTAACTCCTGAAGGAGCAACTCCCTGTGCAGAGGGGGGCGCGGAGGCTCTCCCGGAAAATAGGAGGGAGGGACCTGATGGAAGTGGAGAAGGTAGCCCTCTCGCACGACCTGAAGCACCCAGGCATCTGCGGTGATGCTGGACCACCTGTCGGCGAAGTGAACCAGCCGGCCTCCGGTGCTGGGGGGAACCAGCGGGGGGGGAGAGGCTATGCTGAGCGAGTCAAAAACCCCCACCCTGCTGAGCAGGGGCTGGTGGCGCAGGCTTGGGGGCTTGCTGCCTACGGGACCCGTTACCCCGTCCCTTGGCCTGCTGGCCCTGTTGGGGAGCTGCAGGGGCCTGATAATGGGGGTATTGTTTGTAGGCAGCCGCCTTCCTCGGGTAAAAGGTCTTTTTTCCCGAGCCCTTCTTTTTCTGGGAAGGGGCGGAGGTCTTCCTAGAAAGCCTGGTCCTGGTGAGAGTCTCAGTCTCAATTTGTGCAGCCTTTTCCGCCATGGGCTTGCCAAAGAGGTTTTCGCCTCGGCAGGGGACATCGACCAACTTGTCCTGTACCCAGGGCTCAAGGTCGGACGACTGAAGCCAAGCCTGTCGGCGGGCACCGATGCCGGCTGCGGCTACTCGAGCCGAGGCTTCAAAGCCATCATAGGCTGCTCGGGACATGAACTTTGAGCATTCCCGAATACCTGTGGACAAGGCTAGGAACCTCCGCAAGGGTTCCTCGGACAAACCAGCGGAGAAGCCGGCTAGCTCTTTAGCCAGATCCCTGAGATACATGCCCATGTAGAGCTGGTAAGTCTGGACACGACAGGCGAGCATAGAGCCCTGGAAGCACTTTTTGCCAAGGCCATCCAGGTTACGGGCCTCCCTTCCAGGAGGCACCGAGGAGTGCATCTTCTGGCTCTTAAGACGATGCATGGCCGATTCCACTACCATGGAATGGTGTGGCAACTGCGCCTTTTGAAAGCCAGGGCTCTTGCGGACTCGATAGATAGAATCGACCCGCTTGCTCAGGACCGGCGAGGAGGCCGGACTCTCCCACATGCGGAAGAGTAGTCGTTCCAGCATAGGAGGAACCGGCACAGTAAAGTGCTCCCTCGCGGGAGAGTCATACTGGAGGGCGTCGAGCTCTTCGGCTCGAGGCTCCTCCTCGGGGTCCGCAGGGAAGGCCAAAGCCTTGGCCATATCCCTAACGAAATCCGAGAACCGGGCATCCTCCGGGGGGGACTGCTTCCGAGGCTCGGACTCCGGAGAGTCCGTGGGGACCCACCGAGTCCGGAAAGAATCAGGTGACTCTTCCTCCTCAGACTCCCAGACCGACTCCGACGAGGACTCGGTGGGGTCGGCTCGGGCAGGGTGCGGCGCCAGCCGCCCCGACGCCGAGGGAGTCGGCGTCGGCGACCTCGGTCCCGAACGGGAGGCCGAGGGCGACCTCGACCGAGGATCGACTCGAGTTCTCATCGACTCGAGGATCGGCTCGGTCTCCGGGGTCGACTTGGACGTCGACGTCCCGGCGGTCGGGGCAGCGACGCCAGCGAAGCCAGCGAGCAGTGCCCGCTGCTGGTCCATGAAGGCAGACAATCTGCTCTCCAAGGCCGTCAACCTGAGTCCGAGCTCAGGCGACCCAGCAGCCCCCGACTCGGGCCCCGACGGCGTCGGGCCCGACGTCGGCTGACGCGGAGGCGAGTCCAGAAGGACAACAGGACTTACCCGGGCAGGCATCTCCGACTCCAGGCGAGGTCGCTTCGGGAGGTGTTCCTTCTCCAAGGACCCGGGGCGGCTGTCGGGGCTATGCGACCTGGCCCTCGCGGAGCCAGGAGCGTCCACCGACGCCGCCCTCGCGGGTTTTTCCTTCCGTCGATGGTCCCCGGAGGGAGAACCCCGGTCGGAGGAGCTCCGTCGACGGTCCGAACTGGAGCCTTTCGACAGTGAGGCCTCCGACGAGGTCCGGGTACGGCTGGGGTCAGCGAAGATTCTTTCGCGCTGATGCCGCCGACTTCTCAACGCCTTCGAGGACAGTTTGCTGCAGGGCCCACAGATCAGTTCCTCGTGATCTGGGCCCAGGCAGCGGAGGCAAAGGTCGTGTGAGTCGGTGAGTGACATATTTCGGTCACACCGACCACACCGCTTAAAGCCACTGGCAGCCATCGGGGGAAAAAGGGCCCCTGCGAGGTCAAAGGACCGGGCTGCCAGGGAAAAAACGAAAACGAAAGCTGACTAAGTCAGAAAAAACCGAAAAACCGTTAGAGGACTCGAGACCGGCGTCGCGAGTCCGGGCGGGAAAACGACCGGCGTCGAACCGAAAGAAAAAAGGATAAATACAGAGGAAAATCAACTTTTTCGCGGGGACAAGACGGGGACGTCTGTAGGGCTCCGCGGAAAAAAGAAGACTGGCTAAGATGGCACCTTCGGGCGGGAAGACTACCGCGCATGCGCGCTGCAATTCCCAAAGGCTTTCTTTGAAAGCTGGGGAAAATTGCTCCGCGAGGGCTCCGTCGGCGCCGACGTCACCCCATAAGTGAGGACTGACTTCCTGCTTGGTCCTGGAGAACCAGGAGACTCCACTTCGAGACGAGGATGCTTCGAAGGCCTCTCCGACTCCAAGGAGCCGGGGCGGCTATCGGGGCTATGCGACCTGGCCCTCGAGGGACCAGGAGCGCCCTCCGACACCGCCCTCGCGGGTTTCTTCTTCTGACGATGTTCCCGGGCGGGAGACCCCCACTCAGAGGAACTCCGACGATGCTCGGGGCCGGAGTCACGAGACGTCGAAGCCTCTGACGAGGTCCGGGCCCGGCCGGACGCAGAGTCAGAGAAGATTCGCTCCTTTTGAGGCTGCTGACTCCTCAATGCCTTCGAGGACATTTTGGTACACGGACCACAAATCATCGGGTCATGATTGGGTCCGAGGCAGCGGAGGCAGCAGTCGTGTGTGTCGGTAAGAGACATAAGTCTCGTACACCGATCACACTTTTTAAACCCGCTGGCAGCCATCGGGGGGAAAAAGGGGCCCTGCGAGGTCAAAAGACCGTGCTGCCAGAGAAAAAGAAAAAAGTGGCGGGAACGCCAGTCACGAAGGACAAAAACCGAAAAATAGTGAACGGACTCGACACCGGAGTATCGAGGCCGGGCGGGAAAAGGACACGGCATCGAACCGAGAAAAACAGAACGAAAAATCAACTTTTTCAGCGGCGATCACAAACTACGTCTGTAGGGCTCCGCAGAAAAAAGAAGACTGAGCAAGATGGCACCCTTGGGCGGGAAGGGGACCGCGCATGCGCGCTGCAATTCCCAAAGGCTTTCTTCGAAAGCTGGGGAAATTGCTCCGCAGGGGCTCCGTCGGCGCCGACGTCACCCATAAGTGAGGACTGACTTCCTGCTTGGTCCTGGAGAAAAGAAAAGAACCGGCGGTACCGGTAAGCGTCGTGCAGCAGGCAAACGCAACCACAAGAAAACAATTTTAAAGACTGAATTTCTGCGGTGACAGGGTATGGATCCTGTCGGCTCCGCGGAAAACGAAGAACTGAAGAGGGACAGTTGGAGAGGCGGGAAGGCAGCGCGCATGTGCTGAGGGATGCTCCCAAAAGCGTTCCTATTGGACACTGGGGAGCGTTCCCGCACAGGCCCTGTCAGTACCGACGATACCCATATGTGAAGACTACATTCCTGCTTGTTCCTGGAGATATATCTAGCTAGTCCAACAGTGACCTTCGTCATAGAACATTCACTCTTAAATTAGATAACATTTGTTTTCTGCTTGTTTCTAAAATGAAAAACAAGGGATCTTTTACTAAAAGGTAGTAAATTTTTGCAGCTACTGAGCAGTAACTGCCCAAATAACCATGTGGTACATAAGAACATAAGAACATAAGATATGCCATACTGGGTCAGACCAAGGTCCATCAAGCCCAGTATTCTGTTTCCAACAGTGGCCAATCTAGGTCATACGTACCTAGCAGTTTCCCCAAGGGACACAGGTTCCACAATGCTTGTATTGGTTCAAGCATTGATATCCTGGGTCCCTTCTTAATAATGGTTTATGGACCTTTCCTCCAGGAACTTGTCCAAACCTTTTTTAAACCCAGCTACACTAACAGCCTTTACTACATCCTCCGGTAACAAATTCCAGAGTTTGATTACACGTTGAGTGAAAAAATATTTTATTTTATTAGTCTTAAATAGTTTATCCTGTAGCTTCATTGCATGTCCCCTAGTCTTTCTATATTCTGATAAGGTAAACAATCGATCTACGTTTACCCGTTCCACTCCGTTCATTAATTTATAGACTTCTATCATATCTCCCCTCAGCCGTCTCTTTTCCAGGTTAAAGAGCCCTAACCTTTTTAGCCTTTCTTCATAGGAGTATCCTTCCATCCCCTTTACCATTTTGGTGGCTCTTCTCTGAACCTTTTCTAAAAAACCTTTTTAAGATACGGCGACCAGAATTGCACACAATATTCAAGGTGCGGTCTCACCATGGAACGATATAGAGGCATTATAATATCTTTTGTTTTATTTTCCATTCCTTTCCTTATCATACCTAGCATTCTATTTGCTCTCTTGGCCGCCGCTGCACACTGGGCCGAGGGTTTTAACATGGTATCCACAATGACGCCTAAATCTTTTTCCTGGGTGGTGGTTCCTAATGTGGAACCTTGCATCGTGTAACCATAGTTTGGGTTGTTCTTCCCTAGGTGCATAACCTTGCACTTGTCCACATTAAATTTCATCTGCCATTTTGATGCCCAGTCTTCCAATTTATCAAGATCCTCTTGCAATTTTCCACAATCCTCTTTGGTTTTAACAACTTTAAATAGTTTTGTGTCATCTGCAAATTTGACAACCTCACTCGTTATTCCACTTTCCAGGTCATTTATGAATATGTCAAAAAGCAGCGGACCCAGCACAGATCCCTGGGGTACACCACTATTCACCTTTCTCCATTGGGAAAATTGGCCATTTAGCCCTACCCTCTGCTTCCTATCTTTTAACCAGTTCCTGATCCACAATAGTACACTGCCTCCTATCCCATGACTCTTTAGTTTTGCCAAACGTCTCTGATGAGCGACCTTGTCAAAGGCTTTCTGAAAGTCCAGATACACAATATCAACCGACTCACCTTTGTCCACCTGATTATTCACTCCTTCAAAAAAACATAACAGATTAGTAAGACACGATCTTCCTTGTCTAAAGCCATTTTGGCTGTCTCCCATTAGGTCATACTATAATATTGTTCATACGTTCAATATTAACCTTTTGTAATAGCGTTGAATAAATAGATGATCTTGTTATCTTTAAAACAGAATACACAATGGTTTCATCAAAAAATATATCTTCTTTATTTGTTAAACTTCTCTTCGAAAAAATTGATTATCCAAACTTATAAATCACAAACTTCCAGAAACATCTTCTTAATAATTCACCATTTCTTCGTGAAAAAATTCTTTAAATTTATCAAGCTTATTTAGCACTAATAGAAGTGATTCCCGACGCTCTACTGCAGCGTCTCAAAAGCGTTTCAGTTTCGCACTTTCTTCAGGAGATTCTTCTTAGTGTCTAAAAAGTAAAACAAACATACTTACAATGTCCCCCCAGGTTATCTTCCTATCTATATCTAATCAAACTTCACTAAAACCAGACCATTTTTGTTAAAAATCGCCATTACTCACTATAGTTGTTGCTGCCCACGTCTCATCGTTGTTAGTTCTGAATGAAAGAGGCGCCGCGCATGCGGACTACAAATGTGCCTCCATTTTTAAAGGGAAAACTTTCAGTTCCCTTACTTTCTACTAATTACTTGATTCAAAGAAAACCCCTACCGTCTCCTCTCTCACTTATAAGTAACCTATCAATCACCCTTTAGTCCACTTAGTAAACTTACAATTATGCTAAGGTATATTGTAAAAATCGTTCATACGAGGGACTCTACACTGAACTTTCAAACAGTCTATGTCAAAATCAGTTATTAATTGGGGACCTCAGGCTTATACTAGCCGATAATGCAAAATCTTTTTACCCACCTCTATGAGGGGAATCTAATTCAAAAAGACTGCAGTTAATTAGCATGATGTAATGCCTCTGCTAATTTGATGCTAGAATAAACATTCTTCCCCCTTGTTCATGCTCTATAATTGACTTTATATTGTGACATGTTATATTCAAACACATGCTGTCCACTCTATGGTGTTATTTAAACCTCCTGGATGTATAGTATCTAATAAAAAAATCCAACGTTGTTCGTGCCATATTAGGGTTTCATCCAACGTCCTTGCACCCATGGCTTGAGTGATTTGTTCAATTACAAAACATCTGAGTTGTGTAAATGTATGATTATGAGCTAAGCAATGGGCAACTAAAGGAGCATCCAGTTTACCACATTTTATTCTACTTTTATGCTCTCTTAAACGAATCCTAAGGGTCCGAATTGTCTTTCCAATATACCGAAGTCCACATGGGCATGTAATGTTATAAATTACTGCCTCAGAATCACAGGCAGTATTCGAATGCAAATAATACGTTTTATTGTGATGTGTGAACTGAGTTGTTTCAATCATAATTTCACACATATCGCAAGTGCCACAAGATTTATGCTGTCCATCTCTTATTGGTCTCTCTACCGGTGGAAGAACCGCCGGACTTAGGTATTCTTTTAAATTACGGGCTCGTTTCCAAACACATCTAATGTGTTTGGTTTCCAGCCCTGGAACTATTTTTAATATGTTCTTATGTTGGTGAAACAATCTTTGTATGGACTTACTCAATGGACTGTATGGTGTTATAAAATTGATACAGGGTATAGAACAGCTAGTAAAAACCAGTAGATTGCGAGGGCAAGCATTGTCATCTATGGAAAGAAAGGCCCTACAGGATTTACGAAATAGGAGGGATATTGTTATAAAAAGGGCGGATAAGGGAGGAGCAGTGGTGGTTCTTGACAGGGACAAATATATTGGAGAGGCTCATTCACAATTACTAGATATCAAAACATATAGGGAACTTAAATTTGATCCAACCACTCAATTACAGAGTGAGATTAAAAGCATTACACAAGAGGCATTGCAAAATAAACTGATATCTAGAAAAGAGTTCCATTATCTTAATATGACAGCACCGACATTAGCCAAATTCTACACAGTCCCCAAGATCCACAAGAATTTATTAGATCCCCCGGGACGACCCATTGTGTCCACAAAGGGAAGTGTACTAGAACCTTTATCGGTGTACGTGGATTCTTTTTTACGCCCTATGCTCCCACGAATAAACTCATATATACAGGACACCACACATTTCTTAAATATTATTGAAAGTTTAGCAGTTTGGGCTAAGGAAGATGACGTCTGGTTAGTCACACTGGATGTCTCCTCCTTATATACAAGCATCCCACAGGAGGCGGCGGTATCCATCATTCAGAGAGTATTAGAAACACTGGGAGATCTGCCGCAAGAACAAGTTACTTTTGTGTTGGAATTGGCAAAATTAGCTATTTATAGAAACTATTTTGTATTCGAGAACATAATATACCAACAAATAGGGGGAGTTGCGATGGGGGCAACTTGTGCCCCTTCGGTGGCTAATTTTTATATGGATGAATTTGAGGTACGGCATTTGTCTCGGTTCCCATATCAAACTAACGTAATAACATGGAAACATTATATTGATGATATTTTTCTGATTTGGAAAGGGACATCACACACATTAGAACAATTCATATTGTGGTTAAACCATTTAGACAAGAACCTCAAGTTCACCTCGCAGTTTCACCGAAATAGAATAACTTACTTGCATGTGGAAATTATAAAAGGTGTACAAGGGTGGGAGACTTCTATTTTTAGAAAGCCCACGGACAGAAACACGTTTTTACATTTTTCCAGTAGACATCCACAGTCACTTAAAGAATCTCTTCCATTCTCCCAATTTCTCAGATTTCGGCGCAACTGTTCCACTGTCAATGATTATAAAGAGCAGGCCAGAAGATTGAAAAAAGATTTTCTAGATAGAGGGTACCCTAGATTGACAATACAGAAAGCCTATAGAAGGGCTCTATATAACAGACAGTTATTATTACAAACAAAATCCCTTAAACCCACAAAAAATAATAACGATGATAGTATCAATTTTATAACACCATACAGTCCATTGAGTAAGTCCATACAAAGATTGTTTCACCAACATAAGAACATATTAAAAATAGTTCCAGGGCTGGAAACCAAACACATTAGATGTGTTTGGAAACGAGCCCGTAATTTAAAAGAATACCTAAGTCCGGCGGTTCTTCCACCGGTAGAGAGACCAATAAGAGATGGACAGCATAAATCTTGTGGCACTTGCGATATGTGTGAAATTATGATTGAAACAACTCAGTTCACACATCACAATAAAACGTATTATTTGCATTCGAATACTGCCTGTGATTCTGAGGCAGTAATTTATAACATTACATGCCCATGTGGACTTCGGTATATTGGAAAGACAATTCGGACCCTTAGGATTCGTTTAAGAGAGCATAAAAGTAGAATAAAATGTGGTAAACTGGATGCTCCTTTAGTTGCCCATTGCTTAGCTCATAATCATACATTTACACAACTCAGATGTTTTGTAATTGAACAAATCACTCAAGCCATGGGTGCAAGGACGTTGGATGAAACCCTAATATGGCACGAACAACGTTGGATTTTTTTATTAGATACTATACATCCAGGAGGTTTAAATAACACCATAGAGTGGACAGCATGTGTTTGAATATAACATGTCACAATATAAAGTCAATTATAGAGCATGAACAAGGGGGAAGAATGTTTATTCTAGCATCAAATTAGCAGAGGCATTACATCATGCTAATTAACTGCAGTCTTTTTGAATTAGATTCCCCTCATAGAGGTGGGTAAAAAGATTTTGCATTATCGGCTAGTATAAGCCTGAGGTCCCCAATTAATAACTGATTTTGACATAGACTGTTTGAAAGTTCAGTGTAGAGTCCCTCGTATGAACGATTTTTACAATATACCTTAGCATAACTGTAAGTTTACTAAGTGGACTAAAGGGTGATTGATAGGTTACTTATAAGTGAGAGAGGAGACGGTAGGGGTTTTCTTTGAATCAAGTAATTAGTAGAAAGTAAGGGAACTGAAAGTTTTCCCTTTAAAAATGGAGGCACATTTGTAGTCCGCATGCGCGGCGCCTCTTTCATTCAGAACTAACAACGATGAGACGTGGGCAGCAACAACTATAGTGAGTAATGGCGATTTTTAACAAAAATGGTCTGGTTTTAGTGAAGTTTGATTAGATATAGATAGGAAGATAACCTGGGGGGACATTGTAAGTATGTTTGTTTTACTTTTTAGACACTAAGAAGAATCTCCTGAAGAAAGTGCGAAACTGAAACGCTTTTGAGACGCTGCAGTAGAGCGTCGGGAATCACTTCTATTAGTGCTAAATAAGCTTGATAAATTTAAAGAATTTTTTCACGAAGAAATGGTGAATTATTAAGAAGATGTTTCTGGAAGTTTGTGATTTATAAGTTTGGATAATCAATTTTTTCGAAGAGAAGTTTAACAAATAAAGAAGATATATTTTTTGATGAAACCATTGTGTATTCTGTTTTAAAGATAACAAGATCATCTATTTATTCAACGCTATTACAAAAGGTTAATATTGAACGTATGAACAATATTATAGTATTTTATACACGTTCATAAAGTAGCTCCAACTTTGGACGAAGAGTCCCATTAGGTCATGACTATCTACATGCTGAGTAATTTTATTATTTATGATGGTTTCTACCATTTTTCCCGGTACTGATGTCAGGCTCACCGGTCTGTAGTTTCCCGGATCACCCCTGGAACCCTTTTTAAAAATTGGTGTTACATTGGCAATCCTCCAATCTTCAGGTATTAGAGATGATTTTAATGATAGTTCACAGATTACTAATAGGAAGTCTGCAATCTCATATTTCAGTTCTTTCAACACCCTTGGATGTATACCATCCGGCCCAGGTGATTTGCTACTCTTCAGTTTATCTAATAGTTTATCTGCAAGCCTCTGCATTCAATGACAGGTGTGTTCTCAACATCTGTCCATGCAATTAGTGGACTGACAATACTGCCTGTTACAGATAAAGCAGATGCATTTAAAGCCACTTATTAAGGTGGTGTTAAGTGATCTGCATTATCTGCTGTGGTAATAGCTAACGCTTGGTAAATTACTATGCATTAACTGCAAGGTGCAGTCCATTCACATTCCCCACCTCATTCTCCACTATGCAGTTAACACATGAATTAGCACGTGATAAGTGTCAAATCACAGTGTTTACTATTAGCACAGTCAGGCGCTAACAGTGCACACTGCTTAACAGCTTATTGCATTTTAGTAAAAGGCCCCCATGCTTCCACAAATTCACAAGCTTTTGAAAATAAAATTAGGAATAGTCTAGTTCCTTATCAATTTAGAAAACAAAGATTTGAAGTTATATACCGCATTTTATTGTATAACTTTCAAAACATTGAATTTACCTTATTTTCTTTAATCAGACGATTCTCCATTTTGTTAATAGTTTTCTTATATAATTCTGGTTTTCTCTGAACAAAAAATCCTTCTTCTTCTATCACACGAGGTATCATATTATTTGGTAATTTACATCTGTGAAACACTTAAGAACAATAATTAATTTTACAACACTTTCCATACAGCTTATATACTTTAATTATGGTAATGAAAACAGCCATAAGCATATGAGTTTTCTTATACATGTTCTAGACATGCTTGCAAAATTAACTAAGAAAGTCATGAAATACAGCAAAAGTTGCTTATCTGTAACAGATGTTCTCCATAGACAGCAGAATAAGTCAGTCACATAAAATTTCACCAATAAAATCAAGATGAAAATATGCCTCAGCTTTAGCTAGAAAAGCCTCAAAAGCTTTGGTGCATATGTGGTTGGAATTTCACAGGCAGACATGCTGTAATGCCCCTTCAGTCATATGTTGTTAACTGCCGTTGAGTCGGTGTCGACTCATGGCAACCCTCTGGACAATTGGTCTAAACTGTATTCGGTCTTCATTCAGGTCGCTCATTGTTGATAGAATGGCACCCACCCATAGCTGCTGTTATTGTATCGATCCATCTCATTACTGACCTTCTTCTTTTGCGTTGATGGCAAGAGTGGGGGTCCGGGGAAGGAGGGGTGGGGAGAGGCAAGGCTGGGTGTGGGATTTAGTGGCACGTCACTTGCTTCCGATACCTGGCTCTGAAAGGAGCGAATACAATAAGAGAGAAAGAAGGGAGGGGGGGGAAGGGAGGGGGTGGAGGGTAGGAGAGGGTGGGAAAAAGGGGAAAGAGTGCTGGACCAGCAAGAAGTAAATTATATTAATGGTGCGGATAGGATCGATCAATGCCAAGGGGCTTAATACCTCACGGAAGAGGCAACATCTCTTTCGGGAGACAGAGTGGCTGGGTTGGGATATCATGTATATGCAGGAAACTCATTTGAGGTGAAGGACAAAGGACTCTTGCAGAAAACCTGTATCCGCACAGTACTTTGGGAGTGCCAGGGGTGAAGGGGAGGGAAAAAGGGTGGGGTAGCCATCTTGGTACGGAAGGGTGCCCATTCCAAGTAGGAGAGACAGTATGAGATAATGAGGGTAGGGTATTGGTGTTAAAGGGGGAATTGCAGGGGAAAATGTAACATTCGTGAATGTTTATGCACCGAATGAGAGGCAGGTTCCCTTTTGGGGAGAATCCAGGAGTTGCTGGATAGATCAGTTCAGGGGAAATTGGTGCTGGGAGGGGGGTTAATCTGGCCCTTCACCCACGCTAGGATTGTCAGGCAGTAAGGGGGGATGGAAATAAAAAAAGGTAGGCGGCTAGTGCAAAGAATTCTTAAGAGATACCATCTCTTAGACATTTGGGGGGCACAAAACAGTGGACGCAGGGACTACACATTCTGTTCAAACCCACACAACAGTTATAGTCGGATTGACTATATATTAATAGATAAGATACGGGAGTTAAGGGTACGAGAAGTGGAAGTCAGTAGTATAACCTAGTCAGATCAAGCCCCAATATGGGTAGCAGTAGAGGATGTGAGGGGGAGGAAGGGGTGCGTTTTTGGAGGCTAAATGAAAGCCTCCTTAAGCGGGAAGAAGTAATGAAAGATATGAAAATTTGCATACTGGAATATTGGCAGGTAAATGATACTGGGGAAGTGCGAGATGTGGGGTTATGGGAGGGGGTGAAAGCAGTGGTCCAAGGGCGCTTAATAATGTGGGCTGCTAGGTTTAAAAAGAATAGAATAGAATAAGAAGAAAGGTTGCAGAGTAATATTAAAAAGGCAGCGGAGCAATATAGACAAAAGGGAACGGCACAGGGACTAAAGCATTTGAAGCCGTTGAGGATGGAATTAAATAAATTGCAGTTGGAGGCAATTGCATTCTAAATGGATAGGGTTAAACAGATATTATGAATGGGAGGATAGGGCAGGGCGATTGCTAGCACTCAAACTACAGAAGCAGAAGATACTCGCCACTATTATGCCAATCAAAGGGGTAGATGGGGATATATTGAGGAATGAGAAGAAAATTGGGGCTAGATTTTGACAATTTTACAAAGAGCTGTATGCTCGACAGGAGAAGGGGTACTCAAATACAGGGTGAACAATATTTGGAAAGAATAGAGTTTCCAATCTTGGGAGAAGACGTACGCGCAACATTGGAGGAGGAGATAAGGAGTGACGAAATTGAGAGAGTACTTCAAGAGCTGGCCAATGGGAAAGCACCAGGGCTAGATGGGCTATCTAGCCTTTTTCATTAGGTTTTCAGAGAAGATTTAGTAGAAGTACTAAGGAGGGTCTTCAATGGGGCGATTGGAGAAGGGGGGAATTTGTCAGCGGATATGCTAACAGCGCGGATTACGATTATACCAAAAGCAGGAAAGGAAGCCTTACAATGTGGCTCATATTGTCCAATTTCACTGCTCATTGTAGATCTAAAGATTTTTTGCCAAGGTCTTAGCTATCTGGTTAACATGGTGGATGCTCACATTAACAGGATTAGATCAAACAGGCTTTTTCGAAGGGTGACAGGCTTCAGATAATATCAAGTGGGTGCTGGATGAGGTATGGGCGGTGTATCAATAGCAAGAGGGCACGATGGTGCTCTCTATCGACGCTGAAAAAGCATTTGATAGGACTGATTGGTAATTTCTATTTTCAGTAATGCAGAAGCTGGGTTTTGGGCCAAGGTACATGGGATGGATAAAGGCCCTATACTGGGACCCCTGAGCATGGGTAAAAATCAATGGTAGGTATATTGATCTGTTCCCATTAGAGAGAGGCACAAGACAGGGATGCCCAATGTCCCCACTTTTATTTGCATTGGTAGTTGAGCCCCTGGCACAAGCAGTACAGGCTGATAAGGAAATTAAGGGTGTAAAAATGGAGAAGAAACAACATAAGGTATCATTATTTGCAGATGATATCCTCTTGGTGGTGACTTAACCTGAGAAAACACTACGAAGGTGCTGGAGAAACAATGGCAGATGGAGTTATGTCTGGATTCAAGATGAATTCAGAAAAGATAGAAGTGTTGAATATCAATTTAAATAATGATGTCCTGGGGCGATTAAAACAGAGGTTCTCCTTCAAATGAGCTCATAGGGCTATTAAATACTTGGGAGTACATATCACAGCACAGCCAGAGAGCCTGTATGAGGCAAACTACCCAGTTTTATGGAAGGAAGTGAGAAATTACTTGCTGGAATTGAGAGGCATGGAAATATCCTGGTTGGGCCACATAGCGGCAGTAAAAATAAACATACTCCTAAGAGTGCTCTATATATTTCTCAATAGCAATCCCAGTAGGCCACATGAGGGAGTTACACAGGAAAATCTATATGTTTATATGGAAGAGGAGACCCCCGTGGGTGGCAAGATCAGTAATGTACAGAATGAGAGAAGAAGGAGGTCTAGGTCTCCTTGATTTTCAAGCATATTACTGGGCTTCCCAAATTTGACATTTGGTGGATTGGTGGGAGGGTGGAGAGAAGAAAAATTTTATTGCGTTAGAAAGTGTGGCGGGAGGATGGAGGCCCCTGGGGAAAATCAGCCAAAAGCCGGGTGGAAAGGGGGCCAAAAGCCCAAGGGAACCCCTATGTGAGGCAGGTGCTTCAGGAGTGGGACCGGGTAAGAAAAAAAGTGGAAGGTGGAGGGGACACACAGTTCTCGGTAATGCAAGCCTTGTGTTACACAAGGAATTTTATTCCAGGGAAGGAGAGAGGGATATACAAAAAGTGGGAGCAAGCAGAGTTGAAGTGATTCTATCAATTTGTGGATGGGGACGAATGGGTATCTTTTGAGGATCTAAAGCAGGGGTGGCCAACTCCAGTCCTAGAGCACCACAATCCAGCCTGGTTTTCAGGATGTCCCTAATGAATATTCATGAGGTATATTTGCATCCACTGCCTCCCAGTGCATGTAAATATATCTCATGAATATCCATTAGGGACATCCTGAAAACCAGGCTGGATTGTGGTGCACCAGGACCAGAGTCTGCCACCCCTGATCTAAAGGAAAGCTATTGGGGTCATTCTGAGTCACGAATAGCAGGGCTGGACGTCCCAACTGGACATCCACCCCGCTATCTGTGCCAGCTCCAGCCCCCCGACTAACTTCCCTGCCAGTTGTGCAGGGAAGTTAGACGGGAGTGGGGAATAGGTGGCCTGGGGGCGGACTCTGGGCGGGCAGTGGGCGGTCACTGGCCCTGGATGTACAGGGCCGATTCTAATGTTGGACCTGTACGTCCAGGGCCAGCGACATGTGCGGGAAAGTTATTCCACCTTCGAGGTAGAATAACTTCCCTGGACGTTTTTTTTTGCTGTGCCTGGGGTGCGGATGGGGTGGGGGGGGGCTAGGGGACATTCCCCACAGCCCGACCCTGGCCTTAGCAGGCCAGATCGGGGGTCGGGCTGCGGGGAATAGGTAGTTTTTGCCGGCAGCCGGCATCAGAGCTTTTAAATGGAGCTGTGGTGCCATGGCAACCAGAAGCCATGGCACCACAACTCCATTTAAAAGCCCCGAGTTTGTCGGGTTTTTCTTATACATGCAGACCAGACTGAATCGCAGTCCCGGCCTGCATGTACATGACTGTTCGCGATTCTGATCCTGCGGGATCAGAATGTGATCCCCTCTGTGCATCCGACACACAGAGGGGATCTACGTGCAGGACAGAATCGGGCCCTATGACTTAGGGGCAGGGGACATTTTGTATTATGGGCAAGTGATACATTTCTTACGCCAGAAACTGGGCAAGGAAGAGATTATATGGTATGGGAAGAAGAGATCTTCAGGATTAATCTTGGTTATTTATAAAGCGGTACAGGGGACCCTAGACATAAAACATCACTATATGATGGATTGGGAAAAAGATCTGGGGATTGACATTGATAAAAAACAGCGGAAAACTATATTTGACCAGATCAGGCAGACACCACTATCAGTGGCCATTAAAGAAAATGGTATAAGGTCACAATGAGATGGTACTATACTGCAGGAAGACTGAATAGGATGTTTCCTTCGGTTCCTAAACAGTGTTGGAGAGACCGTGGTGAGGATGGTTTCTTTTTCCATATCTGGTGGACACGTACCCATAAAAAAACTTTTCGGAAAGAGTAAAATCTTGAATCCAACAAATAGTGGGAGTAGAGGTGAAAGTGGAGCCCAGGTATATTTGCTGGGGTGGTGGAAAGAAGAGGGACCCTGAAAGGAAAGAAGACAAATAATGGCATGCTTGATGTGAACTAGCCTATAGGTGGAAGCAAATAGAAGCCCCATCAATAGAGCATTGCATGAGGCAGCTCTGCCAGATATATTTAATGGAAAAGTTAACAGCTATTCGCAGACAATGATTGATACCATTTGAGCTTAAATGGAAGGGAGTGCTAGAATATTTGCGCAGTGAGGGAGGGGGAGAGAGGGTGAAAGTGGGGTGGGAGGATAGGGAATTAAGGGTGAAATAGTTGCCTTAACCAAATGGTTGCTTTCTTTGGAAAAATGTAGATCTCATATATTGTTGTTAAAAAGGATGCTACTTGTTGCTGATATCTTACTAATAAAAAGTTAAATTAAAAAAAAAAAGTAAGTCATTATGCTTTCTCCATACACAAGCAGGCAAATCATTCCCATATGAGGGGATATCCATGCTTAGAACTACCTTGAAGTCCCCTTTTCCACTACTTCTTCAAGATAACCTGCAAAAATTGATACTGGCAGGAGTTGCACAAAAAGCGTAATTACTCATCTGTAACAGGTGTTCTCCAGGGACAGCAGGAATCAGCACTCACATATGGGTGACACTGGTGCCGACGGAGCCCGTGCGGTAGCTTCTCCCCATCTTTCAAAGAAAGCCTTTGAGAGATATACCATGCAAGCATCATCCTCTTCCCGCCCAAGGGTGCCATCTTGCCTCCATCAAATGACAAAGCTAAAGATGACATAAGAAAAGAAGCAACTCCACGGGGAGGAGGGAGGGTTGTGAGGACTGATTCCTGCTGTCCTAGGAGAACACCTGTTACAGATGAGTAACTACGCTTTCTCTGGGAACAAGCAGGAAGTCAGTCCTCACATATGGGACTCCCTAGCTACAGACTACCAATAAACCTGTAAAAAGCCATGGGTGATCAGAAAAAGATGAGTCATCAGCAGCAGCAAAGAGTCTTGAGAAGACAGACTCCCAAGCAGCCCAAGTGCCCAGCGAGAAACCAGCACTGTGGTAGCCTGAACACACAAGGGCCGGAGGGCAGGAGTTGCCTATACCCCGAATAGATGTTGGAGTACTGCCTGGCCAAAGGCACTGTCTCTATGGGACTCCCTCTCCAGGCAGTAATGAACTGCCAAGCTATGACCTGAGGACCAGGTGGTGGTCTAGCAGGTTTCTGTCAAGCGAATGGAACGCAGATTTGCCACGAATGCCACCATGGCCCTGATGCTGTGCGCCATGACCCGGCATTCCAGCGAGAGCCCAGCCTACACATAGGCAAAGGCAATGCATCCACTTCCCAGGTGGACAGAGTCCACTTGGTCACCACTGCCCCTAGCCGACTAGGATAATAGGAGACAAAAGGCTGTGAGACCTGGGTACGTTGGAGGTAGAAGGACAGGGCACTCTTACAGTCCAGAGTATGACGGACGGTCTATGTCCTGCTGGCGTAAGGTTGCAGAAAAAAGGCAGGGAGCACCATCTCCTGGTTAAGGTGGAAAGGGGACACCACCTTGGAAAGGAACTTGGGGTGCGTGCAGAGCACAACCCTGTTGTTATAGAACCTTGTGTAGGATAGATCCGCCACCAACACATAGAGCTCACTGACTCTACAAACCGATGTGAGTGCCACCAAGAACATGACCTTCCAGGAAAGGTACTCTAGGTGGTAGATAGTCAGGGGCTCAAATGCTAGGCCAGTGAGTTGTAACAGCACCATGTTGAGGTCCCACTCCGCCACCAGTGGGCAGACAGGAGGCTTGGACAAAAAGAGACCCCGCAAGAAGCAGGTCACGAGAGGTTGGATGGAGAGGGACTTTCCCTCGATCAGGTGGTGGTGCGCTGCAAGTGCACTCAGGTGAACCCTAACAGAGTTGGACTTCAGTCCTGCCTGAGACAGGTGAAGCAAATAAGAATATAAGATCATAGGATAAGCCATACTGGGTCAGACCAAGGTCCATCAAACCCAATATCCTGTTTCCAACAGTGGCCAATCTAGGTCACAAGAACCTAGCAGTTTCTTCAGAAGACACAGGTTCCACGATGCTTGTATTGGGACAAGCAGTGGATTTTCCCGTTCCTTTTAATAATGGTTTATGGACTTTTCCTCCAGGAACTTATCCAAACCTTTTTTAAGCCCAGCTACACTACTTTTACTAAATCCTCCAGTAACGAATTCCATTGTTTGATTATGTGTTGAGTGAAAACATATTTTCTCTTATTAATCTTATATGGGTTACACTGTAGCTTCATTGTCTGACCCCTAGCATTCTATTTGCTTTCTTGGCCACCACTGCACACTGGGCAGAGGGTTTAAATGTATCATACACGATGATGTCTAAATCTTTTTCTTGGGTGGTGGTTCCTAATGTGGAACCTTGCATTGTGTAACTATAGTCTGGGTAGTTCTTTCCTAGGTGAATAACTTTGCACTTGTCCACATTAAATTTTATCTGCCATTTCAATGTCCAGTCTTTCAATTTTTAAGGTCCTCTTGCAATTTTTCACAATCATCTTTGATTTTAACAACTTTGAATAATTATGTGTCATCTGAAAATCTCATTACCTTACTCGCTATTTCCATTTCCAGGTCATTTATGAATATGTTAAAAAGCAGCAGGCCCAGCACAGATCCCTGGGGTACTCCACTATTCACCTTTCTCCATTGGGAAATTTGGCCATTTAGCCCTACACTCTGCTTTCTATCTTTTAACCAGTTCCTGATCCACAGTAGTACACTGCTTCCTATCCAATGACTTTTTAATTTCGCCAAGAGTCTCTCATGGGGGACCTTGTCAAAGGCTTTCTGAAAATCCAGATACACTCCATCAACCGACCTACCTTTGCTTATCTGTTTATGTACACCTTCAAAAAAACATAACAGATTAGTAAGACAAGACCTTCCTTGGCTAAAGCCCTGTTGGCTGTCTCCCATTAAACCATGACTATCTACATGTTCAGAAATTTTGTTCTTTATAATGCTTTCTATCAGTTTTCCTGGTACTGACGTCAGGATCACCGGTCTATAGTTTCCAAATCACCCCTGGAACCCTTTTTAAAAATTGGCGTTACATTGGCCATCCTCTAATCTTCAGGTATTACTGATGATTTTAATTATAGTTCACAGATAACTACTAGTAGGTCTGCACTCTCATATTTCAGTTCTTTCAATACCCTTGGATGTATACCATCTGGTCCAGGTGATTTGCTACTCTTCATTATATGAAATAGTTTTAATACATCTTCCCAGTTTATCGATATTTCTTTCAATTCTTCTGTTGCATCAGCTTTAAATACCATTTCAGGCATAGGTAACTTCCTTACATCTTCTTCAGTAAAAACCGAAGCAATGAATTCATTCAGTCTCTCTGCTATGGCCTTGTCCCCTCTTAGTGCCCCTTTTTACCCCTCTATCGTCCAATGGTCCAATTGACTCTCTGATGGGTTTTTACTACGAATGTACTTGAAAAAGTTATAATTATGCATTTTTGCTTCCACAGCAAGCTTTTTTTCAAATTCTCTCTTTGCCTGCTTTATCAATGCCTTGTATCTAACTTGTTAGAGTCTATGTTATTTTCAGTTTTCATCATTTGGCTCCTTTTTCCATTTCCTGAAAGATGCTTTTTTTGGCTACAACAGCCTCTCTGACCTCACCTTTAAATCATGCTGACAGGTTTTTGGACTTTCCTCCACTTTTCTTAAAGCATGGAATACAGCTGATCTGGGCTTCCGAGATAGGGTATTTTTTAAATTTATTATTTATGAATTTTACAAAATTAATCAAGCAAAGCTTGTACAGCAACGATAACTCATCCAGAAAAAATCATCTAAGAAAACTCAAAGAAATAAAACAAACACTGAAATTATCTATAGTCCACACATTGAGGGGATGTGACAAGAAAACCCACAGTTGGCATGAGGAACACCAGGAACGAGATAGTATTTTTAAACACCTATGCTTGATGTAGATCTTTAACCTTTGCAACTACTCCTTTTAATTTGTTCTTAACTGTTTTCCTCATTTTATCATAGTCTCCCTTTTGAAAGTTAAAAAGTAATACTGTGAATTTTCTTGCTGTCCTTCCTCCATTTATTAAATCAAACACAATCGTGCTATGATCACTATTGCCAAGTGGCCCCAACACCCTTATCTCTTGCACCAGATCTTGTGTTCCACTAAGGACTAGGTCCAAGATGGCTTCCCCTCTTGTCGGTTAATGAACCAGCTGCTCCAAGAAGCAGTCATTTATTCCATCCAGAAACTTTTATTTCCCTAGCATGTCCTGCCGTGATACTGATACCGGGGTAATTGAAATCACCCATTATTATTATTCTGCTATAAATATTGTTAGCTTCCCTGATTTCTTTGAACATTTCATCATCCATTTGTTCATTCTAACCAGGTGGTCAATAGTACACCCCCACTGCCATTGCCTTCCCCTTTTTACATGGAATTTCAGTCCATAGAGATTCACACTGTATTTTGTTTCCTGCAAAAATTTTATCCTTTATGACTCAATGACCTCTCTAATATAGAGCGCAACCACTTTGATTTATTCTATCATTGCAATATAATTTGTACCCAGTTATCATAGTGTCCCACTGGGTGTCCTCCTTCCACCATATCTCTGAGATACCAATGATATCTAACTTATTTATTTATTTAAAGTCTCTTCTATACCGCGCTATTCAATAGCAGTGCGGTTTACATACAACAGTATCTTATACAGTGCAGACAGGGCTGCTCTGTATTTACATAGAACAGGTACTATAACTTGGACAATGCTGGGGTAACTGTTTACAGAGTATATATAAATCTTTACAGAGTGCGAGAGAACTTCTTATTTAGTGCTATATATTCTAACTCTCCAATCTTATTTTTTAGACTTCTAGCATTTACATAGAAGCATTTTAGAGGCTGTATTTTATTCATATTAATCTGGTTACCGGTAGGCAAGGGTAATATGGAATTTTTAAGTTCTGTCTGCTCTGTACCTAAGGCATTTGGGTTACTTTTGTCTTTATTAGAACCTCTCTGTCAATATGCCCTAACTTCAGTCTTTTGCTAGTATCCTTCAAGGATACATCTTTCCGTACCATGTGCTCTTAGGTGACTGTCGGCTTTCCCTTATTATCTAGTTTAAAAGTTGCTCTATCTCCTTTTTAAATATTAATCCTAGCAGCCTGGTTCCAGCCTGGTTAAGGTGGAGCCCATCCCTTTGGAAAAGCCCCTCCTTTCCCCAGAATGTTGCCCAGTTCCTAACAAATCCAAATCCCTCATCCTTGCACCATTGTCTCATCCACACATTGAGATTCCGGAGCTCTGCCTGCCTTTTGGGTCCTGCACATGGAATGGAAAGCATTTTGGAGAATACTATCCTGGAAGTTCTGGATTTCAACTTCCTACCTAAAAGCCTAAATTTGGCCTCTAGAACCTCCCTACTACACTTTCCTATGTCATTGTTACCAACATGTACCAAGACAGCAGACTACTCCCCAGCACTATCTAAGACCTTGTTTAGGTGGCACGTGAAGTCCGCTACCTTCACACCAGGCAGGCAGATTACCAGGTGATGCTCACGTCCACCAGCCACCCAGCTATCTATATGCCTAATGATCGAATCACCAACCATAACGGCTATCCTTGTGGGCACATGGCCTTGGAGAAATCTCCTTGGTGCAAGAGGGTTTTACAGCACCCGGAGGACAGGTCCTAGCTACAGGATCACTTCCTACCACACCAGGGTGATGTTCTCCGATCATGTGACCTCTCTCCTCCATAGCATCAGGGATGCTGCCAGACTGGAAATGGGACTTCAGTATTACGTCCCTGCACAGAATACGAGAACGGGTTGACCCATCGCTCTGCACACCACAGTGAAAATCTGTGCCATTTGAAGGTGGAAGCCCATCTTGTGGAGGTCCTCCAGGAGGCCTGGAGGACCTCCTCTACGTCCACTGAAAGGTTGAAAGGGGCCAAGGCTACCCTTTCTGAAGCCAGGCCATTAGCATCAGAGACCCCAAGTTGGTGTATAAGAGGGAATCCTCCTCCTGCAACAGCAGCCCCGGGGCATTCCCTAGGAGGACCGGGGGTGCCGTGGATAATTGAAAGAGCAGTGGGAACTATGTTTGCCTGGCCCATCGAGGGGCTATTAGTATCAAAGAAGCCCCGTCGTGTTGAACCTTGAACAAGGTCTTGGCAATCAGCAGCATGGGCAGGAAGGTGTAGAGAAGGCCCTCTGTCCATGGGATGAGGAAGGCTTCCTCTGCCACTCTGGATAGGTGTGGCTGCCTGAAACAGAAGCAGGGCAGCTGGGTGTTGACCGAACTGGCGAAAAGGTCCATCCGTGGAGTCCCCCAGAGCTGGAAGAGCCGATAGGCCACTCTGGGGTCTAGCCGCCACTCATGCTGTTGGAGGACCTTGCTCAACCTGTCTGCTAGAGCGTTGTCCTGGCCTGGCAGATACACTGCCCGCAGGAGCATCCTGTGGCATTTGCATACAAGCAGAGAGCTACTGCCTCTTGGCAAAGGGTGTACAATCATGTGCCCCCCTGCTTGTTGACGTAGAACATCGCCACTTGATTGTCCATCTGGACCAGCACTGACTGGTGTTATAGGTGTTGACAGAAGGCTCGGAGGGCCAGGGATATGGCCCGAAGGTCCGTTGATCTGCTGCAGACTGTCCAACTATGACCAACTGCTCTGAGTGCGGAAACCATCACAGTGGGCTCCCCAGCCTAGGAGGGAATTCTGATCTCTGGAAGGAGTGGTATAAAAAAACCACTTATAAATAAATAAATCTGTGATGTCTTATTCCTTGCTCTTTCCTGAAACCTGCTTGCGTTTCAGAAAATTCTCGTTCCAGGTATAGTTGTAGTCGCCAATGAATGATCTTGAGTAGAATCTTGCTGTCGTATGGGATCAAAGTGATGGTGCGATAATTTCCGCGCTCAGTTGGATAAGCTTTTTTCAGTATTGGTATGAGCAGTGTTTCTCAAGTCAGTTGCCATGATGTTGTGTTACAATACTTACAAAGCTCTGCCAGGAAATTTGGAACAGCTGCATCCCATTACTGTAATACTTCAATGGAATACCACTGATGCTTGGTGCTTTATTCTGTTGAGAATGTTTTCAGTGCTGCTTTGACTTCTTTCAACACCAATGGTTCCTGACCATAAGGTAGAGGTTGAAATGGCTATTGATCCTTTTGATCTTTTTGTTATAACTGTGTATTCTTTCCACCTTTTCTTGATTTCTCAGCAGCATTCAACATAAATCGTTGAGCATCTTTTAGCATGCCAATTCGAGTCTGGAATTTTCTCTTTAACTCTCATAGCTTTAGCAAAGCTGATCTTGTTCTTCCTCTGTTAGTTTCTGATTCAATTTCTTCGCATGCGTCATCCAGTACTCCTCTTTGTCTCGCCTTGCTGCACGTTAGAAATCTGTTAAATTCCATGATCACCTCTCTTTCTCCTCTGCATTTCTGAGTGATTTTCAGAGTTTCTTCAGTCATCTACTTTGGTCATTTTTGTTTTTTTCATATTTTGCAGAGATATTTTCGCTTTTTTCGAGGTCAACCTTCATAATGTCATCTCATAACTCTTGTGGTGCCCTATCATTTGTATCCAAAGGGGTGAATCGATTTTTCAATCAGTCCTTAAATTCTGGTGGTATATTTTCAAGATCATATTGTGCTACATTCATGATTGGCTTGCTCTTTTTCAGCTTTAGCTTGAGTTTGCATAATAGTTGCTGGTGATCGATACCACAGTCATTTTCAAGTTTTGTTTAGTGCCTTTATACAAAAATGGAAATAAGGATGAGGTTGGGAGCTACAGGTCAGATAGTCAGTGGTGAGTAAATTAATGGAAATGCTGCTAAAACAGAGGATAGTGAGGTTTCTGGAGCCCAATGGATTGCAGGATCTGAGGCAGCATGGTTTTAATAGAAGGAGGTCTTGTCAGACAAATCTAATTCTTTTCTTTGACTGGGTGACCAGAGATTTGGATTAATGAAGAGCCCTGGACGTGGTGTACTTAGAATTCAGTAAAGCCTTTGACACTGTTCCATACAGGTGACTTAAAATAAATTGCACAACCTAGGGATGGGCATAGAATTAATGGGTTAGAAAATGGTTGAATGAGAACCAACAAAAGGTACAGGTAAATGGAGTTCACTCTGAGAAGGATGTTACCAGTGGGGTGCTGCAGAGATCTGTCCTTGATCCGATTCTTTTAAATATTTTTGTAAGTGATATTGCAGAACAGCTGTTGGGTAAAGTTTGCCTCTCTGCAGATGACACCAAAATCTGCAATACAGTAGAGAACCAGGAAGGAGTAGAGAACATGAAGAGGGATCTAGCAAAGTTTGAAGAATGGTTGAGAATTTGATAGCTGAGATTTAACGCTAAAATGTAGGGTCATGCATTTGGACTGCAAAAATCCAAGCGAGAAGTACAGTATGGGGGTGGTATTGTGAACTGCTTTTGTCCACAAAAGAAGTGCGGGACCTGGAGTGGCTCTTTCTGATGGTCTTAATGTGGCTAAACAGGTCAAAAAAGGCGACAGCAAAAGCCAAAAGAATTCTTGCAAGCATAGGGAGAGGAATGACCAGCAGGAAGGAGGAGATCATGGTGACTCTTTATAAGTCTTTGCTAAGACCTCATTTGGAGTATTGTGTGCAATTCTGGAGGCTGAACCTTCCAAAGGATATAAACAGGACGGAATTGGTGCAGAGGGTGGCTACCAGAATGGTAATGGGCTTTGTCACACAGTATATCGGGACAGACTTAAAGATCTCAATATGTATACTTCAGAAGAAAGGCAGAAGAGAGGAAATATGATAGAGATGTTTAAATACCTGCATGGCATAAATGCACAGGAGAAGAGTCTCTTTCATTTGAAAGAAAGCTCTGCAATGAGGGGGCATAGGACAAATTCAAGAAAGCATGGGACAAACACAGAAAATCTCTAAAAGAAAAAGCTACAGTAGTAGTTAGTATGGAAGGGCAGACTGGTGGGCCATATGGTCTTTATCTGTCACGTTTCTACACTGCATTTTGCTTCCTGTAGAAATGCTATTCTGTTTGACTCAATGCCCACTTTAACATACAGCGCCACCCCTCCCCCCATTTGATCTACCCTATCATTGCAATATAATTTGTACCCTGGTATCAGGGTCCTGTTGGTGACTCTCCTTCCATTAGATCTTCAAGATGTCAATTATATTTATCTGTTCATTCAATGCTATATATTCTAATTCTCCCATCTTATTTTTTTAAACATCTGACATTTGCATACAGGCATCACAAAGTATGATTTTTGTTCATATTGACAACTTCTTTATCAGGGCTAGTTTGGAATCTTTCAACTATCTGCTCTTTATTTAAAGGCACCTGGACTACTTTTCCCTGACTACCTCATAAGTCCTGTGAGTCGAACGGGAAATATTTCTGAGAATGCTACCTTGGAAATTCTGGGCTTCAACTTTTACCTACAAGCCTAAATTTTGCTTCCAGAATCTCCCTCCCACACAGTGTAGTTACTCACCTGTAACAGGTGATCTCTGGGAACAGCAGGAATTTAGTCTTCACATATGGGTGACGTCGATATCGACGGAGCCCGCGTGGGAACGCTCCCCAGCATCCAATAGAAAAGCCTTTGGGAGCATCCCACTGCACCTACGTTGCTGCTTTCCTGCCTTTGTGACTCTCCCTCCTCAGTTGAGTTTGTAGCTGAGATGGAGAGAATAGAGAGAGAAACTCTATAACTCCTAAGGGAGGAGGGTGGATTGTGAAGACTAAATTCCTGCTGTTACAGATGAGTAACTACGCTATCTCCAGGAACAAGCAGGAATGTAGTCTTCACATATGGGACTCCCTAGCTTCCAGGTGCCAAGAAAGGTCCCCAGAATTGGTAGATTTGCCTCAGAGCAGGCCTCAAGAGGGCATGGATCTTTAATGGACATCTGGCCTCGAAAATTCTGGGACAGAGGGTAGGAGTTGACCTAAGTCTGAAAGAGGTGTTGGAGCACAGCCTGACCAAAATGGCATCCCGGTGGGAGTCCTTGTCCAGACAGTAATGTGCAGCAAAGGTATGCACCGAAGATCAGGTGGCTGCTTTGCAGATTTCGTCAATGGCTACAGAACATAGGTTTGCCGTTGAGGCAGCCATGACATTGACATGACCTTCAAGGAATAGTCTTGCTTTAGCATAAGCAAATGAGATGCAATCTTCTATCCATTTAGATAGGGTAAGTTTGGATACTAGTAACCCCAAGTGCCTGGGATCAAAGGAGATGAATAACTGAGAGCTCTTACGATGTTCAGCTGTCCTTTGAAGATAGAATGCCAAGGCACACTTGCAAACAAGAGTATGGAGGGTTGCCTCTGCCCTAGAGGAAAGAAGTCTAGGGAAGAAGACAGGCAAGTAGACTGACTGATTCAAATGGAAAGGAGACACCACCTTGGGCATGAAATGAGGATGAGTCCAAGGACCACCTTATCAAGGTGGAAGTGGGTATAAGGCAGGTCAGCCACCAATGCTTAGAGCTCATTGATGCGTCTAGCTGAAGTGAGTGCAACAAGGAAGATGACCTTCCAAGAGAGAAACTTTAGCGAGGTTGTGGCTAAAGGTTCAAAGGGAGGCTTAAGGAGCTGACTTAACATGACATTAAGATCCCATGCCACCAGTGGTGGCCTGATGGGGGGCTTGGTTAATAAGAGCCCTCTCATGAAACGTGTCACAAGCGGTTGTAAAGAAATAGGCTGCCCATCCAAGGGGTGGTGAGTAGCAGCATTTGAACTGAGGTGAACCCACACCGAGTTTGTCTTGAGATCAGAGGACGAAAGATGGAGGAGATACTGAAGGAGAGCCTCCACCGGAGCTGAGAAGAGGTGAAGATCCCTTTGAGTACACCAAGTGGAGTACCTACACCATTTAAAGTCATAGGAATGTCTGGTAGACAGCTTCTTGGAGGTTAGTAGAATATCCTTTACTTCCTGGGGAAGGTTGAGACCTTGAAAGACTACGCTTTCCGCAGCCAAGCCATGAGATGGAGAGACTATGGGTTGGGATGGAGTGCATCCCCTCCTCCTGTGAGAGAAGGTTGGGAGCTGATCCGAGACCGAGAGGGCGAGTCTTTGACAGACGTAGCAGGAGAGGAAACCACACTTGACATGGCCAGCATGGAGCTATAAGGATCATGTGCCCCCTGTCCGCTTGAAGCTTGAAAAGCGTTTTTGGAATCAGGGGTATGGGAGGAAAGGCATATAGGAAATCCTGACCCCAGTGAAGGTGGAAAGCATCGACCTGCTGGTGACTGGACCGGGGTTCTGGTGCAGAAGAGGTAGTTTGGCATTCTGCAGAGTGGCAAAAAGGTCTATCTCTGGAGTTCCCCAGGTCTGAAAGATGTAGGAGATTGTCTCCTGATGGAGAGACCACTCGTGTGGAAGGAAGATCCAACTCAATCTGTCTGCTAAGACATTTTGGTGTCCTGGCAGATATACTGCTTGGGGTTGCATCTGATGAGCAATGGCAAAGGACCAAAGAAGAAGAGCCTCCTTGCAGACGGCCCAAGAGCCCGTTCCCCCTTGCTTGTTCACATAGAACATAGCTTCCTGATTGTCCATCTGGACAAGAACTCTGTGGCCCTGCAGTTTTTGTTGAAAAACTTTGAGGGCATTGAAGATAGCACGAAACTCCAGCAAATTTATTTGGAGCTGTGAGTCCTGCTTTGTCCAGAGGCCCTGAGTGGAGAGAGAGTCCAAGTGGGCTCCCCAACCCAGTTTGGAGTCCAAGTGGGCTCCCCAACCCAGTTTGGAGGCCAAGTGGGCTCCCCAACCCAGTTTGTTGTCAGGATGCATTGATGTGAAGTGTGACAAGGCAGAGGCTCAGAAACAGGAGAAAATGGGTTTAAATCACTTTCTGTCACCTCAGAGGCTTGGAGAGGCAGGACAGGAGGGGGTTAAGTTTCCTGCACACAAACATTCTCTGCAAAGAAGAGCAGGGAAAGAACCACACCCTAGCTCTAGGCTAACCCAGAGACATAGCCAATCAGGGAGGTGGGCGGAGTCAGACCGGATTGGGCCACTCTGCACTCATAACCAGGAAGCAGCAGTTAGCAGTAGATTCGGATTCGGAGGCAGAGAGAGGTCCAGACTCGAGAGAGGAATCAAGGAGGAGAGGAACTGGTTACAGAGCAGTGCAAGCAGAAAGGCTGAGCCCAAAGGAACTAAGGAGAGAACCAGGGAAGGGAGAGTTCCTGCAGGTGGTCCTGGAAGAGGGACAGGCAGACCTCAGCTCCATGAGAGAGAAAACCCTGGAGGTGACCCAGAGCTGGATTCAGAAGCCTGGAATACTGACTTGGAGTCAGGGGAGTTCCCCAGAGGCAGACGCTGCAAAAACCAGGTCAGAGCAAACTCTTCTAAGCCTTGTAAAATAAATAGCTTTGAGAGAAGTCAGTCTATAGGAACTGACAATAGACTGCTTGCTAAAAGAGGCAGGGGTAAACCAGACCCTGAATATAAACCTGAAGTTAATAGAAGGAAGAAGGGCTATAGGAAAGTCCCTGTTAGAAAGCTGCAAACATTTCCATGGTATAGACATCGTGACCTAAGCTCTAGTTCAGAGGAGCACACACCTGCTTGCCAGCAAGAGGCTAATTGGCAGCAATCGTGCAGAGAGCTAAGGGAACCCTTTGAGGACCAAGAGGAAGCAATGGAATTGGGGGCTCCATTATCTAGTTCCAGTGAGTCAGAAATGGAGTGTGGAATTTGTATGATAAAGTGAAGAACTATAAGTATTCCTAATTGTTGATTGAGTGCTGAGAAGCCTTAAGCCAATGTTCTAGAACTTGCATGAGAGACAGCAGCGTTCTAGTGAATGGAATGAATCAAAGCTTCATGTGGTACAGCTGTGAATAGAAGGCAATATAGAGAAACTGCTCCTACACAAGAAGGCAGTCATTAATAAGCCAGAGTTGTGGAGATTGCCATTTCTATGGGAAGCTGTTTGACACTAGAAAGAAGTACAACAGGAGAAAGATTCTTTATTACCAGTAGATACTGAGAAAGCAGTACTAGAAGATTGAAGCCCTGTTGTAATAATGAAGCTGGAAGAATGATGAAAGCTTGTAAATATTTTATGTGTCCCTGAGAAGTATCAGGAGAAGCTATATAAACACTTGAACTTTTATTTGGTACAGAAGGTTACCATTATACTTCTGTGGCGGGGGAGTAAGTCCTGTACGGTGTCCTTTGCTATACTTTGTGCAAATACCTTATGCATGAATAAAGCATTACTTACTTTGGAAACCCAACCTTGGCTGTCGTCACTCACTCCACAACTACAGTAGGAAGGCTTCAGCACTAACAAGGACTCTTTTAAAACTCACCCCACTGTGTGGCTCACATCCCCTTGGCCTGCTTACGCCACAGGCTAGGCGGTGCGTTGTCACAGAAGGCATCTGAAAAAGTGACTCTACGAGGAGATTTCCCGAGGTAGACCACCAGAGCAGGGAGTTCATGAGAATATCTGTGACTTTGATCTTGTCCTTGAGAGTCCCAGATGCCTGTTTCCACTGGGAGGCAAGAGTCCATTGAGTTGTCCACATGTGCAGACAAGCATATGGCACTACTTGAACCGTAGAGGCCATATGGAATAATAGTTGCAGCATCTCTCTGGCTGAGAGATTGTCTTTGAACCTTACTTGAGATGCTATCTGTACTAGGCGGGTACAACGGTCCTGGGGTAGAAATGCCCTTGACTGTTGAGTGTCTAGAACAGCCCCTATGAATTTTAGTGTTTCAGTAGGAACTAGATGGGATTTTGGAAGATTTATCACAAATCCTAGATCCTGTAGTACTTGAATTGGATGAAGGAGGGATAGGTGAACTTCCTGAGAAGTGGCTGCACTTATTAGCCAATCGTCTAAGTAAGGAAAGATGAATATTCCAAGAGTCCTTAGATATGCGGCTATGACCGCCATACACTTTGTGAAGACTCTTGGGGCAGAGGCTAGTCCGAAGGGAAGGACTCTGTATTGATAGTGATTTCCTTGGAAGATGAAACTTAGATACCTCCTGTGTTCTGGATGAATGAGGATATGGCTATACGCTTCTATGAGATCTAGAGAACACAGCCAGTCCTGACTATATGGAGATAAGGTAGAAGGATTCCTAGTGAAATCATTTTGAATTTCTCTCGAACTAGAAACTTGTTGAGGTTTCTGTGATCTAAGATGGTTTTGTACCCTCCGTTCTTTTTTGGAATGAGAAGGTACGGAGAATAGTACCCCATCCCCTTCTGGGATGATGGAACCTCTTCTATGGCACACTCTTGCTGGAAGAGAGCAGTGAGTGGGGATTGGGAATGATATTCCCCCACTAGAGTGATGGGGGGTATGCTTTGTAGATGAAGCTTGTACCCCTCTCGCACTATGGTTAGCGTCCACTGCTCTGAGATTATGAGATGCTACCTGTGGGCATAATGGCAAAGCTTTCCTGCTATGTGGAGGGGGTGGGGGTTCTCCAGAGGCAGGGAGACAATGTTCTCTAGGAAGAAGTAAAAAACCAGGCGTAAATTGAGACTGTGCTGCTGGTTGCAGTTTAGCAGCCTGTGGCTTCTTCTGCTGCTTGGGAGGCTGTTGTTTCCTGTGGGTACCCTGGAGCTGGTACTGAGAAGTTGAGGGGTAAGAAGAGTAGAATTTCTTCTTCTTACCATAGAAAGGCTTCTTAGCAGCTGCTTTTTTCTTGGTAGGGTAGGCAGTAGCCTTTGAAAGCCTATTGAGGGTGGTATTCTCAGACTCTAACTGAACAGCCTTATTTTGCCAGTCCTTTCCAAAAATGTTCTCACCAGTGCAGGGAATGTTACCCAGCTTATCTTAAACCCAATGTTCAAGGTTTGATACCTGAAGCCAGGCAATCCTATGGGCACTTATGCAGATAGAAGTTGTTCTGCTAATGCATTCAAAACAGTCAAAGGTTGCCCTATTAACAAACTTGGAAACATTTTGGGCATGTTTGACTAATGTAAGGTAGTCTGCCCTCTTGTCATCCGGGTGAAGAGGAGACATTGATTCCAGATCCCTAGTCACCTCCCTAAGAAACATACCCATGTAGACTATGTGAACTTATACGGGCTGCAAGCATGGAGGCTTAAAAGCACCAGCAGCCAAAAGCATCAAGGGTTCTCGATTCCCTGCCCGGGGGATTGGAGGAGTGCATCTTAGAACTCTTAATGTGATGCATAGCTGATTCTACTACCATTGAGTGGTGTGGAAGCTGCGTCTTCTGGAACTCAGGGCTTTCCGGAACCCGATACTTGGTATTGAGTCATCGGGTATGGAGAGAAATGATGAGAGGCATCTCCCACATCCAGAACATAAGGTCCTGGAGTATGTGGTGCATAAAAAAAGTAGTCACCTCTTTAGGAGCTGTAGGATACTGAAGAATTACCAACTCCTTTGCTCTGGGCTCTTTCTCCGATGCAGGAGTAATGGATGGAGGCCCCTCGTCATATCCTTAATAAACTCCTGAAAAGACATGTCTTTTGGGAGGGGACATGTGCCACTGTGGAGACAGAGAGGGATCCTCGGGGAGACTCCTCATCTCTCTGGTACCGATCAATTCATTGTCTGAAGAATCGGAATCGGTAGATTCAAAGTATCGATGAGAGCGATGCTCTTGTTTTTGAAAAAAAACGGTACCAATCGAGATCAGTATCGGCGCGAGAGATCTGCCATGTTGGTACCTCGGAACTGGGGATGGACTCGAGGCCCAGCATGGGCAGGAGTGCGCTGAGGAGCATGAAGCCCAATGCTGATTGTATCGGCATTGTCGGCTGTATCACTACTGACCATACCAGCGGTAATGTCCTCACCGGTACCAATGCCGCTAATAGAGCCACAAGACTCCTCTCGATGGCTAGCATGAACTGATCCATCGAGCTTGCCGATGTCTGGTATTGGTACCAAAAGCTTGGGCTACCGTTCCAGAGCATGGCACCAGGAGCTCTCCGGAGGTGGAGGCCTCGGGAGCATCCTGGACCCCTTGTAAGGCTTTGGAGGATAGGTCTTCACACCAAGGTAGTTTGGCCAGTCGATCCACCTCTAGGGAAATGCACGAGGCATCTCTATTCTTAGATAGAGATCTATCCTTAGAAGGACGGCCAGTCTTAGAAGAAGACTTATGAGATCCATGTGAGGAAGATGATGTCCTCGATGACGCTGAAACAAGCAAGGCTGCATCTGAGGCAAACAGGGAGCCGAGCTTTGCAGCCCGATTCTGTAGGCCTCTCTTTGTAATCTTTTTGCATAGGGTAAACTCATATGGCTGGTGATCAGGGCTGAGGCATTTGAGACACCAGTCATGGGTATCAGTGGCAAAAATAGTACTACCACACTTGGAACATTTTTTAAAACCACTAGTTGGTTTTTCCATCGTGTTAGTAGACTGAATGGAAGGCCTAAGGCTTGAAACGGCGTCAAAGCACCCAAAGAATTAAAGGATTTTTTTTTATTTTTTTACAGAAAGAAGTAAAGATGAAAAGTTTGGTTTCGGAGTCGACGGGAAGGCAGATGTGACCACAAAAAATAATAATTTTCTGCAATGACAGGATTTGCTTCCTGCTGGCTCCATGGAAAATAAAGAATTGAGGAGGGAGAGTCAGAAAGGCGGGAAGGCAGCAACACAGGCACAGTTGGATGCTCCCAAAAGTTTTCCTACTGGACGCTGGGGAGCATTCCCGCGCGGGTTCTGTCGGTACCGAAGACTACATTCCTGCTTGTTCCTGGAAATTTTCTTATGTCATTGGTACCCATATATACCAAGATAGAAGAATTCTCCAGCACTGTCTAAAATCTTAGCTGGATGGCTGGTGGGCATGAGGATCGCCTGGTAACTTGCCTGCCTGATGTGAAGATGGCAGACCTCATGCGTCACCTAGATAGTTACATGCCTAATGATTGAATCACCAACTAAATCAGCCAACTAACCATTCCATCCTGGGCAGAAGCCCCTGGAGACAGAACCTCAGTGAAAAAGGATATTGCATCACCTGGAGGGCAGGTCCTAGCTACAAGATCACTTCCTGCCACAACAAGGTGATGCTCTCCTTCAAGGTGAACTTTCTCCTCCATGGCAGCACAGAGGCTGCCAGACTGAAGGTGGGACTTTTCTACTATGTCTCTGAAAATTCCTTCTACATACTTCTGTCTGCATCAGCTTTTCCAAGTCTGCTTCTCCAATTTCCAGAGATTGGACTCATTCCCCGAGAGCTAGGAGCTTTCTGCACCTAATGCACACATACAGTCTCTCACCAACTGTGAGAGAGCGTAGTTACTCACCTGTAACAGGTGATCTCTGGGAACAGCAGGAATTTAGCCTTCACATATGGGTATCGTCGGCACCGATGGAACCTGCGCGGGAATGCTCCCCAGCGTCCAATAGGAACGCTTTCAGCACATGCGCGCTGCCTTCCCGCCTTTCCAACTGTCCCTCTTCAGTTAAGTTTCTAACTGAGAGAAAGGCTAGACGGAGAGAGAAAAGAGACAGAGAGATAGAGAGACAACTCCCAGGGGAGGTGGGTGGGTTGTGAAGACTAAATTCCTGCTGTTCCCGGAGATCACCTGTTACAGGTGAGTAACTACGCTATCTCCAGGAACAAGCAGGAATGTAGTCTTCACATATGGGGACTCCCTAGTTGAAGATGCTGGGGAGATGGCCCCAGGAAGCTGCCACCTATAGTGAGGTGGGCCATGCTTCCTCCCATGGATTTCTGGCATCCCCCCAGGGTTGGTGAGTAGGAGTTGAATTAAGTCTGAAAGAGATGTTGAAGAACAGCCTGGCCAAAAAAGGCATCCAGACGAGAGGCTTTATCTAGGCAGTAGTGGGCTGTGAAGGTGTGCACCGAAGCTCAGGTGGCTGCTTGACAGATGTCATCGATAGACACAGAGTGAAGGTTAGTCATAGAGGCTGCCATGGCTCTCACATTATGCGCTGTGACATGGCCTTGAAGAGGAAGACTCTTACTCTCATAAGTAAAGGATATGCATTGTGCAATCCATTTAGATAAGAGTTCTTTTGGAGACTGTAAGTCCCAAATGACCAAAATCAAAAGCAACAAAAACTTGAGAAGACTTTCTATGTTGCTGTGTTCTTAGTAGGTAAAAAGCCAAGGCTCTTTTACAGTCCAAAGTATGAAGGTTCCTTTCTGCATTAGAGGCATGAGGCCTCGGAAAGAATACAGTAAGGTAAATCAATTGATTTAAATGAAAAGGCAAAACCACCTTTGGCATAAAATGTGGATGAGTTCTGAGAACAACCTTATCATGGTGAAACCTTGTATAAGGAGGATCAGCCACTAAAGCTTGTAATTCACTAATGTGACGTGCGGAGATGATTGCAATCAGGAAGATGACCTTCCAGGATAAAATCTTTAGGGTTGTAGTGGCTAAAGGTTCAAAGGGCGGTTTCATGAGCTGTCCGAGAATTAGATTTAAATCCCATGCCACTGGTGGTGGCCAGATGGGAGGCTTTGTTATTAGAAGACCTCTCATGAATCTCGCTATGAAGTGGATGAGAAGAAATTGGCTGTCCTTTTAGAGGCTTATAGGAAGCTGCAATTGCACTAAGATGGACTCTTACTGAATTGGTCTTTAGACCAGAATTTGATAAATGAAGTAGGTACTCTAGTACCGATTCCAAAGGTATCACAAGGGGGTTTAAGCCCTTTTGAGAACACCATATAGTAAAACGTTTCCACTTAAAGGCATAAGAACATCTTGTGGAAGGTTTTCTAGAAGCTTGAAGGATATCCTTTACCTGTTGGGAAAGGTTAAGATCCTACAGGTCTAGGCTTTCAGCAACCAGGTCCTGAGATGCAGGGACTGGGGATTTGGTGCCATAGCATCCCATTCTCTTGGGAGAGAAGGTCTGGAGCACACCCTAACTCCAGAGGTGCAGTTCGAGAGAGATGTAGGAGCAGGGGATACCATGTTTGTCGTGGCCACCGTGTCGCTATGAGGATCATACAACCTCTGTCTCTCTGAAGCTTGATGAGGGGAATGGGTGGGAAGGCATAGAGGAAGTATTGACCCCAGTGAAGGAGGAAGGCGTCCCTTGCCTGGCAATTGTGAGCTGGAATTCTGGAACAGAACCGGGGAAGTTTGGCATTCAGTGGACTTGCAAAGAGGTCTATGTCTGGGGTCCCACAGATCTGAAATATCTTTGTCACCTGGTCTAGGTGGAGAGACCACTCGTGAGGCAGCAGTACTCGGCTGAGTCTGTCTGCCCAAAGGTTTTGAATGCCTGGAAGATATACCACGAGAAGGTGAATTTGATACTCTCTGGCAAGGGAGTCGTAAAGCTTCATTGCATAACGACAGAGAGCCTGTTCCGCCCTGCTTGTTGACATAGAATATGGCTACTTGATTGCCCGTTTGGACTAGGACTGTCTTGTAGCTGAGCTGGGCATGGAATACTCAAAGAGCTAGATAGATTGCTCTGAGTTCTAGGAGGTTTATGTGAAGACAAGCCTCCTGTGGAGTCCAGGGACCCTGGGTAGAGAGATGGTGCAGGGTCCACTGGGCTGCTTGCATGTGGAGGCGAGCATAGGGAACTACATGAACTGTGGATGCCATATGTCCCAGTAATTGTAGCAATTCTCGAGCAGTTAGGGAGGATTTTCCCGCTGCTTGAGAAGCTAGTTGCACTAAGTGAAGACATCGGGACTGTGGGAGGAAAGCCCTTGACTGTCTGGTATCTAAACAAGCTCCTATGAACTCCAGGGACAGGGAAGGAACAAGTTGGGATTTTGGGAAGTTTATTACCAATCCCAAGTATTGGAGGATTCGCATTGTGCGAGACAGTGCAGAGCTGACTTTTGCAACCGTGGGGGCTCGAATGAGCCAGTCATCCAAGTAAGGGAAGATGAATATCCCTAGGGTTCGCAGGAATGCAGCTACTACTGCCATGCATTTCATGAATACTCTTGGTGCCGAAGCCAGACCAAAGGGAAGAACCCTGTATTGGAAGTGTTTTCCCTTGAAAAGGAATCGTAAGAATTTCCTGTGATCTGGATGGATCAGAATGTGAGTATATGCATCCTTTAGATCTAGAGAGCAAAGCCAATCCTGACTTTGAAGGTATGGCAGAAGAGTTCCTAGAGAGATCATTTTGAATTTCTCTCGGAATAGATATTTGTTCAATTCTCTGAGGTCTAGAATGGGTCTGTGTCCTCCTGTTTTCTATGGCATAAGAAAATAGGGGGAGTAGAACCCTGTACCCTGTTGGTGAATGGGTACTTCTTCTATTGCTTCTTGGGCAAGGAGTGTTGAGACTTCTTGATACAGTAGATTGTCTGCAGAGGTTTGGGAATTGAACTGTCTTACGATTGTAGGAGGGGGTATGCTGTGAAAATGATGCTTGTACCCCTCTTCTACAATGGACAGAGTCCAATTTTCTGCTATTATTTGGTGCCATCTGTTGGCAAAATGACACAACCTGCCTGGAATGTTTAGGGGTTCTGGACCCTTCAGAGGCAGGAAGGCCAAGCTCTCTAGGAAGGCGTCAAAGCCCTTGAGGGGGCTGAGCCTGTGGAGCTGGTTGAGCTCTCGGGCCTTTTGGCTTCTTTTGTTGTCTGGATTGTTGTTGTTGTCCCCTTTGGGCAACTTGACTCTGACCTTGACCTTGCTGGGTATGTTGTTGTTAAGTGCCGTCGAGTCGGAGTCGACTCATGGCGACCCTCTCGATAGCTATCCTAAATTGTATTCGGTCTTGAGTCAGGCGGCTCATTGTTGACAGACTGGTACCCGTAGCTGCTGTTATTGTCTCGATCTATCTCATTGCTGGCCTTCCTCTTTTGCGTTGACCTTCTATCTTGCTGGGTATAGGATGGATAAAACTTCCTCTTTTTGCTGAAAAAGGGTTTTTTATAGGGTTTCTTTTTGGCTGGAATGGCTGTAGATTTTGACAATCTGTCTAAAGTGATATTGTCAGCATCTACCATTAGCCTTTTCCTGCCAATTCTTGCCAAAGAGGTTTTCTCCTGTGCATGGGATGTTTCCTAATTTATCCTGTATCCAAATCTCCAAATCTGATGCCTGAAGCCAGGCAATCCGACGTGCACCAATGGCAATAGCAGAGGTTCTGCTGATGCATTCAAAGCAGTCAAAGATTGCACGATTTACAAACTTGGAAACGTCTTGAGCATGCTTGAGAAGAGTAAGGAAGTCTTGTTGTTTGTCATCAGGGAGAAGGGGGCTCATAAGCTCCAAATCTCCTGTGACTTCTTTGAGGAACATTCCCAAATATAAAATATATGAGCTGATCCTAGCTGAAAGCATGGAGGCCTGAAAGGTTCGACGCCCAAAGGCGTCAAGAGTCCTGCATTCAAGACCTGGAGGATTGGATGCATGTCTTTTCGCACTTTTCATCCTACGCATGGCTGACTCCACTACCATTGAATGGTGTGGCAGCTGAGTCTTTTGAAAGCCAGGACATGGTGGAACTCGATACATGGTATCGAGTCTCATAGAATGAGGAGATGTGGTCAAAGGTGTTTCCCACATTCTGAACATCAAATCATGAATAATTTCATGAATGGGCAGAGTGGCTACCTCTTTGGAAGCCTTAGGGTATTGGAGAATTTCCAATTCCTTTGCTCTAGCTTCCTTTTCAGGAGCTACTGTGATTGAAAGACCTCGAGCCACATCACGAATAAAATCCTGAAAAGACATGTCCTCCGGAGGAGACATTCTTTGTTGAGGAGGAGTCTTCCGGGAGAAGCACTCTGGTACCGGCAGAATTATCAGAGTCATCGGAATCAGAGGATTCAAAGTATCTCTGATCCTGATGTTCATGCAAAGCACGGTATCGGTATCGATCAAAGTTGGTACCGAGATGGTCCGGTACTGACCTGTCGATGCCAGAAAAAGTCAGCATGGGAAGAATTCCCACCGGGGCTGGTACCGTCGGTGCTGATATGGCAGTGAGGAGCTGTAAGGAGAGCTGCAAGACTACGTTCGATAGCGAGGAACCTCTGGTCTATCGACGCTGCCAATGCCTGGGTGTCGGTACCGATAGAAGCAGCTGGAACCTCTGAGCATGGCACCACTAGTTCTGCCGAGGTCGAGGCCTCGAGAACATCCTGGAGCCCCATTGGTGCTTTGGACGCCAAAGCCTCCCGCTGGGGCTGTTTTGCCGGTGTAGTTTCCTCAAGGGCAATGCCAATGGCTTCTCGATGCTTGGAAGGCGATCTACACTTTGAGGACCGGCTGTTATGTTTAGTTACCTGAGATCCATGGGAGGAAGACGACACTCTAGAAGACGTTGATGCAATGGACATCGCATCTGAAGAAAAGAGGGTACCGAGCTTTGCAGCCCGGTTCTGTCTTCCTCTTTTAGTCATCCCCATACAAGAGAGACACTCCGATAGAGAATGGTCAGGGCCTAAACATTTGAGACACCAGTCATGGGTGTCAGTGACAGAAATGGTACCGCCACATTTAGTACATTTTTTTTTTTAAACCACTAGCTGGTTTTTCCTTTTTTTAGGAAAATGGGGCCTAATGCCCAAAATGGCACCTAGCACCAAAAAGAAAAGTTTTCTGAAGAGAAACAGTTCAGAAAGTTTTGGGGTTTTTTTGAAAAGAAGAAAAGAGAACTGGCGGTACTGGTAGGTGTCGAGCAGAGGCAGACACGACCACAAGAAAACAAGTTTAAAGAAGAAATTTTCTGCGGTGACAGGGTATGTGTCCTGTCGGCTCCGCGGAAAATGAAAAACTGAAGAGGGACAGTTGGAAAGGCGGGAAGGCGGCGTGCATGTGCTGAGGGATGCTCCCAAAAGCGTTCCTATAGGATGCTGGGGAGCGTTCCCGCACAGGCTCCATCGGTGCCAACAATACCTATATGTGAAGACTACATTCCTGCTTGTTCCTGGAGACATTGTATGTGTGCACTGCTGCCACATTCGCTACTGAATTGCTGTCTGCATTTTAGGCTTGCTGAGTTGTTTGGTTATTTAAAATTACTAATGGAATAGGAATACTAGAGCTAATATAAAGTCCCTTACACTTAATTAGGTATATTGTATGATATTTATTCTAAGTTCACCTCAAGATTAACTGCAAATACCTAAAACTAATAACTTGTTGATGAAGATGACCAGTCAAACCTGGAGATGAAAAATTTCCTTCCTAGCCTCTTCGCTGGCTTACAGCCTATAAATCAAAGAATGAGCCTGGGGTGGGCAGGAAATAAACACTAACAGATAAACATAGTTATTTACCTGTAACAGGTGTTCTTCAGGGACAGCAGGAATCCATCCTCACATATGGGTGAAGTCGGCACTGACAGAGCCCACGTGGAGCATTTCCCCAGCTTTCAAAGAAAACCTTTGGGACATGCTACCACGCATGTGTGGTCCCCTTCCCACCCAAGGGTGTCATCTTGCTCAGTCAGGTGACATAGCTAAAAAGGACTTAAACAATGTAGGGAGGCAACATCAAGGAGAGGAGGGAGGGTTGTGAGGACTGATTCCTGTTGTTCCTGGAGAACACCTGTTACAGGTGAGTAACTATGCTTTCTCCAGGAACAAGCAGGAAGTCAGTCCTCACATATGGGACTCCCTAGCTCCAGGCTGCCGAGGGCCGAACCACGACAGTACCACCGGCAACCCATCGGGTAGCTGTGAGTTGCAAAGATGAGTCCCCACTGAGAGACTCTGCACGACCCTAGCATCCAGCGACACTATCACTCCGGTAGCCCGAACACAAAAGGGTCGGAGGGCAGGAGTTGCCTACACACCAAAAATATTACGGAGCATTGCCTGCCCGAAGGCACTGTCTCTGCGGGACTCGCTCTCCAGGAGTAGTGAGCTACAAACATATGGATCGAAGACCATGTGGCAGCCCTGCAGATTTCCGTCACCAGCACTGAGCGAAGGTTGGCTATTGACGTGGCCATAACCCACACGCGATGTGCAATGATCCAGTGCTGAGGGGAGAGGCCCACTTGCTCATAGGTAAGGGCAATTCAGTCTGTCACCCAAGTGGACAGAGTCCGCTTCATTACCAGGAGCCCCCATCTGCTGGGGGTCATATGATAAAAAGAGCTGAGGAGCATTGTGATGGGCCTGGGTCCTCTGCAGATAGAAGGACAGGGCCCACTTGCAGTCTTGATATTATAATGCCTCTGTATCGTTCCATGGTGCAACCACACCTTGACTATTGTGTGCAATTCTGGTTGCCGTATTTTAAAAAGGATATAGCATTATTAGAAAAGGTACAGAGAAGAGCCACCAAAATAGTAAAGAGGATGGAAGGATACTCCTATGAAGAGATGCTAAAAAGGTTAGGGCTCTTCAACCTAGAAAAGAGATAGCTGAGGGGAGATATGATAGAGGTCTATAAATTTAATGAATGGAGTGGAACAGGTAAACGTAAATCGATTGTTTACATCATCAGAATATAGAAAGACTAGGGGATATGCAATGAAGCTACAGTGTAACCTATTTAAGACTAATAAGAGAAAATATTTTTTCACTCAACGTGTAATCAAACTCTGGAATTCGTTAGCGGAGGATGTAGTAAAAGCTGTTAGTGTAGCTGGGTTTAACAAAGGTTTGGACAAGTTCCTGGAAGAAAGGCCCATAAACCATTATTAAAAGTTACCCAGGATATCACTGCTTGACCCAATACAAGCATTGTGGAACGTGTGTCTTTTGGGGAAACTGCTAGGTACTTATGACTTAGATTGGCCACTGTTGGAAACAGGATACTGGGCTTGATGGACCTTGGTCTGACCCAGTATGGCATATCTTATGTTCTTAAGATGAGTTCCTCCCTGCCAGCATGGGGCCGTGAGAAAAATGTGGGGAGGACCACCTCCCGATTGAGGTGGAAGGGAGATACCACCTTGGAGAGGAATTTATGGTGTGTGCGGAGCACTACCCTGTTCTTATAGAACCTTGTATATGGCGAATCTGCCACCAAGGCCTGGAGTTCACTCACTCTCCGAGCGGACGTGATGGCCACCAGGAAAACCACTTTCCACAAGAGGTATCTCAGATGGCATGTGGCCAGGGGCTCGAACGGCAGCTTGGTGAGTTGGGAGAGCACCACATTAAGGTCCCATTCTGCCACCGGAGGGCTGAGAGAGGGCTTAGACAGCTAGAGGAACTGGAGGAACCGGGAGACCAGGGGCTGGTTTGAGAGAGATTTCCCCTCTACATGGTGATGGTGAGCGGCTATGGCGCTCAGGTGTACCCTCACTGAATTAGACTTTAGGCTGGCATGTGAGAGGTGCAGTAAGTATTGTAGCACTAGTTGCACATGGCAGGAGAAAGGGTTCTTCCTTCTCTCTGTACACCAGACAGAGAATCTTTTCTATTTGAAGATGTATGCCTGTCTGGTGGAGGATTTCTGGGAGGCCAGCAGGATCTCCTTGACTTCCCCTGGGAGTCTGAAAGGGGCCAAGGCTACCCTTTCAGCAGCCATGCCGTCAACACTAGTGACCCCAGGATGGGGTGCAGGAGGGAACCCTCCTCCTGGGACAGAAGGTCCAGGTCCCTATCCAGCGGGATCGGGAGTGCCGCCGACAGAAAGAGCAACAGAGGGAACCAGGGTTGCCGGACCCATCTGGGAGCAAGCAGGATCACTGATGCCTGCTCGCTCTGGATTTTGAAAAGGGTTTTGGCCACCAGAGGAGTTGGTAGGAAGGCACAGAGGAAGCGTTCGGACCATGGGATCAGGAAGGCATCTGTTGCTACTCTCCCCAGGTATAGCTGGCATGAGCAGAATCAGGGCAGCTGCGTATTGTCCGGGGAGGTGAACAGGTCCATTTCGGGCCTGCCCCAGAGGTGGAAGAGTCTTTGTGCCACCTTGGAGTGCAGACGCCATCTGTGTGGGCAGAGGACTCTGCTGAGCTTCTCCGCCAAGCAATTGTCCTGGCCTGGAAGGTACACCACTCACATTCCATGGCATACTGCAAAGGAGAGGAGAGCCACTGCTTCCTGGCAGAGAGGATACGAACTCATGTCACCTTGCTTGTTCCCATAGAACATGGTGACCTGGTTGTCCATCTTGATTAGGACAGAATGGTTGCACAGGAGGTGCCAGAATGTCTGCAGGGCCAGGAAAATGGCCCTGAGTTCCAGGAGGTTAATCTGCAAGAGCAACTCCTCTTGCGACTAGCTGCCCTGAGTGCTGAGGTCTCCACAGTGTGTTCCCCAATCCAGAGGAAGGCATCTGTGGTTAGGATCATCTGAGGTGCGGGTGCCTGAATGGCATCCCTTCCTGGAGGTGGCATAGGGACTGCCACCAGTCGAGGGAGTCCGCCAGTTGACGGGTGACTCTGACCCTGCTGCGCAACCTGCCCGTAGTTTGGGTCCATTGGGAGACACTTCTGGGCCATGTGCAAGAGGGCTAGGGGCATGACATGAACTGTCGAGGCCATGTGGCCCAGTAACCGGAGACGGAAGTGAGCTGGTACCAACTGGTGTGTCTGTACCTCTCCTGCCAGCTGCATGAGGCAATGGGCCCTTTCCTTTGGGAGGAAGGCCTCGACCAGTAGTGTGTCAAGCTCGGCCCCTAAGAACTCCAGGTTTTGGGCTGGTGGGATTTGGGGTAGTTGATGATAAACCCCAGGTGCTGCAGGAGGCAGAATGTTTGCCCTACAGCCTGGCTGGCCTCGAGGGTTGTGCTGCCTCTGATGAGCCAATCGTACAGATAGGGGAAGATGAAGGCCCCTTGCAGGCACACATAGGCGGCTACGACCACCAGGCACTTTGTAAAGACTCTGGGCCAGGAGGCCAAGCCAAATGGAAGTACCCTGTACTGGTAGTGCTCTCCTCCCACCACAAACCTTAGGTACTGTCGGTATAGGCATCGCTTAGTTCTAAGGAGCACAGCCAATCTCCCTGGTGGAGGTAAGGCAGCAGAGTTCCAAGAAGAGCATCTTGAACTTCTTCCTCACCAGAAACGTTCAGGTTTCACAGGTCTAGTATGGGCCTGAGGATTCCAGTTCTTTTGGAGACAAAGAAATACCTTGAATAGAAACCTTTTCCCCACAATTGTCTAGGTACAGGCTCTACCACCTTGTCTCTGAACAATCTCACATGTTCTGAAAGGAGCAAGGTCTGGTGAAGGAGAGGCTGCACTGGCTCTCCTGGGAAGAACCCTGGAGGTGTTTGCTGGAACCTGAGGAGATAGTCCTCCTTTACCACTTGTAGGACCCACTGGTTCATGGTGACCTTAGTCCCCTGTGGGCTGGGGAGAGCTCCCAGGGGAGAGGAGGCCCTGCCCAGAGAGTCAAAAGCTCTCCCCAGGTTGGGCGGAAGCTGGGGTCTGAGGCTTCTGAGCCTTGGGCTTCCTCGGCCCATGTCATGGTTTTTGGGCTAGGGCCCTGTTGCTGTTGTCCCAAGAAGGGCTGGTAGTGGCCCTGATGGAAAGACCCCTTCTTCCTGGGGAAGGGTGATCTCTTCCCCAATGGCTTCTTCTGAGGAAGGGTCGAGGTTTTCCTCGAGAACCTTTGCCTGGTCATTACCTTGGCCTCTATTTCAGCAGCCTTGTCGGCCATGGGCTTGTCAAACAAGTTCTCCCCAGTGCAGGGGACATCATGCAATTTTTCTAGCACCCATTGCTCAAAGTCAGAGGTTTGCAACCAGGCCTGGCACTGAGCACCGATGCCCGCTGCTGCTATCCAGGCTGCAGAAGCCATCGTAGACGGCGAGGGAGAGGAACTTTGAACAGTTCTGGATCCCAGCAGTCAGGGCTTGGAACTTCTGAAGGGTTCCCCAGTGAGGCCCGCAGAAAACCCTACCAGCTCTTGGATAAGGCCCTTGAGGTACATACCTATGTACAACTCTTAGGCCTGTATTCGGCAGCCCAGCATGGATCCCTGAAAGCACTTGCACCCAAGGGCGTCAAGGGCTCTGGCTTCCCTGCTTTTGAATTTCTGCATCGAGGACACCACATTCATGGAGCTATGCAGGAGTTGGGATTTCTGGAAGCCCAGGCCCTTCTTGAAGCGGTAGATTGCATCAAGCCGTCAGCTGACCACCGGCACCAAGGTCGGGGTCTCCCACATCCGCAGAAGCAGCCTCTCGAGGGTGGGTTGCACCGGCACCGTCAAAGTCTCCTTTGGCGGGGACTCATACTGGAGGATCTCCAGTTCTTCAGTGCGCAGGTGCTCCTCTGACTCGGTCGGGACCAGGAGGGCTCAGGTCATATCCTGTACGAAATTGTGGAAAGCCACGTTCTTGGGCAGGGAGTGGCTCCGGGGCTCCGGAGGGAACGTCCTGGTGTCGAGAGGTCTCGGGGGAGGCCTCAACATCGGTCTCCTGGTCGGAGCCAGAGGGCATCAAGGATTCTGAGGCTCGGGGTTCTTGTGCCTCAAAGCCAGCCCTGAGGAACCGGGGTCCCCCAGTGGGTCTCGGATCAGACTCCCAGAAACTGGCCGGGGAGGACCAGACACCCAAAGACCAGGACCAGGACCTTGATCGGTGCCGAGGACTTGCCCGAGGACGGTGGAGCTCGGGACCTGGCTCGACGCCCGGGGACTCCCCTGCAGTCGAGGGCCCGATTGTCAGGCAGATGATGCAGATGAACCTGACATCATTGTCTGCTGCAGGGCCAGGATGGTAGAGATATTCTGCTCCAAGGACACCATCCTGGACTTGATGCCAGGAGGCTCTGCAGCTTTCGGCGTGGGCACCGAGGGTCTCGGGTCCGATGCTGGCACTCTCACGAGTGCATCCTCCATGAGGACCACGGCCTCAGGGAACCTCACACGGTCACTGCCAGCCGAGGACTCCCTATTAGAGACCTTCAGGGGCACTGCTCGGAGTCACCCAAGTCCCTCCACGGAACCTTACCGGGTTTCACTGGTGGAACCTCGACTTCAAAGATTTTTTCTTTTTCTTCACAGGGTCCAGCATCTTTTCAGAGGAGCCGCTGCAGCGGGACTCTGAAGATGCCCGGGCCTCACAGATGTGCTTGGCTTGGAGCTCAATGTCGGGTAAGCCGTTGCTGTGTCAGACCACGGGTACAGCTTTTCCTGCAACTCTGAACGTTTCTTTTTGTCTGTCGGAGTCATGGCCTGGCACAGGTCGCAGGAGGCACTGTCATGGTCTGGTCTGAGGCAGTGCAAGCAGCAGTCATGGATGTCTGTAATAGATATGATGCGACCGCAGCTGCCGCGATTTTTTAACCCACCGGGGGACATGGTGGGAGACACCCGGCCGGAGTCGACAACCCCCAGACAAAAAAGGGTGCAAACGCCGGTCGAGGCAAACTTCATCAAAAAAGAAGGGAGAGCCGAGGATGGCTCCGGCTTGAGGCGGGAAGAGAAACCGGTACGCAAACCGTGAAAAAAAAAAACTTTTAAGGATAATTTTTAGAAGATTTTTCAAGGGAAAGAGGACATGCGTCCGTTTGGCTCTGTAGAAAAAAGGAGACTGAGCAAGATAGCACCCTTGGGCGGGAAGGGGACTACGAATACGTGGTAGCATGTCCCAAAGGCTTTCTTTGAAAGCTAGGGAAATGCTCTGCGTGGGCTCCGTCGGTGCTGACATCACCCATATGGGAGGGCTGACTTCCTACTTGTTCCTGGAGAACTCTGCTGTTAAGCTATGTCCTTATACACATATTGTGGCGCCCCCACTTGTCTAGGCGGTTGCCTATAGGCAGGGTCGTACCTCCTAATGTCCCTTTTTAGTATGGGTTCCCAGAGCTGAGGCTTCTGGGGCTTGTAGTTGTGTGAAATGATGAGTAGGCCGAGGGTTGAAGGCAAAAACACAGGAAAATTTATTTTTCTCTTCCTTTGCACCAAAAACACATATTAACAAAATTAGGTTACTTCTCCCACAAAAGAAAAAGAATTTTCAGATCAAGAACTTCACAGTGACAAAAGTTGCAATTGCTTCTTCAGCTGTTACATAATACAGCTTGATAGTTCCTTTACTTCTGGCTTAAACAACTGCTTTTCCAAACTGTGCAATATTCAAATAAAAGCTTCTCTTATTTCTGGCTGCTGCCCACTCAGATAGTTCTTTCTTAAACATTCAAATCAAGCCTTTGAATATTTTCTAGCTGCTTTAAAACACCAGCCACTTCATTTCAAACATTTTCAGCACTCTAGGCATAAGACATACTGGTATAATAGCTTCTGGGTCTTTCCACGTTTAAACCCTTCACTTTGTCTTTATACAAAAAGAGCAATCCATTTGAGATTCTGTAGAGGCATTATCAGAATCATAATTATCTATCTGCATGCCCTCATAATCAGGATCTGTTGTCTCCTGACTGGAATCAGCTTGTGGGAACGTAGGCTTAATTTCTTCTAACAATTTTAAAACCTTTTCCCATTGAGACCTCTCTCTAGGTTCAGGGGTTTTTGATGGGCTATGCTTATCTTTCAATAAACTGTTCAAGGCTTCTAATGGGTTCACCTTCTTTCTAGCAACAATTCTTTTCACAGGCCTTTCCAGAAGTGAAACTCTCCCCACAGGCTCCTGCTGGGCTGTTCCCGTACCTTGCTTATAGTCTGCAGCTTCCTCAGGCCAAACGCTCCTGTATCCAGGGCCAGCTGTAATTCCTCTACAACACGGGCTTCCTTCAGGGCTGTAGTTTCCTGTGTTTTGGCTGCAATGGGAATCCCTTCTGAGGCTGTCTTTGGAGCACCTCTCTCTCTCAGCTTCCCTGAAAGATTCCTTTCCTTCTGGTTCCTTCGTGATCTCCTCGTCCTCCGTTTCCCTGGTGGTCTCCCTTCTTCCTCTTCCCTGAGGCTTAAATGAGTGGGGCTGCCCTACAGCCTCAAACTCCTCCCCCAGGTGCTTCTCATTACCTCTCTTGGTTGCCTTGGAGCTTGGGCGTGGTCTGAGCTCAGCAGCCCCCGTGTGTGTTTTTTTTCACTTTGGCTGTACTTTGAAAGTCAGTGCTCTCTGGGCTATCACTTTGCTTGAAGGTAAATGCTTGTCTTTTATCTATTTCCATGGGCTCTAATACAGTTTCGCCACCACAATATACATGCAAACATACACAGAATGTAAATAGAAACAGATTTTAGCAATTAACCCAAAACTCCCTTTCCCCAAGTTTCTGAGACAATTTTCCAGCAGATAAATACAAACAACTGCAGATTCCTTTCCAGAAGTAGCAGGCCCTCTCTCAGCACTCCTTCAGATCTTTCTTTAGTTGAGCAAAAGAACTGGAGGATATCCAATATTTCTGTCAGGAGACACTGTCTTCAAATAGGTTAGTTTTGAACATGCCATGCCAGTAAAGCATAGTTACTCACTTGTAATAGGTGTTCTCCGAGGACAGCAGGAACCAGTCCTCATATATGGGTGACATCGACGCCAATGGAGCCCTGCACGGAGGCCTCTCCCCAGCTTTCAAAGAAAGCCTTTGGGAGATGTACCATGCATGCTTGGCCCCTTCCCACCCAAGGGTGCCATCTTGCCTCAATCAAATGACATAGCTAAAGATGACAAAATATAAGAAGCAAACCCACGGGGAGGAGGGAGGGTTGTGAGGACTGATTCCTGCTGTCCCTGGAGAACAGATGTTACAGGTGAGTAACTACGCTTTCTCTGGGAACAAGCAGGAAGTCAGTCCTCACATATAGGACTCCCTAACTACAGGCTACCGAAAACCTGTAGAAATGCCACTGGTGAAAGAAAAGGGTGAGTCATGAGCAGCAACAACTGAATCTTAAGGAAAAGACTCCCAGAGACCAAAGTGTCCAGTGAGAACCAGCACTCCAGTAGCCTGAACACAGAAGGGTCGGAGGGCAGGAGTTGCCTACACCCTGAACAGATGACGGAATATAGTCTGGCTGAAGGCGCTGTCCTGTCGGAACTCCCTCTCCAGGCAGTAATGAGTTGCAAAGGTGTGGAATGAAGACCAGGTGGCGGCCCAGCAGATGTCCAACAGAGGGACAGAACACAGGTCTGTCACAGATGCAGCCATGACCCTGATGTTGTGCACCAGGATCCGGCACTTCAGTGAGAGCTGAGCCTGCTCATAGGTGAGGGCAATGCAGCCTGGCACCCAAGTGGACAGAGTTCGCTTGGTCACCACCTCCCTCAATCGACTGGGATCATAGGAGATAAAAAGCTGAGAGACTTTGCGGTGACCCTGCATACATTGAAGGTAGAAGGTCAGGGCCCTCTTACAGTTCAGGGTATGAAGGACGGTCTCCGCCCTGCTGGCATGAGGCTGCAGAAAGAAGGGGGGAGCACCACCTCCTGATTGAGGTGGAATGGGGATACCACTTTGGGAAGAAACCTGGGGTGCGTGTGGAGCACCGCCCTGTTCTTGTGGAACCTTGTGTATGGTGGATCTGCCACTAACGCCTGAAGGTTGCTGACCTTGCGAGCGGACATGAGCGCCACTAGGAAGACGTAGGTGGCAGGTTGCCAGGGGCTTGAACAGCAGCCTGGTGAGCTTGGATAGTACCACATTGAGGTCTCAATCTGCTGCTGGAGAAACGGGTCATGAAGGGCTGGGCAGAGAGGGGTTTACCCTTGATAAGATGGTGGTGCGCTGCTAGAGCACTCAGGTGCACCCTGACCAAGTTGGACTTCAGTCCTCACTGCAACAGATGGAGCAAATATTGCAGTACAAGCTACACAGAGCACGAGAACGGGTTAACCTGCCATTCTATGCACCACACTGAGAATCTATGCCATTTAAAGGCATTGGCCTATCTCGTGGAGACCCTATGGGAGTCCAGGAAGACCTTCTCTACCTCCCCTGAAAAGCTGAATGGACCCAAGGCTACCCTTTCAGCAGCCAAGCTGTTAGGGACAGGTACCCCAGGTTGGGGTGTAGGAGGCAGCCCTCCTCCTGCGAGAGTAACCCTGGGGCACTCCCCAGGGGGACCGGGGCTGCCAAAGACAAGCGGAGGAGCAGCGGGAACCACGGTTGCCTGGGCCACTGGGGGGCAATCATTATTAGCAATGCCCTATCATGCTGAGCCTTGAAAAGGGTCTTGGCAATCAGCGGCATGAGCGGGAAGGCATAAAGTCCTTCATCCACAGGATGAGGAACACATCTGCTGTCACCCATGAGGGGTGCAGTTGATGGCAGAAGCGGGGCAGCTTTTGGTCAGACCCACAAAGAGGTCCATTAGCAGAATCCCCCAGAGACGGAAGAGTCAAGAGGCCACCCTGGGATCCAGCCGCCACTTATGCGGCTAGAGGACCCTGCTCAGCTTGTCCACTAGGGCGCTGAGCTGGCCCAGCAGATACACCGCCCGCAGGAGCATCCCATTGCGGAGCACAAAGGAGCAGAAAAACACCGCCTCCTGTCAGAGGGCATAGAACCCTGTGCCCACCTGCTTGTTCACATAGAACATTGCCACCTGAATGTCCATTTGGACCAGCACTGACTGGTGCTGCAGGCAGTGGCAAAAGCCTCAGAGAACCAGGAATATGGCCCGAAGCTCCAGCAAGTTGATCTGCAGTTGGGTCTCTGACTGTGACCAGCTGCCCTAGGTAAAGACTTTTGCAGTGTGCACCCCAACCCAGCAGGGAGGCATCCGAGGAGGACTCTCTGGGGATCAGGGGCCTGGAAGGGCATCCCCACCTGGAGATGCTGCGGAGCCTGCAACTAGCTGAGGAAGTCCGCAAGTTGGCAGGTCACCATCACCCTGTCCTGCAGCCGTCCAGTGGCCTGGGTCCACTGGGAGCAGAGGCTCCACTGGGCCACCCTCATGTGGCGTCCAAGGTGACATGGACCGTGGATGCCATGTGACCCAGCAGGCATAGCAGGAGGCGAGCAAACACAGTGCGTCTGCTTGTACTTCTGCGGCCAGCGCCCTGAGATGGTCAGCCCTTTCTTGGGATAGGAACACTCTGGCCTGAAGGGTGTCTAGCCGAGCTCCTATGAACTCCAGACATTGCGTCAGGAGGAGATGAGACTTGGTGTGGTTTATGACGAACCCTAGGTGTTGTAGGATGCTGATGGTGCAGGCTGTGGCCCGCTGCACCTCAGTAGCCGAGCTCCCTCTGATAAGCCAGTCGTCCAGGTAAGGGAAGATGAAAGCTCCTTGGAGACAGAGATGGACAGCGACTACCACTAGGCACTTTGTGAAGACCCTTGGGGCGGAGGCCAGGTCAAAGGGTAGGACCCTGTATTGGTAGTGGGCACCCCCACCATAAACCTGAGCTATTGCTTGTGGCTGGGATGAATGAGAATGTATGTATACACATCCTTTAAGTCCACGGAGCACAGCCAGCCTCCCTACTGGAGGTATGGCAGTAGTGTCCCAAAGGAGAGCATCTTGAACTTCTCCCTCACCAGAAACCTGTTCAGGTCCGAAAGTCTAGGATGGGCCTTAGGCTCCCTGTTCTTTTTGATATGAGGAAGTACCTGGAGTGGAACCCTCTGCCGCAGAGGTGTGGGGATACGGGCTCCACTGCCTTGTCCTCGAGAAGGCCTGCGAGCTCCTGCAGTAGCAAGGTCTGGTGAAGAGGAGTCCCGGTGGGCTCTCCCAGGAAGAATGGAGGGGGAGTCTGCTCCAAGTGGAGGAGGTAGCCCTCCTTAACCACCTGGAGGGCCCAGGTGTCGGTGGTGATGGCTGGCCAGCTGTGGGCAAACATGATCAGACAATCCCCTGTGGGCTGCTGTGGTGGGCTTCCAGGAGATGGAGAGGCTGTGCCCAAGGAGTCAAAAGCTCCCACTGGGCTGGGCCAGAGCCAGTGCCTGGGTTTTGGGAGTCTTGGGCATACAAGGGCCATGCCTTTGTCCCTTGGCCTTCTGGGGAGCTGGGGAGACGTCTTACTGAGGGTAGTTTCCGTAAGCCTTTCCCTTCCTCGAGTAAGGGGGCTTTTTACTCAGGGCCTTCCATCAGGGAAGGGTAGCGGAGAGCCTAGTCCTCCTCAGGAACTTGGACTCCAACTCTGCAACCTTATCAGTCATGGGTTTGCCAAATAGGTTCTCTCCTTGGCAGGGGTCATCGAACAATTTGTCCTGAACCCATTACTCCAGGTTGTAAGACTGTAGCTAAGCCTGGCGTCGGACACCGATGCTCGCCGCGGCTACTCTAGCTGCCGACTTGAAGCTGTCATGGGCTGCTTGAGTCATGAATTTGGAGCACTCTCTGATGGCAGAGGACAGGCTCCGGAACCGCTGGAGGGGTTCCTTGGAGAGACCAGCTGAGAACACGGCAACTTCCTTCACCAGGTCCCTCAGGTACCTGCCCATGTATAGCTGGTATGCCTGGATCTGGCCGATGAGATCGAGCTCTGGTAGCACTTTCTACCCAAGGCATCCAAGGTACGGACCTCCCTGCCTGGGGGCACCGAGGAGTGCATCTTCTGGCTCTTAAGCCAATGGATGACCAACTCCACCACCATGGAGTTATGTGGCAGTTGTGTTTTCTGGAAGCCCAGGCTTTGGCAGACCCGATACATCAAGTCCAGCTGTTGGTTCACTATGGACACTGATGCTGATGTTTCCCACATGTGGAGGAGCAGCAGTTCCAGGATCGGGGGAACGGGCACTGTAAGTGCCTCCTTCAAAGGGACCTCGTATTGGAGGATCTCGAGCTTCTCCGTGCAAGAGTCCTCCTCCAACTCAGTGTCGAATGACAACACCTTTGACATGTCCTGCACAAAGTCAAGGAAGGCCATATCCTCGGGCGGGGACCTACGCCAGGTCTTGGAAGGAGGCGGGTCAGAGGGTACGTTGTGGTGGCAACAGGTGTCCAGGGATTCCTCATCCTCGGTCTCCCAATCCAACTCATAGTCAGTGGAGGAGTTGAGGCTAGGCCAGGTTTCAAGGTCAGACTCTGAGCCCGACTGTCCGTGCCTCTCGGAGGCTCTATAGGTAGAGATGCAGCCACTCATCAGGGAAGACCTTGGGACCAGAATCGAGATTGGTGTCAAGGATCAACTCAAGGCTGATGGTAGATGACCCGGCAGAACTGGACATCAAGGCCCACTGTTAGGCCATGAAGGCAGACATGGCTGTGCGCCAAGGCTGCCATTCTGGTCTCCAGTCCAGATGGCTCTGCAGCCTTCGGCATGGGCACCGAGGATCTCGGGCCTGGCGCCAGTTCCAATGAGGAGTCCTCGACCAGGATGGCCTCGGGGGTTCAAGGCCAGTCACTGGAGGCCAATGAATCCTTCGGGTGACCTTGGTAGTTCGCTCCCACTCTGATCCCTCAGACTCGCGGCGTGGTCTGTGGGATCAAACACAGGACTTACCTGCCTTCCCCGACTCATCCACAGGTGCCATTCTCGAGGTTTTCTTCTTCTTGTATTCTAACTCCAGGGTGCTTTGCTTGGAGGACCTCCAGCCTCGGTCAGAGGTGGCGGGGTCATTTCGAGGCTCCGGGGTCAAGAAAGGGCCTTAGAGCATAGGGTCACTGGAGACTCCGGGACAGAGTCTGACCTTTGGAAGATCTTGTCATGCTGCTGCTGACAACTCTTAATGGCCTTGGAGGACATCTTTTTATGGAGTTCACAATCCAAGGGGTCGTGGTCCGCCCTGAGACAACGGAGGCACCAGTCATGTGTGTCGGTGAGAGACATGGTCCGTGAGCACCGTTCACATTTTTTGAAGCTGCTGGCAGAGGCCATGGGGTAAAAACGGCCCCAGACCCAGGACTCTGCAGGTGAAAAGGGCACAAACCGCACCAGTCAAAAAAACAAGAAAAATACAAACCCGAGATGCGATGCCAAGACAAGCGAGCTCAGGGGTAGGAAAGGGTACTCGACTCAAGAGAAAAACTAGCTCTTTTTCCAGGGAAAAAAGACACACATCCAGTGGGCTCCATGGAAAAAAGACTGAGGCAGGATGGCACCCTTGGGCAGGAAGGGGACCATGCAGGTGTGGTGCTTCTCCCAAAGGCTTTCTTTGAAAGCTGGGGAGAGGCTTCCGTGCAGGGCTCCGTCAGCGTCGATGTCACCCATATGTGAGGACTGACTTCCTACTTGTTCCCAGAGAATAAACCTCATTCCTAAGCCTTGGATTCCTCCTCCCTCTTTAACTTACATAGAACAGCCCTTGCCATTTCCTTAGCAAGGTTAATAAAACAGAGTTCCTCTGGTGGAGCGATTTCCTCCCTCCACATGGCGATAATGGATCTGATTTTATCTGAACATTATCTGGTAAATAAAATGTCACCTTCCCTATAGCCCTGCTAGACCAATCCAAACAAGTGGGACGTACCAAAGCTACAACACCACTGGGCGGAAAGAAGACATAGCAGCTTTCATGACCTCTAAGCCAAAAGCTGTGTCTTCCTGAGCATGGACATCCAAGCAGTAATACTTGACAAAATTGGAAAGTGAAACCTATGTTGCCACCCGACCAAACTGCGCTCTGTCCATGAGGGACGACTGAACTGTGCTCCGCCCACAAGGATACCTACACCTGAATTGAATGCACATGCAAACCCTCTGGAGCCGGCCAGTCCGCAACAGATACAGTACACTGAAGCAATGGCCTTCTTGATCCAGCACCCCAGGGTAAACTTTGCAGATGTGTCACCTTTATGCAGTCCCACAAATAAAAGGTCTGACTTGTCAAAGGATACTGGAGAAGCACTCTCTGGCCATCCACCTGACAAAGATCCTTGTCCTTCCCGTTGCACTATTCCTTAGTAAAGGAGGACAGAGAGATCATGTGATTAACATAAAAGAATGATACCATCTTAGGTAAAAAGGAAGTGATGGGTCAAATGTACATGGCCTCCTGCAAGACTGACAAGTAAGAGTCCCTACATGATAATGCCAGCGGCTCGGAGATACATCTCACCGACAGACTGCAACCAAAAAGATGGTCTTAAGGGTCACATCTTTAAGTGTGGCCTACTTCAAAGGCTCAAAGAGCTCCAACATCAGGGCCCAGAGCACCAGCTGGAGATCCCACAAGGGAAGAACTGAACCCAGGGAAGGACACAGGTACCATACCCCCTGAAGGGAGCAAAATACATCTGGGTGTGAGGCTAAAGATCGCCCCCACCACTTGTCCCCTGAAGCATGATAAGGCTGCTACCTGAACCTTCAGGAAACTAAGGAAAAGGTTCTTGTCCAGGCCATTCTGAAGAAAGGCAAGTCGGTCATATTAGGACCAACCTGATGCTCACAGTATCAATCTTCAAAGAGTCACCAGACGCACAAGAAGGCAAGGACGGTAGAACCTCTCCTCACCCTGAGAAGCATGGAAACCATGGCAGAATATCCCTTGCATTCTAAATGATGCCTCTCAAGAGCCAAGCTGTAAGCAAGCAGGGATCCAGCTCATCCAGATGGACTGATCCCTGCTGCAACAGCTCATGGGCTGGGGTAAGGCACAGAAAAGGTTCCTTCAGGAGTTACATCAAGTCCTCCAACCATGGCTTCTATGACCAACCCAGCACCACTAGGACGACCCAGCCTGGATGTCTCTTTATAAGGTGAAGCATACCTCCCCACGAGTGGCCCATGAAGGAAACACATACAACAGACACTGCTTTGACTAGGGCTGAACTAGGGCACTGATACCCTTGGAGACTTTCTCCCTGTGGTGACTGAAGAATCTCCAGCACTCTCCATGCCCCCTTGCCAGTTGACATATGCCACGACCGTGGCATAGTCCAAGAATACTTGGACTGCTCTACCCTGGACTAGGGACTGGAGGTACAAAAGGGCCAAATGAATGGCCCTTGCTTCGAGATGGTTGACTCCCATGCTCCTAGGTGCTCCAACAGCTCTGAGCAGTTCAGTTCTTGTACTGTGCTCCCCAGCCAAACAGATTGGTATCTGTCAACAAGAGGAGACATGAATGAGGCATGTATGCAAAGGCATTCCCCTCCTCAGAGGCTGGGGCTGCTTCCACCAATGCAGGCTGGACACCACTGCTGGCTGGAGGGGACGTCTGGCCTTGAAATCCTGAGAGCTTGGGGACCAACAAGACAGCAAGGACCTCTGCAGCAGTCTCATATGAGATCATGCCCAAGGTACCATTTCAATTGATGCTGTCATCAAGCCAAGAAGCTGTAGATAATCTCAAACTCTGGGAGCCTGCTGAGTCTGGAAGGCTACAAGTTAAGAGACCTTTTTCACCCTCAGGTAGGAAGACTGCCTACAGGAGTGTCAAACCACACTCTCCCACGTAGCCCAGTGATTGGGAAGACTCCAAATGATTCTTCCCATGACTGATCAGCCAGCTGAGACTCTTCAGGAACTGTACTATATGGGTTGACACCAAAGGTGCTTCTGACAGCGATCTGGCTCAAATGAGCCAATCATTCAGAAATGGGTGAACACAAATTCCTTGGTGCCTTAGCACTGCGACCGCCACCGCCATGACCTTCAAGAACATCCTTGAGATGGTGGAGAGGTTTAAGGGCAGAGAAGCAAATTGAGAATGAGCGCCAAGCATGGTGAAATAGAAAAAGTATTGTTGATCTTAGCAGATAAGAATATGGAAATAGTGCTTGGGTAGATCCAGAGACATACAGAAATCCCTGCACTGCCTGCCTGGATCACTGACCACAGAATCTCCATAAGAAAGTGTAGAGTTCACAGGTAAGCATTGACCCCTTGAGGTTGAGGATTGGCCAAAAAGAACCGCCGCCCTCCTTTGGCACCATAAAGTAGATGGAGTACCGGCCCTTGTCTCGCTCAGTGGAGAGGGAGCAGAGCAATCTTTCCAGAACTACCTGGGGAGACAATGAAGGCATATGGGATAGGCTCCCTGCATTCCAAAACATAGCCATGCTGAATGGTATCTAGCACCCAGCAATCCTCGGAGACCCGGGTCCACTCCTGGTAGAAGAGGCAGAGTCTGCCACCCACTGGAGACATCCCAGAATTGGACCTCAACCCGTCATTCACCAAATGGGAGGTGGCACTTCTGAAGGTGGTAGGTTCCCTGGGTCCACAAGCCCCATAAAAAGACTGAGTCAAGGCCCGAAAACCAGAAGAGGAAAAGGTGGACTTTCCAGGGCGATACCTATTGGGGTCCCAGGAACTCTGGGATTTCAGGTATTGGGAATGAGGAAAATGGGAAGACACTGAGGAAGAGGATGCACCCATTCTCTTCCTCAGCCCCTTTGGCCTATTCTCAGGGAGGCAATGAGGTTTAGACTCATCCAAACCTTAACCAGTGGGAAAAGGACACAGCAGCTGGTAAAAACCTTGAGCCAAAGGCCGTGTCTGCCCAAGAGTAGACATCCAAGAGGTAATGCTTAACAAAAAGTGGAAAGAGATGTCTATGTTGCCATCCAACAAATATCTGAAAGGGCTACCAAACTGCAGTATGCTCTGCCCATGAGGAAGCATACACTCGAGTAGAATGGGTGCGGAACCCACCGGAATCATCCAGTTCTGAAACAGATACAACAATGCCTGGGTATTTGTCTTCTCCATGGCTGCTGTTGGGGCATGTCCTTCGTTAGACTTGGCTGCCGCAACATCCTTGCCCAGGCCAGCAAACAGCACAAAAAGATGATCTGACTTACAAGGGAAGTTGAGATCTCCAAGTACCGGAGTAGCACCCTCCAGACAACTACAAGGCAAAGATCCCTATCTTTCCCTCAACACTGCTCCTTAGCAAAGGAAGGCAGGCAAACCACCTGGTTCACATATCACATCACCAAATTACCTCCTCTGAAAAGAACAGAGATGAATCCCGGCAAGACAGAGCCTGCAGCTTGGAAATTTGCCTTGCCAAACAAATTGCAACCAAGAAACCAGTCTTGAGAGTCAAGCCCTCCAGAATAGAATTCTTCAGAGGCTGAAAGGGCTCCAACAACAGGGCCCTGAGCACCCGACAGAGATCCCAGGAAGGGACAAATGACCAGAGGGGATGATGCAGATGCTGAACCCCTTGAAGAAAAAACACAAAATACCCAGGCGCAGGGCTGAAGACTTTTCAGCCATTGGACTTTCAAAATGGAAAGACTGCCACCTGGACCATTAGGAAGGCAAGGGAAACCCTTTTACAGGCTGTCCTCCAGAAAGTCAACAGACTAGGTACCTTGGAAGACTTAGTATAAGCTGTTGTGTACCATATACACACTCAAGTGGCACCAGACTCGCATGTATGCAAGGCTGGTAGAACCCCTTTGGGCTTTGAGCAGAGTGGAAACTACTGTAGGAGAATAGCGCTTGCGTGTCAGCCAGTGCCCTTCAAGAGCCAAGCCATAAATGAGAAGGGAGTCAGGCCAACCAGGACAAACAGTCCCTGACGCAACTGGCCCCGAAATAGGGCAAAGAGGAGGAACCTATAAGAACCACATCAGGTTCCTGAATCATACCCTTCTCGTCAAAACCGGAACCACCAGAACAATTGAGCCCAAATGGTATTCTATGTGCCAAAGGACATGCCCCAACAGCAGCTATGGAGAGGCATTGCTGTGGCCAGGATTGAATCAAGACACCACCGCCCTTGGTCCTAGTGTCTGTGTGGTGATTAAAAAAAAGGTACAGTTTGTCATGAGGGCAGGACATCATCAATTCTATCATGGGGTAGCCCCTAAGGCGGCGAAGCATCTGAAATGCTCCCTGGCTCAACTCCCACTCTCCAGGATTGAGAGAATGCCAATGGAAGAAGACCGCTTCCACAATGACCACCCTGGAGAAGTGTCAAACCGACAGAGCTAGGAGGCTCATTTCGCCCAGGCCAACCAGAGAGCCATCCCCAGGGCCACTCCTGCATAACTTGCTACTACTACTACTACTGAGCATTTGTATAGCACTACAAGATATACGCAGAGCTGCACAGACATGTAAGAGACAGTCCCTGCTCATCAGAGCTTACAATCTAGTCAAGACAGACAACACAGTAGGTGTAGACATGGGATACATCTAGGGGAAATGGTAAGGAAACACAAAGGAGATCAGGTGAGTCAAGATCCGAAAGTGGCAGCGAAGAGGTGAGTTTTTAGCTTAGATTTGAAAAGGGCCAGAGAAGGTGCCTGACATATAGACTCAGGCAGTTTGCTCCAGGCATAAGGAGCAGCAAGGTGAAAGGAGCGAAGTCTGGAGTTAGCAACAGAACAGATAGAAGCAGTTTGCCAGAAGAGCGGAGTTCCCGAGGAAGGGCATAGGGAGAGAAGAGAGGAAAGGTAGTGAGGAGCTGCAGAGTGAATGCACTTTTAGGTCAGCAGGAGAAATCTGAACTGGATGCGGAAATGGATAGGAAACCAATGAAGAGATTTGAGAAGAGGGGTAATATGAGCATGACGAGGCTGGCGGAAGATTAGTTGCGCAGCAGTGTGTTGAACAGACTAAAGGGGAGAGAGATGATTCAGCGGGAGACCAGCATGGAGTAGGTTACAATAGTCAAGATGGGAGGTGACTAAGGAGTGGATAAGTGTCTTATTAGTGTGTTCAACTTGCACCACCTTGATGATTGACATAAGCCACTACTGTGGCACTGCCCGAGAAAACTCACACCACCCTGCCCTTGACCAAGGGTGGGAAAATGCAAGAAGGCCAGCTAGAAAGCCCTTGCTTTGAGATGGTTGATGGACCACACCACCTGCCTGAGGTTCCAACAGCCCTGAGATGTTTGGCCTTGACAAGGACTCCCCAGTCTGTAAGACCTGCATCTGTTCCAGAAGCATCCACAAGGGATCATCTATCAGCACACTCTTCTGCAGATAACATATGCACAGCCATCACCTCCAGCTGGCTTTCACTCTCACCTGGAGTGGAATCCTGAGCTTGAACTCTGGTCAGAAAGAATGATCAAAGACCTAATAGGAGAACGCAAATGGCACCATCTTGATTGCTGCCACCATCAAGCCAAGAAACTGTAGATAATCCCTAACCCTAGGAGCCTGTTGAGAACAGAGCACTTCAAGTTGTTCCAACAATCTCTGCACTCTCTCCTCCGGCAGGAAGACTCCGTCCACTCGAGCATTGAACCGTACTCCCAGGAATGGGATGGTCACAGGGAGACCAAGGCGATTAGGGTAAAAAAATATTAATTGCAAAGATTTCCAGTGTACCTTGGTTCTGTCAAGGTAATATGCTAAAGCTCGTTTGCAATCTAGGGTATGACGTGCAGCCTCAGCCCAAGATGCATGTAGTTTGGGAAAAAAGGTCAGAAGAACTACCGACTGGTTGAGATGAAAAGGAGAGACAACCTTTGAAAGAAAACGCAGATGTGTTCTCAGGACCACAGTGTCAGTGAAAACATGTATAAGATGCATGTGCAACTAAGACCTGTAGTTTGCTGATCCACTGAGCTGATGTGAGCACAACTAGGAAGGATACCTTCCAAGTAAGAAACTTGAGAGAGGTAGAGGATCAAAAGAAGGCTTCAGAAGCTGAGCAAGAACGATGTTAAGGTCCCAGATGATAGGCGGAGGCTTAGTCAAGAGGAGACCCTGGATGAAGAAGGCTACCAATGGATGTGTGGAAACGGGTTTTCCATCAATCCCCTGATGGGAAGCTGAAATGGCACTGAGGTGGATATGAATGGAATTCGTTTTGAGACCCATACAATAGAGGTGGAGAAGGTACAGAAGAGAGACTCCACTGGACAATTGAAAAGGTTGAGAGTGTGCTGAGCGCACCAAACTGCAAACCGGCGCCACTTAAAGGCATAGGTGAGGCGCGTGGAGTCCTTTCAGGGTGCCAGGAGTCTATCCTTAACGGCATCCAGTAAATTGAGGTAGAAAAGGACTACCCTCTCAGCAGCCACAGACATTGGGATGCAGCAGCATCCCCTGATCCTGCAAGATCAGGTCTGGCACACATCTCAGATGAAGAGGCTAATGCTGAGCAAATGAAGAAGCAGGGGAAACCATGGCTGTTGGTGCCAGTACGCGGCTATTAGAATCATGGTGCCCCTATTGGTCTGCAGCTTGAATAGCATTTTGGCTATGAGTGGAATGGGCGAGAAAGCGTGAAGGAGGAAAGCATCCGTGGCTTGATGTTGCTGAGATAGCACCCTGGAGCAGAAGTAAGGAACCTGCACATTGAGAGGGGTGGCAAACAGGTCAAACTCCCAGATTCCTCACAGCCCGAAGATGCGATTGACTATTCTCTGATGAAGAGTCCACTCGTGAGGTCGGTGGACCCAACTGAGATTGTCTGCAAGAACAGTCTGATCTCCCGACAGCTAAACAGCTCAGAGAAGCATTCCATGAGTCAGGGAAAGGTCCACAAGTGGACCGCTTCCCCACAAAGGAGGTGAGAGCCCATGCTTCCCTGCTTGTTGACATAAAACATCGCAACCTGGTTGTCCGTCTGAACAAGGATAGATTGATGTGATAACTGATGACGAAACACCCTAAGGGCAATGGTTATCGCTCTCAATTCCAGGAAATTAATCTGATGCAAGGCTTCCTGTTGAAACCAGAGGCCCTGTGTGCCCAGGCCGAAACGAGCTCCCCAGCCCTGTTTGGATGCATCAGTTGTTAGCGTCTCTTGAGGTGGAGGCATCTGAAAAGGTAACCCTATGAGAAGGTTTTGAGGAGGGAGCCACCACTGAAGGGAGTCCTCCAGAAGAAGGGTGACTACCACTCTATCTTGAAGATGGCCCTTCGCTTGTTTCCATTGGAAGAAGAGGGTCTACTGCACTTGGCGCATGTGGAGACGAGCGTAGGGGACTACATGAACCGTGGAGGTCATGTGACCCAACAGACAAATAATTCCTTTTGCTGTGATGTGATGACTGCGCTGAATGATGCCTGCCAGTTCTGTGAGGCGTTTGAGATGGTCCTCGCACAGGGAAGCTCGAGCCTGAGTCTTGTTGAGAAGAGCACCTATGAATTCTAGACTCTGAGTGGGAGAAATATGCAACTTTGGAAAGTTGATGACAAATCCTAGATGTTCGAGCACCGAGACGGTGAATTGTACAGACAGATGCACCATATGTGGTGTCTCACCCCTGACAAGTCAGTCGCCTAAGTAGGGGAAGATGAAGACACCCAGGGTGCGGAGATAGGCCGCGACTACCACCAGACATTTCATGAAGACTCTTGTGGTGGACATTAGGCCAAAGGGCAGGACTAGGTATTGGTAATGCTCACTGTCGAACATGAAGTGGAGGTATTGACTGTGAGACGAGTGAATGAGAATGTACATATCCTTTAGATCCAGAGAACATAGCCAATCATTCCTCTGAAGGTACAGCAGTCGAGTTCCTAGAGAACCATCTTGAACTTCTCTCGTACTATGAACTTGTTGAGATTCTCGAGGTCTAGGAGGGATGGAACCCCCCTGATTTTTTGGGAATAAGTAAATACCAGGAGTGAAACTCTAACCTTTCTTGTGTGCAGGGAACAAGATCTATCTCACCCTCTCTTAAAAGGGTAGTGACTTCCTGCTGTAACAGAGACCGATGGAGAGGTTCTTGAGGATACTCTCCTGGAAAGAAAGGAGGAAATAACTGGGCAAAATGTAGCAGGCAACCCCTGAGGATGATCTGTAGAATCTAGGACTCTGATGTTATCAGGGGGCCACCTGTGGGCAAAATGGACCAGCCTGCCCACTATGTGAATAGGCTGTGGCTCCTTCAGGGGAAGAGTGGCAATGTTCTCCAAAAAGTAGTCAAAGCTAACCCCAGCTGGGGCTGTGGGGCTGCTGTAGCTTAGGAAGTTTGGGCCTCTTGGGCTGGCAAGGAGCCTGAAGAACATAAGAACATAAGATATGCCATACTGGGTCAGACCAAGGTCTATCAAGGCCAGTATCCTGTTTCCAACAGTGGCCAATCTAGGTCACAAGTACCTAGCAGTTTCCTCAAAAGAAAGATTCCACAATGCTTGTAATGGTCAAGCAGTGGATATTCTGGGTCCCTTTAGTAATAGTTTATGGACTTTTCTTCCAGGAACTTGTCCAAAACATTTTTAAACCCAGCTCCACTAACAGCTTTTACACATCCTCCGGTAGCAAATTCCAGAGTTTGATTACATGTTGAGTGAAAAAATATTTTCTCTTATTAGTCTTAAATAAGTTACCCTGTAGCTTCATTGCATGCCCCCTAGTCTTTCTATATTATGATGCTGTATTCAATCAATCTACGTTTACCCGTTCCACTCCATTCATTAATTTATAGACCTCTATCATATCTCCCCTCAGCCGTCTCTTTTCCAGATTGAAGAGCCCTAACCTTTATAGCCTCTCTTCATAGGGGTGTCTTTCCATCCCCTTTACCATATAGGTGGCTCTTCTCTGTACCTTTTCTAATAACGCTATATCCTTTTTAAGATATGGCACCAGAATTGCACACAATATTCAAGGTGTGGTAGGACTATGGAACGATACAGAGGCATTATAATATCCTTTGTTTTATTCTCCATTCCTTTTCTTATGATACCTAGCATTCTATTTGCTCTCTTGGCAGCCACTGCACACTGGGCGAAGGGTTTCAACATGTTATCCATGATGACGCCTAAAACATTTTCCTGGGTGGTGGTTCCTAATGTGGAGCCTTGCATCGTGTAACCATAGTTTGGGATTTTCTTTCCTCTGTGCACAACATTGCACTTGTCCACATTAAATGTCATCTGCTATTTGGATGCCCAGTCTTCCAATTTATCAAGATCCTCTTGCAATTTTCCACAATCCTCATGGGTTTTAACAAACTTTGAATAGTTTTGTGTCATCTGCAAATTTGATAACCTCACTCGTTATTCCCATTTCCAGGTTATTTATGAATATGTTAGAAGCAGTGGACCCAGCACTGATCCATGAGGTACCCTTTTCCATTGGGAAAATTGGCCATTTAGCCCTATCCTTTGCTTTCTATCTTTTAACCAGTTCCTCATCCACAATAGTACACTGCCTCCTATCCCATGACTTTTTAATATTGCCAAAAGTCTCTCATAAAGGACCTTGTCAAAGGCTTTCTGAAAGTCCAGATACCCTATATCAACCAACTCACCTTTGTCTACCTGTTTATTCACACCGTCAAAAAACATAATCAGATTAGTAAGACAAGACCTTCCTTGGCTAAAGCCATGTTGGCTGTCTGCCATTAAGCCATGACTATCAACATGTTCAGTAATTTTGTTCTTTATGATGGTTTCTACCATTTTTCCCGGTACTGACGTCAGGCTCATCAGTCTGTAGTTTCCCGGATCACTCCTGGAATCCTTTTTAAAAATTGGCGTTACATTGGCCATCCTCCAATCTTCAGGTATTACAGATGATTTTAATGATAGTCCACAGATTACTAATAGTAGGTCTGCAATCTCATATTTCAGTTCTTTCAACACCCTTGGATGTATGCAATCCGGTCCAGGTGATTTTCTACTCTTCAGTTTACCAAATACATAGTAACATAGTAAATGATGGCAGATAAAAACCAGTATGGTCCATCTAGTCTGCCCAGTAAGATGGCAAGAGTAGGTGAACCCACTGCTCCATGTAGGACACCCCTATTTGTTGAGAAATTAAATACTTAAGTTTATTTTGATTTTATCCTGTTGCTGTAATACATCTTCCCGGTATATCGATATTTCTTTCAATTCTTCCGCAGAATCACATTTAAATATCACTTCAGTCATGGGTAACATCCCTACATCTTCCTCAGTAAAGGCCAAAGCAAAGAATTCATTCAGTCTCTCCATTACGGTCTTGTCCTCTCTTAGTGCCCCTTTTACCCCTCTATCATCTAATGGTCCACCTGACTCTCTCACAGGATTTTTGCTATGAATGTACTTGAAAAAGTCTTTATTATGCGTTTTTGCTTCTACAGCAAGCTTCTTCTCAAATTCTCTCTTTGGCTGCCTTATCAATGATTTGCATCTATCTTGCCAGTGCTTGTGTTTCCAGTTTTCATCATTTGACTCCTTTTTCCATTTCCTGAAAGATGCTTTTTTGGCAACAGCCTGTCTGACCTCACCTTTAAACTATGCTGGCAGATTTTTGGACTTCCTTCCACTTTTCTTAAAGCGTGGAAAACAGCTGGTCTGGACTTCCAAGATAGTATTTTTAAAGAACACCCAAGCTTGATGTAAATCTTTATCCTTTACAACTGCTCCTTTTAGTTTTTTCTAACTATTTTCCTCATTTTATCATAATCTCCCTTTTGAAAGTTAAAAGGTAGTACTGTGGATTTCCTTACCATCTCTCCTCCATTAATTAAATCAAACATGATCTTGCTATGATCACTATTGCCATGTGGCCCCAACACCCTTATCTCTTGCACCATATCTTGTGTTCCACTAAGGACTACGTCCAAAATGGCTTTCTCTCTGGTCAGTTCATGAACCAGCTGCTCCAGGAATCAGTCATTTATTTCATCTAGAAACATTATCTTCCTAGCATGTCCTGCCATGACACTGACCCAGTCGATACCAGGGTAAATGAAATCACCCATTATTATTATTGTGCTATAAATACTGCTAACTTCCCTGATTACCTTGAACATTTTTCATCATCCATTTGTTCATTCTGGTCAGGTGGTCGATAGTAGACCCCCCACTGCCATCGCCTTCCCCCTTTTACATGGAATTTCAACCCATAGAGATTCAACAGTGTATTTTGTTTCCTGCAAAACTTTAATCCTTTGTGACTCAATGAACTCTCTATCATAGAGTGCAACCCCTCCACCAATTTGTTCATTATGATATAGTTTGTACCCAGGTATCACAGTGTCCCACTTGTTGTCCTCTTTCCACCATGTCTCTGAGATACCAATCATATCTAGCCTCTCATTTAGTGCTATATATTCTAACTCTCTCATCTTATTTTTTAGACTTCTAGCATTTGCACACAAACATTTTAGAGGCTGTATTTACTCATATTAATCTGGCTATAGTTAGGCAGGGGTAATTTGGAATCTTTAAGCTCTGTCCACTCTGTATTCAAGGACATTTGGGCTACCTTTGCCTTTATTGGAACCTCTCTGTCGATATGCCCTAACTTCAATCTTTTGATAGTATCCTTCAAGGATACATTGTTCCGAACAATGCGCTCTTGGGCGACTGTCAGCTTTCCACTATTATCTAGTTTAAAAGTTGCTCTATCTCCTTTTTAAAGGTTAATGCCAGCAGCCTGATTCCAAGGTTAATGCCAGCAGCCTGGTTCCATCCCCGTTAAGGTGGAGCCCATCCCTTCAGAAGAGCCCATCCTTTCCCCAGAATGTTCCCCAGTTCCTAATAAATCCAAAACCCTCTTCCTTGCACCATCGTCTCATCCATGCATTGAGGCTCTGGAGCTCTGCCTGCCTTTTGGGTCCTGTGCGTGGAACGGGAAGCATTTCGGAGAATGCTACCCTGGAAGTTCTGGATTTCAACTTCCTACCTAAAAGCTTAAATTTAGTCTTCAGAACCTTCCTACCACACATTCCTATGTTATTGGCACCGACATGTACCAAGACAGCAGATTCCTCCCCAGCACTATCTAAGACCTTCTCTAGGTGGCACGTGAGGTCCACTACCTTCGCACCAGGCAGGCATGTTACCAGGCGATCCTCTACCATCCGCCCAGCTATCTACATGCCTAATGATCGAATCACCAACTATAACGGCTGTCCTAACCCTTCCCTCATGGGCACATTGCCCTGGAGAAATCTCCTCAGTGCAAGAGGATTTTACATCACCTTGTGGACAGATCCTAGCTACAGGATCACTTCCTGCCACACCATGGTAATGCTCTTCTGTCACGTGACCTCTCTCTTCCATGGCAACAGGGATGCTGCCAGACTGGAGGTGGGATTTCAGTACTATATCCCTGTAGGTCTCGTCTATGTACCTATCTATCTTCCTTATGTCCTCTAAGTCTGCTACTCTAGTCTCCAGAAATTGGACTCATTCCCTGAGAGGAAAGAGCTCCTTGCACCTAGTATACATGTAAGACCCCTCACCAACTGGGAGAAAATCATACATGTGACACTCAGTGCAAAAGACTGGAAAACTCCCATCTCACTGCTAGACTGCTGTCTGCATCTTAGTTTAAGGTTATGTTTAGGTATTTAAGTTCTTTACTTACTAAGGGTTGCTAGGGATACTTATACTAATGAAACTATACCTAATACGTTTAATGTACTTTGTTCACCTGAAACTTAATTAATCTTTATGTATGCCTGATGAGGATAAACAGCTGCATCTGAGAGTGAATATGGCACCTCCTTTCCTTTAAGAGGTTTAAGCACCTATACGATTATCCCAGGGGTTGGTGGGTGTCGGGGAGGGAGGAAGGGAAGGAAGACTTATTAAAAGCTGGCTGCTACACAGTACCCTGTCCTGTGCTTCTAAGGTAATCTGTGACCAATTTCCTGGGTGATTCACACAGCCCTTGCTTGGATAGAGGGAGTCTTGGGTTCTAAATTTAACCAGAAAACTCTCTGCTGTGTTTTAAATTTAAACTGAAAGCTCTTTGCTGATGCTAGGCCCTGACTGAGTATTAATTTTAAACTAGAAGCTCTCTGTTGGGTTTTAAACTTAAACTGAAAGCTACCTGTCAAGTTTTTAATTTAACTAAAAGCTCTATGATGATACTAGGCCCTGACTGATTTAACAAATACACTGGATTCACAAATTGATCAGCTTTAATCTGAAGAATTCCTTTTTCATCAAGATTTAGAAAAATTCCCAGAAGTAAATACTTACAATTGCAGATCTCTCTTCAGAAGTAGCAGTCCCTGTTTTGTAGTCCTTCTGAAGCTTCTGACCTTGGTGAGAATGATAGGGCATGTAAGCCAGACAAGAGGGATAATACTTCTTCTTAGAATAGAAGGGTATATTTACAGAGGCCTTCTTCCTAGAAAGATTAGCTGTTTTACGAGAGAGAAGCTTCATGGTAAGGTCATCAGTCTCAATTTCACCAGCTTTCTCATTCCAGCTTTTACCAAAGAGGTTTTCACCTCGACAGGGAATGTCTGCTAGCTTGTCTTAGACCCACTCTTCGAGGTCTGAAGACTGCAACCAAGCCAGCCTTCTGGCCCCAATGCCCACTGCTGCAGCTCTGCTAATAGACTCAAAAGAGTCAAAAACTGCTCTGGTGATGAACTTGGAACAGTCCTGATCATGCTTGACTAGGACCCGGTAGGCATCTAGCTTCTCTGAAGGAATTACAGCAGAGAAGTCATCAAGATCCTTCACAATGTCCCTAAGGAACATTCCCATATAAAGCATGTAAGAATTAATGCGGCAAGTCAACATCAATGCCTGGAAGCCTCGGTGGCCAAAGGCATCGAGGGTACGCAATTCCCTTCCAGGAGGAACTGAAGAGTGGTTCTTAGTACTCTTGAACCTGCAAATGGCCAACTCGACCACCATAGAATGGTGAGGGAGTTGAGGTTCCTGGAATCCCGGGGAATTGGGAACCCTGTATATGGTGTCTAGCCTTTTACTGACTGAAGGAACCAAGAGACCGATCTCCCACATCCTAAACATGAGGTTCTGTAGAATACAATAGACTGGAGGAGTGGCAGCATCCTTAGGAATCGAGGGATACTGCAGTATCTCCAGTTCCTCGGCTCTTGGTTCCATCTTGGTGCCCACCAAGACTGAGAGAGCCTTGGCCATGTCACAGATAAAGTCCTGTAAAGGACATGTCCTCAGGCGGGGATCAGCGGTGCTCGTGAGCCAGTGAAGGGTCCAATGGCACATCACGGTACCTCTATGAAACAGGGGACGACCTCTGATTCCCAGGCATTGGAATTGGAATCGGAGAGGAAGTCAAAATAGTGACCGTCACCGTCATTTCTCTGCTGTCAAACTGATGTCAATAGACGATCATGATGCCGATGCCCTGAGACATCGGAACCATAGAAGCTTGAGGCTGGTTCCTCCTGCAGTTGATAGCACCACTCAGGAGCCCCTTTTGTGTTTTGGAGGTGGATTCCTCCTACCAGAGCTGTTTAGTTGGCTGCTCTTGGTTCTCAAAATCAGAGTCTTGTTGAGGCAAGGTCCAGTGCCGATGTCCAAGGGATCGATCTTTGGATCCTTTACAATCTGGCTTTCGTCCGTTACATTCTACTTAAATGTCTCTTGCCAAAGTCTCCAGTGACCTGCTCCTGGCAAAATCCAAGAGCCTTTACTCAGTCCTCATCCTTCTTGACCTTTCTGCTGCTTTTAACACTGTTGACCACAACCGTCTCCTTGATACCTTGTCCTCCCTTGGTTTTAAGTGCTCTGTGCTATTCTGGTTCTCTTTTTATCTCTCCTATCGCTCTTTCAGTGTTTGTTCTGGTGGATCCTTCTCTACTGCTATCCCGCTCTCAGTTGGTATACCCCAAGGATCTGTCTTGACTCCACTCCTTTTCTCTCTCTATAGCCAGTCCCTTGGTGCACTCATCTCTTCCCATGGCTTTCAGTACTATATTTACGCTGATGACTCCCAAAACTACCTCTTTTCACCTGAAATCTCTCCAGCAATCCAGACCCGGATCTCTGCCTGTCTTTCTGACATTGCTGCTCGGATGTCTCACCACCACTTGAAAATGAAAATGGTCAAAACTGAGCTTCTTATTTTTCCTCTTCTTTTCCTCCTTTCTCAGTCTTTGTGGATAACTCTTTACTCCTCCCTGTCTCTTCAGCTCGTCTCGCTCCTTCTCCACACATACCCAACTAATAGCTAAAACCTGCCGTTTCTTTCTCTACAACACCAACAAAATTTGCCTATTCCTTTCTGAACACACTACTAAGACACTTATCCACTCTTTAGCCACCTCCTGTCTAGACTATTGTAACCTACTTCTTGCTGGTCTCCCTATGAATCATCTCTCTTCTTCAATCTGTTCAACACTCTGCTGCGTGGCTAATCTTCCACCAGCCTCGTCATGCTCATATTACCCCTCTTCTCAAGTCACTTAATTGTCTCCCTATCCATTTCTGCATCCAGTTCAAACTTCTCTTGCTGACCTATAAGTGCATTCACACTGAAGCTCCTCACTGCCTTTCCTTTCTTATCTCTCCCTATACCCCTCCTCAGGAACTCCACTCTTCTGGAAAATCGCTCCTGTGCCTTTTTCTTCTCTTGCTAACTCCAGATTTCGTTCCTTTCACCTTGTTGCTCCTTATGCCTGGAACAAACTACCAGAGTCTGTACATCAGGTGTCTTCTCTGACCCTTTTCAAATCCAGGCTGAAAACTTACCTCTTCACTGCCGCTTTCAGATTTTGACTCACCTGATCTCCTTTGTGTTTCCTTACCATTCCCCCTAGCTGTATCCCATGTCTACAGTTACTGTGTTGTCTGTCTTCTACATGTGTCTGTGTAGCACTGTGAATGTCTTGTAGCGCTATACAAATGTTCAGTAGTAGGAATCGGCATTGATCCTCAACGTTGAAGGCTGAGATGCCGATATGGCATCGGTGGTCAGCTGGTTCTTACCACAGCCTCTCAGTTCCGAAGGAGTGCAGGAACCACGCAAATAACAGGAGCACTGAGAGGGTGTCAAAGAAGAGTGTACTGAGGGTGCTGAGTCAGATCCAAAAAGACTCTTGCATTGCTTTTCCTGTTTTTTAACCCTTTCTTTGTTATTTGTTGATACAAAGTATAACAGTCCAGGTTACGGTGAGGGCCAAGCACTGTAAACACCAGTTGTGCTTGTTGGTAGCCAAAATGGTACAGTTGCAGCAAGTACAGTTCTTGAAACTGCTGGCTTGCATCTCCATGTCAGAAAAAGCAGTCTTTACCAGGTCAAAAGACAATGGCATCCAGAACCGATGAAAAAAACCCCGCAGGAACTAAGAAGTAAAAAAGAGAGAAAATAAAAGTTAGTTGAAGTGCCAGAAAGGGTACCAGCTTCGACAAGTGATGGTACCGAAGTAGACAGAAAGGCAAAAAGAAAAAATAAGACTCCCAAAGGGCAAGGAAGAAAACAGTTTTATCTGTGGTGAAAGGACAAGCGTCCATTGGGCTCTACGGAAAAACTAAGACTGAGGAGAATCACTGAGAAGGCATGCATGCATGCGCAGAGGGATGCTCTCAAACCCTTCCTATTGGACGCTGGGAGGATGTCACCCATATGTGAGGACTGCATTCCTGCTTGTTCCTAGAGATCTGAAAATTTACAAGACCCCAGATGATGATGAAATAAACAAGTGTAGTTACTCACCTGTAACAGGTTTTCTCTGGGGACAGCAGAAATCAGTCCTCACATATGGGTGACCATGGCACTGATGGAGCCTGCGCAGTAACCTCTCCCCAGCTTTCAAAGAAAGCCTTTGGGAAATCCACCATGCATGAGTGACTGCCTTCCTGCTCAAGGGTGCCATCTTGCCTCACGGAGGAGGAAGAGTTGTAAGGACTGATTCCTGCTGTCACCAAAGAACACCTGTTACACCTGTGCTTTTTCTCAACTTAGCTCCCACGTTGAAGCTACTAATGCCCTTCATCCGCGTCAGGCCGGTTTCCGCCAGGGGCACAGCACAGAGACTGTGCTGCTGGCTCTTCTTAATGAATTACACACATCCCACGATCGCGGTGATATCACTCTTCTTATATCTCTTGACTTGTCCGCTGCATTTGATTTAGTTGATCATCATACTCTTCTTTCTCGGCTTTCTGATATCGGTCTCCGGGGTACTGTTTGGTGTTGGTTTCATTCTTTTCTTGCATCCCGTTCCTTCTCAGTTCATATAGATGGTCAATCTTCGTCCAATTTCCCCCTCACTTGTGGTGTTCCACAGGGTTCAGTTCTCTCCCCCTTACTGTTCAATATTTTTCTTGCTCCTCTGCCTCTAATTATTCAACAGTACGCAATCTCATCTTACTTATATGCCGACGATATAGTTCTCTTATTCCATACCTCACCCCTCTCCCCTGACATTACACAGCTGAACTTATGTCTCTCCCGCATTGCCTCCTGGTTATCAGAAAATTTTCTGCATCTCAATCCTGCCAAATCCTCAGCAATGTGGATCTCTCTCAGTGGTGCGTGTCCTACTCTTACACCTTCCATTGGCTCATCCAACATTCCCCTTACCTCTTCCATTCGGTACCTAGGTGTAACCTTAGATTCCTCCCTAACCTTCTCTGAGCACATTTCCAAGGTCTCTTGTTCCTCCTTCTCTGCTCTACGGCAGATTAGGGCTGTCCGGTCTGTTTTGCCTCCCAGTTCTCTCATTACCCTTGTCATTGCCTTAGTTATCAATAGATTGGATTACTGTAATGTGTATTTGGCCAACCTTCCTAAGTATTGCCTTCAGCGGCTGCAACGCATTCAGAATGCCGCAGCACGTCTTGTTACCTTTTCCAGTAAATTCGATTATATCACCCCAGTTTTACTCAGATTACATTGGCTTCCTCTCCAGTACCGTTTTCACTATAAGTTTTTGATCCTCCTCCACCGGACCATTTACACCTGTACCCCCCGTTACTTGGCTGACTGCATTTCACGTTACACTCCTCACCGACTGCTCCGTTCTACTCATACAAATCGATTGTCCCTTCCTTCACCATCACAAGCCCGTCTGGAGCAGACGCGGCACTCAGCCTGGTTTTTCCTTGGCCCCTCACTTTGGAACATGTTACCTACCTCACTGCGCTTAGAATCCTCCTACCATCAGTTTAAATTGTCCCTTAAAACCTACCTCTTTCAGAAAGCCTTTGACTTGCCCTCTGAAGCTCCCCCCAACTGATCTGTCTGTATGTTCCAACCTATATGTTGTCTATTGGTTAGTTACATTATCTTTTATGATTATTGGTATGATTTGATGTTATTTTGTCAATGTCAATTACATGTAATTTATTATGATTTATTGTTTGTATAATTTCTTGTGAGCTGTCTATTTCTTTTCTTTACTTCTTTCCTGTCTACCTTTGGCGTTCTTTTCCTGGTTTATGGTGCAAATTATTTTTTAACTGTACACCGCTTAATGCTATTGCCCAAGCGGTATATCAAATTTTAATAAAGATCAAATTTTAATAAAGATACAGGTGAGTACCTACGCTTTTTTCGGGAACAAGCAAGAAGTCAGTACTCACATATGGAACTCCATAACTATAGGCTATTGAAAAAACCTGTAAGCCTTGGCCAGCACCCAAAAAACGAACTAGGAGGAACAGTGAGACTATAGTTTGTTTGCAAGACCTCAGCAACCTCCAAAGCGTCTACTAAGGAGCCAGCTTTCCAGTAGCCTGAACACACAGAAGGGCCGGAGGGCAGGAGTTGCCTTAAACCCCAACAAATGATGGAGTACTGCCTGGCCAAAGGTGCTGTCCCACCGGGGCTCTTCCTCCAGGCAGTAATGCACTGTGAAGGTGTGAACTGAGGGCCAGGTGACAGCCCAGCAAATATCCATTAATTGGAGGCCACAGAAGCCGCCATGGCACAGGTGCTGTGCGCCATAACATGATGCTCCAGCGAGAGACCGGCCTGACCACAGGTGAATAGAGCATACTTGGAGACCACACTCCTTGACTATCGAGGTCAGGGTCTGAAATTGCTGTAGAGGTTCTTCTGCCAGCCCAGCCAAGAACCCAGTGAGCTCCCTCGCCAGGTCTTGCAAGTACATGCCCATACAGAGCTGGTAAGTGGTAAGCCTGGATCCAGCCAATGAGCATCGAGCATTGGTAGCACTTCCTGCCCAAAGCATCCATGGGGTGGGCCTCCCTGCAGGGAACATCAAGGAGTGTGTCTTTTGGCTTTTAATCCTATGCATGGCTGACTCTACTACCATAGAGTTATGGGGCAGCTGTGCTTTCTAGAACCCGGGACTCCAGCAGACTCGGTACATGGCATTGAGCTACCTGCTCACAGTCGGCACCGAGGCTGGGTTCTCCCACATACAGAACAGAAGCTATCTCAGGATGGGGAGAATCGGCACCGTGAGTGCTTCTTTTGGAGGAGCCTCGAACTGGAACATCTCGAGGTCCTCTGCCCGAGGCTCCTCCTCGGACTCCGTGGTGAAGGCCAAGACCTTCACCATGTCCCAGATAAACTCCAGAAAGGAGAGGTCCTCCAGAGGGGCCCTGTGCCAGTCCTCCGGGGAGAAGGGTCCGCGGGGACATTCCATTATAGGCATGTGTCAGGAGATTCGTCATCGGCTTCCCTGTCTGCCTCTGAGTTGGAGGAGAACTCGCAGGCCCTATGGTCCTTGGGGCTGTGCCACTTCACCAGTGCAGTGAACTCCCCAAAGCCCCTGCAGTTGGAATCGGTGGCACTGGCCAAGGAAGTCCTCTACCCTGGCCAAGAGCAAGAACAAGGCCTGGAATTGCCTTGAGGCTGCTGGCACTCAAGGATCGGTTCTACGACCTCCAGAGATGCCCTCGCAGTGGAGGGGCCGGTGGTTGGGACCAATGATCTAGAGGAACCAGGCATCAGTTCGCACTACTGGGCCAAGAAGGCAGCGATGCTGCACTCAAGGGCTGCCATCCTGACCTTGAGGCCAGGAGGCTCCACAGCCACTGGCATGGGCACCGAAGGCTTCGGGCCTGATGCCAGCTCCATCAAAGGGGTATCCTCGACGAGGATGAGTTCGGGAGACCGGGGTCAATCTCCTGATGCTGATGGCACTTTCTCCTGCTGGGGCAGCTTAGAGGACCGCTCCCGGCCATCACCCTCGACATTGTGCCGGGGGCTCCGATGCCGGTAACCGTTGGACTTACCAATGGCTCTGGTGTCATCTCCCGACAATATCCAGCTCTTCAGGGAACATCTTCAGAAGAGGATCACCTGTCCAATGCCCCGTAACCTTGGGGGTCTGAATGGGCATGGCTGTCACGCGAGACCGAGGCCCCCCAGTTGCGGCCTCCGAGGGTGCTTGCTCTATGAGTGACACTGGGGCTGAGATGGAGGTCTTTCCAAATATGGACTCTCACTGTCTAGCACAGTTCTTCCATCCTTTGCTCGTCATCTGCTGACAGAGCCCACAGGAGGTATCATCGTGGTCAACACCGAAGCAACAAAGACAGCAATCATGCAGGTCTGTGTGGGACATAGTGCGCCTGCAGCCGAGGATATAGTGGGGAAGACGGTGCCTGTGAGATCAAATTAAGCGTTCCGGCCAGGGAGGGCGCAAGGAATTCCTGTGCACTGAGAAAAAGACCCCAAAGAGAAAAAAGATCCGAGAAAAACATGGTGCTGAGGTGACAACAGACCCGGGAGGACGAGAAAGCACTGGTACGCGTATCAGAGAAGGAAAAAATGAAAAAGAGCAAAATAGAAAAATCAACCTTTTCCAGGGTGCAGACAAATTTCTGATGGGCTCTATGGAAAAAAGGAGACTGAGGCAAGATGGCACCCTTGGGCAGGAAGGCAACCACGCATGCATGGTGGATCTCCCAAAGGCTTTCTTTAAAATCTGGGGAGAGGTTACTGTGAGGGTTCCATCGGGCCGACTTCATCCATACGTGAGGACTGACTTCCTGCTTGTTCCCAGAGAACAGTAGGTCTCCAGCCTCCTTCCACTCAACTAAAGCAGAAAGTAGCAGTAATAGAAGTGACAACAGCAGTAGCAGTCAGCACATGGTACCTTGTGTCTGTGTGTGCTTACAGACCCCAGTACTCAGCATGGGTTTCCAGGCTAACAGGAAGCTTACCCAGGAGGGGGCAAGGGTCTATGAATGTTCACTGATTCACAGGCCATATGCTGCTGGTGACTGTCACTACTTGGCACAGATCACAGTGAAAGTCCAGAGAGAAGGGGGAAATGGCCATGTTTCTGTGACCCATCCACTGATGATGTGACCCTATTTGGAGTCCCGACCATTTGGGAACCACTATATATTTTGGTATCAACACCTGTTGCTCATACAGTTCTGACTTGAAGAAGAAGGTTTTACCTTCGAAAGCTAGTCTACAAAAGTATTAAGTTAGTCCAATAAAAAGGTATCACCTTATTTTCCTCTTTAGTTTCCTAACTAGAAATAAAGTAGACATTTTGAATCTCTGTGGAGAGCAGTGGTGACAGTGATGGGCCCTGCACGATAGCAGCAGGAACCAAACATCCTGAGCTGGAGTAGCTGTTTCTCACACTAGGCCGAACAGTGATGATTTCATATCCTGCTTGTCCTTGGAGAAAGGCCTTTAATTCTCATAGGGCCCGATATTGAATTAGGAGGGCTATGTGCCCCTTCGGTGCATAGCCCTTCCCGTAGACCTTTAACCCCAGATATTCAATGCCAGAGTCATATGCTGCCCCAGCATTGAATATCCGGGATCGCCGCACTGCCTCTAAGCCGCGGTCGATAACCGGGCAGCAGCAATATTGCATGGCCTGGTTAGTTCCTTTTGCTTTGCCTATCTATTAGGCGCAGGTCGCTAACCGAGCAGCATGCAATATTGCTGCTGCTCGGTTATCGAATGTCACCACCTCTGCTCCTCCCTGGAACGCCCCCGACACGCCCCAAAACTAAGCAGTTAGCATCACGGCATGTAAGGGAGAAGAGAGGGGATATTCAGTGGCACTATTGGGCCCATAATCCTTTATAAAGGATTTTACACTTCTAAAAGGCCTCTTATAAAATTACTCCATGGTATACACACATAAAAGTATACAAAGTGACAAGAAGGTATGTGTAGGTGTGTTCTGGGATATAGTTTGGGCAGAGCATGGGTGGAGTCACAAAATACTCGCATAGACTGTAAAATACCAGTCTACATACATACTTCAACCATGTATATACGTATCTGCTCCCAAGCAGGTGTAAATGTAGGCGGCTGCAATTTCCCATTTGTGAGATTCCCTTATAAAGACACATAGGTGCTATCCAAAAATAGGAGCCTATCTGGACTTCCTACTTAGGTGACCTTTTATAAAGTTATCATCCATACTTTTTTTGGCAACATGATTTTTCTTTTCTTGTTTTTCTTTTAGTGGACTATGCAGCCCTCTTTTACTTCACATTTAAAACACGTCTTTTAAAATAATAGTGACAGGAATATATCCATAGAACTGCCAAATGGCTTCAGAATTTTATGGACATGATAGTTTTACAACACTCCTGATTGTAGTTTTGATTTCCTTATTGCAGTCTTTTGGAAAAGCAAGACTACAAGTCCATACATGCAATGAGATAAACCGAGCGCTGGATCAAACTTCTCTGAGAATCTGAAGCCAGCTGACAACCCTATACATCAAAATTTTTATTAAATTTAGAGGCCTGTTTACTGAAGTGCTGTAAAGGTTTGCACTTACTTATGCAAAAATTAATGCATATAAGTACAAAAACTCTGGGCTAACTGTTGGTGGCATTCCCAGCAAATCCCCATACAGTTCTTGCACAGAAATATTTTTTACCATGTATTAAAGTGAATTCACAATTAGTGCTGATGCACTATTTAGATAGTGGTAAGTGCACCTGTGCTAACTGCGCTAACTATAAGGCATAATTCATGCCCGTTTCCCATCCATAAGACAGTGCTCATTTCCTGCCCCTTAGCACGATGTTCAGTTAGTGCATGAATTAACGTACATTGTCATGCCAGCACAGTAATGGCTACAGTGCTTGTGTTTTAACAGTGTGCACTGCTTACTGCTCTTTAGAAAATGGGCCTTTTAATTTTGTGCATTTTACATCATTTTAGGCACTGATAAACAAGATTATTAATTTATTTTTCAGTTTCCTTGATAGAGACAGTACCTGGAGTACTGCTTGGGATGAAAATATGTTCACCTTCATTCTGAATCTTCAGCTTAGTACTGACATACTCAGCAGATTTGACTTCAAGCAAATTGGGCAACATAACTTCTTCAACAATATCGAGCATGGCATTTTGTTCTTCTTTGCTTCTAAGATTTCTAGAACTTTTGTTTACTAGTCCCTTTTACATGAAAAACAAAATACATATATAGATACACATGTGTGCGTTTTGATACATCTGGTTTTCCACAGCATACACAATCTATAACACAAATTAAATATAAGGTACATATAGTGAAGATTACAGAAAAGAAAAATGACAATGTGAAAATCACTAATGCAAAAATATGTTTGCATATTCTTTTCACTTTAGTTCAAAATGAGCAAGTAGTAACAGACTGAAATGTAAATTATTTATCATATCTATTACTAGCGAAGTCACAAAGGGGCTTGTTTACAATTGTTTGAAATCAATGGGGCCGCGGCTCCAATAACGATCGGAAACCGCTACCGCGGCTTTGTAAACCAGCCCCAAAGATTGTTCAAATCCACTAATGCAAAAAGAAATCTCACCATTTAAAACAGAATAATACAGAAAAAGATTGCACTGGTCAATTTGGGCTTTCCCCTGCACTTGAGGAAATGAAGCAGAACTGGATGGCTTGGAAGAAGATATAATATTAGCAAATGTGGAACAAAGGCAGAGTTGCCAAGTTACCCAGTTCCAGGAGTGAGATTTTAAGCCAGTCCTGGATTTCTGACAATCTCATCCTGTTGCATTATAGGACCTGCTGCACAGAGTCTAATGAGTAAAATCAGGGACTACATATACCATACTGCATTGCGACGCAAATTTTTAAAACCAGAACTAGCAAAAAATCTCACTCCTGGAACTAGGTAACTTGGCAAATCTTTAAAGGAAAGAGGAAGTGGTAGAAACTGCAAAATCAGCTCATGTGGACAGAAGAAGCAGTTGCCATGATGGCAGAATTGTCCAGGGGCAGGCCTCTGCCACAGATAATGTTTCAATCTCAGAAATAGGAGGGAAAGAGGAGTGTTTTCCCTTTAGCTGGTGAGGGGGGAAAGTTAGAGGGGAATGAACTGCTGTGGGACTAGAGGAAGAGTTTCTGTGGGGTTGATGGAGGTAAAGAGGAGGCGAGAATGTTGGTGTGAGGCTGGGGGAGAAGGACAAAGTGTTATTGTAGGAGAGGAGTGGGAAAAGTGTTGAGTGTTGGGGAGGCAGGGCTAGAGGCTTAAGGGGAAGGGAAGATTGTATTTCAGTGACAGAAAATTGAGAACACCCTCCACTTCCCCCACTGCAACCATAGTTAAATTTCCTTTTTATCTACAAATTAATACAAGTTAAAAAGGACTAACGCAATGCAATCAGTACAAATGCAAAATACTGAACTGCTGAAACTAAATAAAGATATTTGAGGAATCCTGGACAGCGGTAGGAAGGATCTACAGTAGAGATACCAAGTTACCCAGTTCCAGGAGTGAAATATTAAGCCAGTCCTGGATTTCACACAAGCTCATCATGATGCATTATGGGACCTGCTGCACTGATTCCATTCAGTAAACTCAGGGACTACAAATACCACACTGCAATGCAAGACAAATTTAAAACCAGAATTGGCAAAAAAATCTCACTCCTCTAACTGGGTAAGTTGGCAACTCTATAACAGTAACAGAGAAAAAGAGCATTATCAGCAAGCAACTGGCAGTATAAGAGGGAAAAGTACTTTGCCTGATATGTGGTCAGCAGTGGATTGTACCTCTGGGCATTCATCACCATTTGAGACAAAAAATACATAGCCTTCATTAGCTGTGAGTTCATCCTAGTAATTAAACAAAACCAAAACCAATAAGAATAGTACGATTGTCATTCTCTGCTTTATAAATTATAAAACAATATAAAATGAGTCACCTCAATTATGTCTTCATTTTTCGTTTCAGAGGAGTTATCCTGCATAAGACCACTAATTTTAGCTTTTTGTTCTTGTACAGTCTAAAACAAAATAGAAAGTTGAAAAGAAGTGAAACAGAATCCAGAGACCAAGAAGTGTCATGGAAAACAAAAGGAAGTCAGGGATATTTTCATTTATTATGGGCCAAATATACCAAAGGCTTTTCTCAATTCCATGTACAGTATGAGGGTAATTTTGTAATTTTTTCTGCACATAAAGACAGTTTCACACATAGAGAAGGACTTTTATAAAATTATGTGGTTGTTTACACACATATGTACATATGCCTACAAGATAACACAAGTACTTATCTGGGAGCCACATGTAAGCATTCCCAAGGGCATAGTTTGGACAGAGTAGCAGTAGAGATGTACTATTACTACTACTATTCAGCACTTATAGAGCGCCACACACGCAGTGCTGCACAGCTAACCTACAAGAGGTAGCCAACATACAAGAGACAGTCCCTGCCCATCAGAGTCATGCTCATCGGAGCTTACAATCTAGTTAAAAGAAAATAGTACAGAGCATTAGTCAGTTCTGCGCAAGGTACAGTGTGGTACAGTGTGGTCCACAGTTTGGTCATGAACGTTGATGGGGGTTAGGGTAAGATGAGGATGGAGTCAGAATCTAAATGCAACAGTGAAGAGGTGGGTCTTCAACCTGGATTTGAAGACGGCCAGGGAGGATGCCTGGCGCACAGACGCAGGAAGGCTGTTCCAGGCGTATGGTGCAGCAAGGTGAAAGGAGCACAGTCGGGAGTTCGCGGTGCGGGTGAAAGGCATAGATAGAAGTAATTTGTTAGCGGAGCGCAAATTACGAGAGGGGACATAGGGGGAGATAAGAGATAAGAGGTATTGAGGGGCCAAAGAGTGAATGCATTTGTAGGTCAGTAGGAGAAACTTGAAATGAATGCGGAATTGGACAGGGAGCCAGTGAAGCGACTTGAGAAGAGGAGTAATGTGAGCATGGCGAGGCTGGCAGATTAGTCGAGCAGTGTGATTTTGTATGGATTGAAGAGGGAGGAGGTGGCTCACGGGGAGACCAACGAGGAGTAGGTTGCAGTAATCGAGGCGAGAGGAGATCAAGGAGTGGACAAGCATTTTGGTAGTGTGCTCAGAGAGGAAGGGGCAGATTTTGCTGATGTTGTAGAGAAAGAAGCGGCAGGTCTTAGCTACAAGCTGGATATGAGTAGAGAAGGAGAGAGAGGTGTCAAAGATAACCCCTAGATTGCGGGCCGAGGGAACAGGAAGGATAGTAGATCCATCCACATGGACAGAGAGGGGGAAGTGGGGGGGAGGAGTTGGGTGGAAAAACAAGGAGTTCAGTCTTGGCCATGTTCAGTTTCAATCGGCAATGAGACATCCAGGCAGCGATGTCCGAAAGACAGGCAGAGATCTTGGACTGTGTTGCCAGAGAAATATCAGGTGTAGAGAGGTAGATCTGGGAGTCATCGGCATAGAGATGGTATGAAAGCCATGGGAGGAGATAAGCGTGCCAAGGCCTTGGATAGAGAGAGAAGAGGAGGGGCCCAAGACAGATCCCTGGGGTACACCTACATGTAGCGGGGTAGGGGAGGAGGAGGAGCTACCAGAGCATACACTGAATGAGCGATGGGAGAGGTAAGAGGAGAACCAGGATAGTACAGAGTCCTTGAAGCCAAGCGAGGAGAGGGTGGTGAAGAGAAGGTTGTGGTCAACGGTATCAAAAGCAGCAGAAAGGTCAAGAAGGATGAGGATGGAGTAGAGGCCCTTAGATTTAGCCAGGAACAGGTCAATGGTGACTTTTGTGAGTGCCGTTTCAGTGGAGTGTAGGGGATGGAAGCCGGATTGTAGTGGGTGCAGGAGGGCCTGGGAGGTGAGGAAGTCAAGACAGTGACGGTGGACTGCTCATTCTAATAGTTTGGATATGAAGGGAAGGAGGGAGATGGGTCGGTAGTTAGAGGGGCATGTGGGATCAAGTGAGGGTTTCTTGAGGAGGGGTGTGACAACAGCATGTTTGAAGTTGATGGGGACAGTTGCTGTGGAGTGTGAAAGGTTGAGGATATGAGTGATGGAGGGGACAATGGTGAGGGAGATGGAACGTAGGAGATGGGTAGGGATGGGTAGGGTCTGATGAACAGGTGGTGGGTATGGAGGAGGAAAGGAGGAGTGCAGTTTTTTCTTCAGAGATCGGAGGGAAGGAGGAGAGGGTGGCAGAGGGAGTATGGAAGGGGGAGGAGAATTGAGGAGGAAGGGAGGTAGATGAGGGGGTAGGGAATTGGAGGTTAATCTTGTGGATTTTGTCATGGAAGTAGTCGGCTAGGGTTTGGGCAGAAAGGGAGGGCGCGATCAGGGGCGGGGGGGACCTTGAGGAGAGAATTGAGGGTATTAAAGAGACGGTGAGGATCAGAGACAAGGGAGTTGGTCAGATGGATGTAGTAATCTTGTTTGGCAAGTGCTAAGGCTGACTGAAAGGAGCCAAGCATGAATTTGAAGTGTAGAAGGTCTTCCTGAGAGTGGGATTTGGATTAAGCTCGTTCGGCAGAAAGGGCGCAGATGCGTAGGTAACAGATTGTGGGTGAGAGCCAGGGTTGGGGAGTAGATCGTTTGACAGGACGTGGGGTGGGGGGTTAAGATGTAATGTATGTGCATATTTTTTTCAAATATGCATAGAATACATGCACATCTTTACACCTACTTTGGAGCAGGTGTAAAGATGTGCATCAGTATTTGTATGCTACTAGGGCTAGTTCTGGAAGTTTATTTTACAAGGCACATAGATGCCTATGTTGCCTTCTTAAAATAGGGAACTTCTCACATAAGTGTCCTGTCATAAAAATACTTCCTTCATGGTAAAAATGTAATACTAAGATGAATACATGCTTTGTATATTGAAAGTAAGAGCTTAACAGTTAAAGTTGTTAAACTTGGTGAACTCTCAATTCTAGATTATACAGAAAATATTTTTTTTGTAACTTAAAACATTGTTGTATATCTAGATAAAAAGCAACATTTGAAAGTGGAATAAAGTCAATATTACAAAAAAAACATTTTGCAGTTGACGGTGGTAGCACCAATTGTATTTTTAAACCGTGGGTCACTTGTACAGATAACATTCACCATTCAGATTGCTAACCGGCCAGAAATATCCTTTTCAAAAAAAAAAAAAAGGACCCAAGGCATTCTGTGACTGGCTAAAAAGTTATCCATTTAAGCAGTGTTATTTAGCCACTGCTGGGTTAATTTTATAAAGGTTATTTAATGCATAAAAGGCCTTTTATAAAACTACCTCAGATGCAAAAGTATGCACAATGACAAAAAAGCACATGCTTTTACACCACTCAAGTATAGACTTGTACTGATAGAGTTTAGGTGGAGTGCAGGTGAGGAAAGCTCATGATTTACACACATATTTTCTAAAATAAGCAAATTTGCATGTACTTTACATAAAAATATGTATACCTATTCCCGAACAGTTTTAAATGCCCGTGGCTTCATTTTAGGGGCAATTTCTGTTGGCTATGTGCTGGTATTTTATAAAGACACATAGGCGCTTATGTGTCTTTATAAAACAGGCTTGAAATAGGCACTTTATAGGCCTGCCCACATAGCTGCCCTATTATAAAATGACCCTGCACATGGATATTTAGCCACTTAACTCTAAGAAGCACTGGACAGACATCTTATCTGTTTAACATTATCTGTGAACTTTCAGTGGTGCCACTTAAATGGATAGTGTTGCTGAAAATCTCTATAATGTTAAATGGCTACGGTAACAAAGTTGTTCACTTGTAACAGGTGTTTCCTGAGAACAGCAGGATATAAAATTCTCACTGATGGGTGATATCATCCAACAGAGCTTGGTGTGGTAGAAAAAGTAAATGCAATGCAATATGCAATGTGTGCCTTGGAGTTAGTGCAGACTCCTGGTCACCCAGCAGCTCCTGGGTTTTCTTGGCAGTCTGACCAGAAGTAGATTGCCAAACCTTTCTTCTGAAGCAATGGAGGGTTAAGTGACTTGTGCAAGGCCACAAGGAGCGCTAGTGGGAATTGCTCTGGTCTTTTGATTACCAACCCAGTGCTCTAACCACTAGACTACTCCTCTAAAATTATCTTGCACATCCTATTGCACCTGTTCAGAAGTTCCATGTCACCACCACTGCACAAGGCAATTTCTGTTCTATTTCAAATTCATAGTCTTAACAAATGAAGAGATATCTTCTTATTTTCCTATACAGAATGGTATTCATCAGAGGTGTCCTTGTGGTTCTGTTATTAAATTTGGCAACAGAACCATTAGCTCAACTGAGATTTTGGGTTTCTCATTTATCTCAGAGGCTAGGATTTCACTGTACGCTGATGATATCTTGAGCTAAGTGGCAAATGCTGTGACAACAGTGGTGGAACTCATCAGGTTACTAAATAACTATAGAAGGGTACTGAGATATAATATGGCTAAGTTAGTTATATTTCCACTGTGCCTTCTAAGAGATATTCCAAATGTACTGGCTAAGTTCTAGCTTGTTGGAGACAGTTTCTGGCACTTAGCTATTCAGTTCACAGGAACTCCATTTGATCTTTTTAAGACCAACTATACACCTATACTATAAAGCAAAGAACCATACAGTGAATGCTTAGAAACATAGAAACGCAGAAACATGACAACAGAAAAAGACCACATGGCCTATCTAGTCTGTCCTTCCATATCAACCACTACAACAGTCCCCTTTTTTCCTTTAGAGATCCTCTGTGTTTGTCCCATGCTTCTTTGAATTCAGATACTGTCCTCATGTCTACCACCTCCACTGGGAAACTATTCCACAGATCCACCACTCTTTCCATAAAGAAATATTTCCACATATCACTACTGAATCTATCCCCTTTCACCCTCATCCCATGTCCCCTCATAGCAGAGCTTACTTTCAATCGAAAGAGGCTCTCCTCCTGTGCATTTATGCCAGGGAGGTATTTAAACATCTTAATCATATCACCTCTATCCCGCCTTTCCTCTAAGGTGTACATATTAAGAGTTTTATAATGAAGACCACTAACTATTTTAATAGCCACCCTCTTTACTGACTCCAGCCTGTTTATATCCCTTTGAGGTGCGATCTCCAGAATTGCACACAATACGCCAAATGAGGTTGCACCAAAGACTTATACAGAGGCACTATCACCTCCTTTCCTCTGCTGGCCATTCCTCTTCCTATACGCCTTTTCTACTTGTTTAGCTATTATAAGATCATCAGACACAATCACACCTCGGTCCTGCTCTTCTTTAGTGGACAAATGTATTTCACCCCCTATACTACATCGCTCCCTTGGATTGCTTTAGCCCAAATGTATGATCTTGCATTTTTTAACATTAAATCTCAGCTGCCAAATTCTAGACCATTCTTCAAGCTTAGCTAAATCCCTCTTCATGTTATCTACACCTTCCTGGGTGTCTCCTCTATTGCAGATTTTGATATCATCCGCAAAGAGGCAAAACTTACCTGACAGCCCTTCCGCTGTATCACTAACAAAGATGTTAAAAAGAATCGGACCACGGACAGATCACTGGGGCACACCACTGGTAACCTCCTCCTCAGAGTGAGCTCCATTTACCTATATCCTTTGTCGCCTCCCACTCAAACAATTCCCAACCCAAGCAGTAACTTTAGGGTCCATCCCTAGGGTGCTCAGTTTGTTTATAAGTCGCCTGTGAGGAATGGTGTCAAAGGCTTTACTGAAATCTAAATACACCATATCTAGGGCTCTCCCTCGGTCCAACTCCCTGGTCACCCAGTCAAAGAAATCAATCAGATTTGTCTGACAAGACCTGCCTCTGGTGAATCCATGCTGCCTCAGATCCTGTAATCCGCTGGACTCCCGAAACCTCACTATTTTCTCCTTCAGCAGCGTTTCCAATAATTTACTCACCACCAAAGTTGAACTAAACGGCCTGTAGTTTTCAACCACATCCTTACTTCCGCTTTTGTGTAAAGGGACCACATGAGCTTCTCTCCTGTCCTTTCGCACCACTCCTGATTCCAACAAGGCATTGAAAAGGTCAGTCAGTGGAGCTGCTAGAACATCCCCAAGTTCCCTCAGTATTCTAGGGTGGTTCCCAACTGGTCCCATCGCTTTGTTTACTTTAAGTTTAGCTAGTTTCTCACGAACACAATCTTCTGAAAATTGTTCAAGATGCCCCTCGCTTCTGTTCCTGTTTGTGGGTGTTTTCTGAGGTCCTGCTCCTGGTTCTTCCTCTGTGAATACAGAACAGAAATATTTATTTATTTTATTTAAGTCTTTTTTTATACCGTGCTCTTTAGAATCAGTGCGGTTTACAAATAACATTAAATTGTACAATGTACAATTGTACAATTTGTTAAGCAAGTCTGATTTATCCTCATCAGCTTCTCAGGTCATCAGCAAGTCAAATGCAAGGCATTGATAAGGCAGGCAAAGGGAGAATTTCAGAAGAAGCTTGCTGTGGAAGCAAAAATGCGAAATAAAGACTTTTTCAAGTACATTCATAGCAAGAAACCTATAAGAGAGTCAGTTGGTCCATTAGATGATAGAGGGGTTAAAGGGGCACTAAGAGGTGACAAAGCAATAGCGGAGAGACTGAATGAATTCTTTGCTTCAGTCTTTACTGAGGAAGATGTAGGGATGTTACCCATGACTGAAAGGTTAAAGGTTCGGAAGAATTGAAGGAAATATCAATACATTGGGAAGATGTATTACAACTATTAGATAAACTGAAGAGTAGCAAATCACCTGGGCCGGATGGTATACATCCAAGGGTGAGCCTGACATCAGTACCGGGAAAAAATGGTAGAAACCATCATAAAGAACAAAATTACTCAGCATTTAGATAGTCATGGCCTAATGGGAGACAGCCAACATGGCTTTAGACAAGGAAGATCTTGTCTTACTAATCTGTTATGTTTTTTTGAAGGTGTGAATAAACAGGTGGACAAAGGTGAGTCGGTTGATATAGTGTATCTGGACTTTCAGAAAACCTTTGACAAGGTCCCTCATCAGAGACTTTTGGCAAAACTAAAGAGTCATGGGATAGGAGGCAGTGTACTATTGTGGATCAGGAACTGGTTAAAAGATAGAAAGCAGAGGGTAGGGCTAAATGGGCAATTTTCCCATTGGAGGAAGGTGAACAGTGGTGTACCCCAGGGATCTGTGCTGGGTCTGCTGCTTTTTGACATATTCATAAATGACCTGGAAAAGGAAATAACGAGTGAGGTTATAAATTTGCAGATGACACAAAACTATTTAAAGTTTTTAAAACCGAAGAGGATTGTGGAAAATTGCAAGAGGATCTTGATAAATTGGAAGAATGGGCATCAAAATGGCAGATGAAATTTAATGTGGACAAGTGCAAAGTTATGTACCTATGGAAGAACAACCCAAACTATGGTTACATGATGCAAGGTTCCACATTATGAATCACCACCCAGGAAAAAGATTTAGGCGTCATTGTGGATAACATGTTAAAACCCTCGGCCCAGTTGTGCAGTGGTGGCCAAGAGAGCAAATAGAATGCTAGGTATCTTAAGGAAAGGAAAATAAAACAAAAATATTATAATGCCTCTATATCGTTCCATGGTGAGACCGCACCTTGAATATTGTGTGCAATTCTGGTCACCATATCTTAAAAAGGATATAGCGTTATTAGAAAAGGTTCAGAGAAGAGCCACCAAAATGGTAAAGGGGATGGAAGGATACTCCTATGAGGAAAGGCTAAAAAGGTTAGGACTCTTTAACCTGGAAAAGAGATGGCTGAGGGGAGATATGATAGTAGTCTATAAATTAATGAACTGAGTGGAACGGGTAAACGTAGATCAATTGTTTACGTTATCAGAATATAGAAAGACTAGGGGACATGCAATGAAGCTACAGGGTAAACTATTTAAGACTAATAAAAGAAAATATTTTTTCACTCAACGTGTAATCAAACTCTGGAATTTGTTACCGGAAGATGTAGTAAAGGCTGTTAATGTAGCTGGGTTTAAAATCAAAGTAGCTGTTTCACATAGAACAAGTGAATCAAAGTAGCTGTTGCACATAGAACACCCTAAAATGCCCCCAATCTTATCCTTATTCCTCCTCCTCCTTACCTCTTGGGCCCCCAACCTATCACACGCATTTAGCCCTGGCATCAGTCATATCCCAATCCTCTACAACAACAGCAGAAGATGGTCTGAAAACCTCCATCAACATTCAACAAAAGCTAGTTCCCTTCATCCTCACCTTCTACACATCCCCTTAGAGGACTTTAAAAGGAACCAAACTGAGAAATACAACTACCAACAGTTACTCAAATGTGCGCTTATCAACGCCAGATCAACACGCTCAAAATGGCCTGCAATTAATGACCTTATAACCCTACATGACCTTGATATCCTAATGATAACTGAATCTTGGTTATCTGACTATGATAATGCTCTAATCAACCAGATGTCACCACCTGGTTACTCGATCTTTGCCTGCCATAGGACCCACCAGAGGGGAGGCGGTACACTCATCCTCGCCAGATCCGAACTTCAATTTACACTAAGCAATACCACTAGCTCAACTTATCTGGACATAATCTCCATATCGAATGAACACTGTTAAATTAACCTACTGTACCGAGCCCCAACTTCATTTCCAGATGACCTTCCAAGACCTAGCCTGTAACTCCATCAACCCACGCGCTCTAAATTTGCTGATGGGAGATTTCAGCCTGCCCTCCCTACATGATACACATTCAACAGCATTCATTGACGCAATGAACGAGCTGGGCTACACGCAACTCATCAACTTCCCCACTCATAACAAGGGTGGTATACTGGACTTGATCTTCGTACCACAGACTGCCGTCAATCCCACCCGGAGCTTGCTACTCTCCATAACACCTGTACCCTGGTCCGACCATCATTTACTCCTATTTCACATACCCACCAACTATCTCAGCAATCCCAGCAACAAAGCACGTTCCCCTACTAGAACGGTAACAACACGCTTTCGACCTCTTGTTAAGGATAAGGCTCTCAAGAAGATCCTACCTCTCCTTGCCAATGAATCCCTCGATCCAGATGAACTGGTATCCAATTGGGATGACACCCTCAGAGCGGCCGCCTGCCTACCATCCATCAACACGAACCGAGTGAAATGTGAACACGCGCCATGGTACTCCCAGGATCTGTGAGCATCGCTCCTCCACCTACATAACCTCGAGAGACAGTGGCGCCACACCCGGACTCCCGAGGCACTCGGTGCATACTCCACTCACCTACAAGCCCACCGACAACAAACCATGGAAAAAAGAAAACAGTATCACTCAGAATTACTAAGGCAATCATCGAACAAACCTCATGACCTATTCAACATTGTAAAATCACTAACTGGCGATCCAGCACTAGCCCAACCAACCATGCCCCAGCCGCAAGACTATTCTAACTACCTTCAATCGAAGATGATTCAGACCAAGTCCAACATGAATGCAACCATCTTATCTACCTCCACCCCACACGGACCCTCCCAACCAACTCCTCTGCTGTCATTTTCCAAGGTATCCAACAAAGAAATTTTAGATATTATCTCATCTATTAACCTCACCACTGCTCCTAACGATCCTTGCCCTGCAAGCTGGATTAAAGAGCTGTGCCATGACCTCAGCCCAACTATATGCAGAATCTTGAATCAATCCCTTGCAACAGGATCCTTCCCTCAAAGCTTAAAATACACATCAATCCGCCCCCTGTTAAAAAATAGTAGGCTCGATCCATCTAAAGTTGAGTCCTTCCGACCAATTTCGAGCATCCCACTGCTTGCCAAAATTATGGAGAAGGTAGTCCAGCGACAGATCCAACACCATGTTGATACTGTTGCACCACTGGACCCATCCCAACATGGCTTCAGGGAAGCTCATGGCGTGGACACCATCCTCACAACCCTCTTCAACAACCTAGTCACAGGAATTGACAATATCAACCATGGATTCGTCCTTATCTTCTTAGACATAGCAGCCGCCTTCGATTCAGTGAACTACGAAACACTTTTATTTCGCCTCAAAGATAAAGGACTACAAGGCTCAGCACTAGCCTGGTGTAAATCCTATTTGTGTAACAGATGGCAACAAGTCAGAGCAGGTTCCAAGACTTCAGAACCATTTTCACTGAAGCAAGGTGTACCTCAGGGATCTTCCCTCTCTGCATTAATGTTTAACATCTACATGCAGCCCATCTGTGCTTTAATCCGTTCCTTCAATGTCCAATGCCTTGCCTATGCAGATGACATCCTCATGTACACACAGTTTAAAATCGATCAACCTGACTTCTCTCCAATTACAAGATGCTTCGAAGCGGTAGCAGATTGGCTCCTCTCTCAAAATCTACGTATTAACCACAGCAAAACGGACGTCCTATTCGTCTCGCGAAACCAGAAGTTCACACCAACTTCCTCACTTCTAGTCAATAACATTGAACTGTCGTCCAAATCCACAATTCGCTACCTGGGCATTACTCTCGACCAGCGTCTTGACATGTCAGCACATGCCATAAACACAACTAAAGCAATATAACATAAGATCCAATCACTATGCCACCTCCGCCCACTTCTTGACTTCCCTGACTACCATTCAATCTTTCAAGCCTTAGTCATCCCACACCTCGACATTGCTAACATTATCCTACTTGGACTTCCACAGTCGACTCTAAACCTGCTACGACTTGCCATGAACTCAGCTGCAAGGGTACTGGCAGGGCTTTCAAGGTCAGACCACATAACGCCAGTCCTAAAGAACCTACACTGGCTTCCGCTGTGGGCCAGAATCCATTACAAGGCTCTAGTCTTGACATTCAAGGCCCTTAAGAACCATCCCCCCCGCCCATCAGTGAACTTCTCCACAGCACACCAGACAACAGAACCAGGAGATCCACATTGATGAATACACTCGAAGTCCCAAAATTATTGATAAAATGTAGGAAGTCAACAGCAAGTAGAGCCTTCTCCATTTTTGCACCTATGGCATGGAATGCCCTCCCAGCTGAAATCCGGGCCATCTCAAACCTGGCGTTATTCAGAAAAGCCCTCAAACACCATCTATTCTTACAACATTACCCCGACACCAATCCTGGTATTCATACTGCCATCACCTTGCCTCCATACCTAGTCCGTCCCTTAGATCATCCTCCTGTAGATAATGGTTAACCAACTTTTTCCCCTATCTGCTTCTCTGACCCATGAGCCCATGCCTCTAGGTAAAGTTTTCTAGATTTCCTTTGTAAGAGTATCCATAATCTGTATATAATATGTACATAGTTTCCCTCGGTTTTTCTTCCTTGTTTACTATCCCTGTTCAATGTAAAAAACTCGATGTGACTCGTTGCATTCTTGTATGTTCTGTTCAAATGTAAACCGCACTGATTATAATAGCGCGGTATATAAGAAATATAAATAAATAAATATAAATAAATAAAAAAGGTTTGGACAAGTTCCTGGAGGAAAGGTCCATAAACCATTATTAAGAAGGGACCCAGGATATCAATGCTTGACCCAGTACAAGCATTGTGGAACCTGTGTCTTTTGGGGAAACTGCTAGGTATGTATGATCTAGATTGACCACTGTTGGAAACAGGATACTGGGCTTGATGGACCTTGGTCTGACCCAGTATGGCATATCTTATGTTCTTATGTTCTACATATTCCCCCCCCCCCTTCATCTTGAGTCTGACAATACCACTTTTGCCCTTCCTCTTCTCACTAACATATCTGAAAAATGTCTTATCCCCCCATTTTATTGCATTGGCTATTTCCTCCTCTTTTTGAATCTTTGCTTTCCTGACTACTTTGCTAGCTTCTCTAAGTTTTTCCAAATATAGATGCCTGTCTTCATCTATCTGTGATCTCTTGTATTTCATGAAGATTTAATTTAATTTAATTTAGTTTATGAGGAATGCCCATCAGCATAACTGTTATTCAGGTATATGTACCAAAAGTAGATGTAACACTATTCATGAAAGAAGATGTTTATGAACTGCTTGCAAAACTGACAATGGACAAAGTCATGGGACTGGATCAGATACATCCCAGCATACTGAGGGAGCTCAGCGAGGTTTTGTCAGGACCTTTAAAAGATATAGTTAATAGCTCCCTGGAGCCTGGGGAGCTACCACTGGGTTGGAGAAGGGCTAACATGGTCTCTCTTCACAAAAGTGGCAACAGAGAAGAGGTGGTAACTACAGGCCTGTAAGTTTTACCTCTGTGGTGGGAAAAGTAATGGAGATGCTTCTGAAAGAACGAATAGTGTTTTTTCTGGAAGCCAATGGGTTGAAAGATCCAAAGCAACATCGCTTTATCAAAGGAAGGTCATGCCAAACAAATCTGATTGATTTCTTTGACTGGGTGACCAGAGAACTAGATCAAGGACACGTGAATGACGTGGTCTACTTAGATTTCAGCAATCTTTTGATAATGTTCCTCATAGGAGGCTTGTGAATAAACTGAGCAGCCTGTGGATGGATCCCAAGCTGATGAACTGGGTCAAAAAATGGTAGTGGTGAATGGAATTCACTCTGAAAAAAGGAGGGAGAGTAGTAGAATGCCTTAGGGATCTGTTCAATGTCTTTGTGGGTGATATTGCTGAAGGGTTAAAAGGAAAAGTTTGCCTTTTTGCAGATGATACAAAGATTTGTTATAGAGTAGACACTTTGGAGGGAGTAGTCAAAATGAGAAAAGATCTACAAAAATCAAAATGGGCAAATGCTTGGCAATTGAGATTTAATGCAAAGAAGTGCAGAATGATGCACTTATGATGCAGAAAACCAAAGGAGCTGTACACGATAGGGAAAAAGAGGCTGGAGTGCATGGACCAAGAGAGGGACCTTGGAGAGACAGTGTCTGAGGATCTCAAGGTGGTGAAGTAGTGTGACAAGGCAGTGGCCAAAGCCAGAAGAATGTTAGGCTACATACAGAGAAGAACATGTAGGACTGGTATCCGGTGGCCTGCTCATAGCCAAAAAGCCTGAACCAAATAAAATGGATTCTTGCTATAGAAGATTCTGCTGTTTTCCAAGCCTCAGACCTGCTGACCTCCAAGCAACTACCTGCCAAGTGTTTGTGTGTCTGCATACAGAAAACTATTGTTTCTTGCCTTGCTTACCACACAAGAAAACCTGCTTCTTGGGCCTTTCTCAGCCACAGACTCTTCTACTACCGGCCTTGAACACTTGCAACAATGTGTAAGACTGCATACCATCTTCTACTGCATTCTGTCTTTCACCATGGACCCTTTTCTTCACAAGACAACCACCTGATGATTACCTCCTGATCTGTGCAGTCAACTCACAGTATCTCATGCCAACCAATCACCAAAAGGTTATAGTGACTCATCACAAAAAAAAAAAATACAGTTTGCACATAAGAACCAGTGGCCATTTTGCCCCTTTTTTTCTTGCTGCTTTTATAAGCACAAAGACACTCTGTCATTCCGAGGCAGTTCCATTAACCCTGTGGGACAATCTAAGACTCCCACAGACATCTGTTAGGTTCTGTGCTCTCATGTGGCTCGCCTTCAATGGCTCGAGCCAGTGCAGCTTGCTTAGCTGCTTCCATTGGACCTTGTGCTGTTCTGGAGACTGCTTCAGACCCCGACTGCCTTCGTCCACCTGGCAGACCTAAGGTACTGGTCTTATGTCTTCACCTGGGGTGTGGGAGCTAGTCAGGTTGCCCTTTCCTGTACTTTAAGTGCAGAGTGAGCTTGTGACCTCTGGTTGCTAATTAGTGATTTATTGCTACTACATAATCATAATTATAGTGCTCCTACAACCTCATCTGTAATGTTAGTTCTATATTCACTACTTTTCTATCTGTAATAAACCTAATATATATCACCACAGAATTCTGTCTCTCTACTGGCTTATTACAGTAGACTTTCCCCTAGGCATAGCTGAGCAAAATATGTATTTTGTTTGTCAATATTCTCCACAATAACCAGCAAGAAGAAAGAGGGATTAGTGCCTCTGTTCAGGTCATTGGTGAAGCCTCACTTGGAGTATTGTGTTCAGTTTTGAAGAGGTACCTTACAAAGCATATAAAAAGACTTGAAATGAAATGGTTCACAGGAAGGCAACCAAGATGAAATGGGGCCTGCACCAGAAGGCATATGAGAAACGTTTTGAAGACTTAAATATGAATACCCTAGAGGAGAGGCGAGACAGGGGGGATATAATACTGACCTGTAAATACTTATAGGGTATTAATGAAGAAAAAAAACGTTTTTCAAAGACGTGTTAGGAAAGAGATGTTCAAAAGTACTGCCTGTGTTATTGCTGCCGCTGCCTCATTACCTGGCCACTCTGTCACAGCCAAAGATTTTCTGGGGATCCATTCCAGATGCCTTCTGGTAAAATATATCCCAGAAATCCTGTAAATCTCTTATCAAATTCACATTTTTCTAGTTTGGCATATAGCTTGTGCTTCCTTAGATGCTCTAATACTTGTCAAACTTGGTGGTAATGATCTGCTGAGTCAAGAGGTTATTAAGACTACAACATTCTGATCTAATAGGTCCCAGAATATCTCATCGAGCAGATGTCAAAAAGTAGCAACGGCATTTCTTAAGCCAAATCACATTACTAAATACCGGAAATGTCCATACTGGGTGCAAAAGGTTGTTTTTCACTTGTCTCCCTTTCGTATATGAATAAAGTTTTACCCCCATGAAGGTCTAGCTTTATTAAAATTTGAGCTGCTTGGAAATCTTCCAACAGTTTGCTGATAATTGGGCTTGCATACCATTTCTGGCCAGTAAAAGTATTGACAGCTCAGTAATCTCTACATGGCTGGAGGGAGCCATCCTTCTTGGGCGCAAAAACAAATTGGGGCTCCTGCTGGAGAAGTTGAAAGTCAGATAAATGTTTTAAGCTCTCCTCCAGATATTCCCTCAGTGCCTTGAGATTTGACTCCAGGAGGATGTAAATTCTGCCATATGGGACTTATGTCTGTCCAATCTAGGACAGATGTCTTATGAAGGGGGTAATGGGTCTGTGGCCCTCTTATCAAACACTTCCTAATACTCCAAGAATTTCTCTATTAAGTGCCCAGTTTTCTTCTAGATTGCTACATATCCTTGGCAGCATCTTTCATTTCTCAATTAGGCATAATAGAGGGGATGGTGATCTTGCAAGTTTTCCACTAGATATAGGGTTCATGACATTCTAACCAAGTCACCGTGAGGATCATGGCAAAATGTGGTGCAGGAATCAAGCAAATCATATCACCTGCTAGTGATCCTGCATCATAGTCACTATGAGAAGGCCTGATGGAAAAAGGCAAGCCATCAATATTTTCCATGGCTACTCAGATCCAAGATGCATACTGAGGCTCCAGAGTCAATCATGGCACATGCGGGGAGTTTTGTCCTTTTATTGAAGGCAGATATGGGTGATCACATGAGCAGTTTGGAATCCTAGAGGATCAGTTTGTACTTACTCTCAGCCCTATCCCTCCTGGGCCTTATCACGATTCTGAAGCCTGCTTCTGCAGGTAATTCACATATGTCCAGGAAGGCCACAGTAGAGGCAGAGTTCTTCTCAGCATCATCTTTATTTACTTACATAAATTTATACCCAGCTAATCTATAAAATACTCAGTGGGGACAATGGCACATCAGAAATAAAAATCCATAAAAAAACAAAAGACATATATAGATGGTGCCTGCTGAGAAGCACCACCTCATTGTATCTACTATCATGGGCTCTTCCAGAGGTTGTTCTATTTCTGGATTTCCAAGACTATGACTTGGTTCAGTCCTCCCAACATGTCTTTCCAGGATACATTCTGATAGACGCTTTTTCATGTGCATACATAATGTAAATAGCTCCTCAAGGCAGGCCAGAGAATCTGGTCGTGCCAGCTCATTATGAGATCAGCAAGGACCCATCAGAAATGGGCATGGAGGGCCAACTCATTCCAGCCGAGGATATTAGTCCAGTGTTGGAACTTTGTCATATACTCTGTCACTGATGGTCCGCACTGGCAGAGGGTATTCATCTTATTCTCAGCCGGCTGAGCTCAATCTAATTTCCCTAAAGCATAGCAAAAGGCAGCCAGAAAGTGTTTCAGGTTATTCAGGATAGTACTGTTCTGTTTCGTCAAGGAAATGTCCCATGCTGGGGCCTTCTCGTGAATGGACTAATTATAAAGCTGACTTTGAGGAAGTCAGATGGGCAGATATATTGATTACATCAGAATTAAAACTTGAATTGGTATATGAATTACACAGTTCTCTCTGTCAGTGAACTTTTCTGGTAATGGGGTATGCAACTCTGGGAGCAGGGCAGCCCATTTTCCTCACTCTTGACTTGAGGGCTGAAGAGTTTCCACCTGCTGCAGAAGGACTTAACCCTGCACAGCTTACAAGGCCTCTACAAAATTTATTAGAGTCATAAGAACATAAGATATCCCATACTGGGTGAGACCAAGGTCCATCAAGCCCAGTATCCTGTTTTCAACAATGGCCAATCTAGGTCATAAGTACCTAGCACTTTCCCCAAAAGACACAGGTTCCACAATGCTTGTACTGGGTCAAACAGTGATATCCTGAGTCCCTTTTAATAATGGTTTATGGACCTTTCCTCCAGGAATTTGTCCAAACCTTTTTTAAACCCAGCTACACTAACAGCTTTTACTACATCCTCCAGTAACAAATTCCAGAGTTTGATTACATGTTGAGTGAAAAAGTATTTTCTATTATTAGTCTTAAATAGTTTGCCCTGTAACTTCATTGCATGTCCCCTAGTCTTTCTATATTCTGATGATGTAAACAATCGATCTACGTTTACCCGTTCCACTCAGTTCATTAATTTATAGACTTCTATCATATCTCCCCTCAGCCATCTCTTTTCCAGGTTAAAGAGTCCTAACCTTTTTAGCCTTTCCTCATAGGAGTATACTTCCATCCCCTTTACCATTTTGGTGGCTCTTCCCTGAACCTTTTCTAATAACGCTATATCCTTTTTAAGATACGGCGACCAGAATTGCACACAATATTCAAGGTGCGGTTGCACCATGGAACGATACAGAGGCATTATGGAATAACCTCCCAGTCAACCTAAGGGAGAATTAAAGACCTTCAATCATTTAGAGAAGAGTTAAAAACCCACCTGTTTATACAACATTTCTACAATTTACAGCACACTGACGTCCAGTCCTCACAGGGCTTGGTTGATCACCAACCCTATGCCGATCCTACCTAGAAACTCCTACTCGAAGCAAAACTCACTCACTCTGCCTCAAATGCATCCAATACGCCAGCCCAGGTATTTTCACATAGAGACAAATTGAACCATATATTAATTTATATGCATGTAAATAGTTCCTTGTAAGTAGTCTTTGTTACAATTGTTTCTTTGAGGTTTGACCAGATTAATTTTGTTTTATGTTGATAGTTAACATATGTTTCAAACTGTTCTTTGTAAAATAATAATAATTTCTTTTATTATTACTGTTCTGTTTGCTGTAAACAGCTCCTGTTCTCTGGAAGGGGCGGTATAGAAAAAATGTACAAATAAATAAATAAATTATAATATCCTTTGTTTTATTTTCTATTCCTTTCCTTATGATACCTAGCATTCTATTTGCTCTCTTGGCCGCCGCTGCACACTGGTCAGTGTTTTAACATGTTACTCATGATGACACCTACATCTTTTTCCTGGGTGGTGGTTCCTAATGTGGAACCTTGCATCGTGTAAACATAGTTTGGGTTGTTCTTTCCTAGATGCATAACTTCCCACTTGTCCACATTAAATTTCATCTGCCATTTGGATGCCCAGTCTTCCAAGTTATCAAGATCCTCTTGCAATTTTCCATAATCCTCATGGGTTTTAACAACTTTAAATAGTTCTGCGTCATCTGCAAATTTGATAACCTCATTCATTATTCCCTTTTCCAGGTCATTTATGAATATGTCAAAAAGCAGCAGACCCAGCACAGATCCCTGGGGTACTCCACTATTCACCTTTCTCCATTGGGAAAATTGGCCATGTAGCCCTACCCTCTGCTTTCTATCTTTTAACCAGCTCCTGATCCACAATAGTACACTGCCTCTTATCCCACTACTTTTTAACTTCACCAAGAGTCTCTGATGAGGGACCTTGTCAAAGGCTTTCTGAAAGTCCAGATAGACAAAGGTGAGTCAGTTGATATAGTGTATCTGTTTATTCACATCTCCAAAAAAAATAACAGATTAGTAAGACAAGATTTTCCTTGTCTAAAGCCATGTTGGCTGTCTGCCATTAAGCTACAAACAATCTCCATGTTCAGTAATTTTGTTCTTTATTATGGTTTCTACCATTTTTCCCGGTACTAACGTCAGGGTCACCAATCTGTAGGTTCCCAAATCACCCCTGGCGTTACATTGGCCATCCTCCAATCTTCAGGTATTACAGATGATTTTAATGATAGTTCACAGATTACTAATAGCAGGTCTGCAATCTCATATTTCAGTTCTTTCAACACCCTTGGATGTATACCATCCAGTCCAGGTGATTTGCTACTCTTCAGTTTATCAAATAGTTGTAATACATTATCCCGGTGTATCGATATTTCTTTCAATTCTTCCGCAGTATCAACTTTAAATACCACTTCAGTCATGGGTAACATCCCTACATCTTCCTCAGTAAAGATCGAAGCAAAGAATTCATTTCAGTCTCTCCGCTATGCCCTTGTCCCCTCTTAGTGCCCCTTTTTCTCCTCCATCATCTAATGGTCCAACTGACTCTCTCACAGGTTTTTTGCTACGAATGTACTTGAAAAAGTCTTTATTACGCATTTTTGCTTCCACAGCAAGTTTCTTCTCAAATTCTCTCTTTGCCTGCCTTATCAATGCCTTTCATCTAACTTTCCAGTTTTCGTAATTTGGCTCCTTTTCCCACTTCCTGAAAGATGTTTTTTTGGCAACAACAGCCTCTCTGACCTCACCTTTAAACCATGCTGGCAGTATTTTGGACTTCCTTCCACTTCTTAAAGCATGGAATACAGCTGGTCTGGGCTTCCAAGATAGTATTTTTAAACAATACACAAGCTTGATGTACGTCTAACCTTTGCAACTGCTCCTTTTATTATTTTCTTATCTATTTTGCTCATTTTATCATAGACTCCCTTTCGAAAGTTAAAAGGTAGTACTTTGGATTTTCTTACCATCCCTCCTCCATTAATTAAATCAAACGCGATCATGCTATGATCACACTATTGCCAAGTGTCCTCAACACCCTTATCTCTTGCGCCAGATCTGGTGTTCCACTAAGGGATAGGTCCAAAAAGACTTCCCCTATGGTCGGTTCATGACCTAGCTCCTCCATGAAGCAGTTATTTATTTCATCTAGAAACTTTATCTCCCTAGCATGTCCTGCTGTGACACTGACCCAGTCAATACTGGGGTAATTGAAATCAACCATTATTTTTATTGTGCTGTAACTTTTGTTAGCTTCCCAGATTTCTTTGACGATTTCATCATCCATTTGTTCATTCTGGCCAGGCGGTCGATAGTACACCCCCACTGCCATCACCTTCCCCTTTTTACATGGAATTTCAATCCATAGAGATTCTACAGCAAATTTTGTTTCCTGCAAAACTTTAATCCTTTTTGACTCAATGCCCTCTAACAGAGCGCAACCTCTCCACCGATTTGATCAGCTCTGTCATTGTGGTATAGTTTGTACCCAGGTATCACAGTGTCCCACTAGTTATCCTCCTTCTACCATGTCTCTGAGAAAACCAATCATATCTAACCTCTCATTTAGTGCTATATATTCTAACTCTCCCATCTTATTTGTTAGACTTCTAGCATTTGCATACAAGCATTTTAGAGACTGTATTTTATTCATATTAATCTGGCTATCAGTAGGAAGGGTTAATTTGGAATCTTTAAGCTCTGTCTGCTCCGTACTCAAGGACATTTGGGCTACTTTTGTCTTTATTGTCTTCTGCTGATATGACCTAACTTCATTCTTTTGGTAATATCCTTCAAGGATACATTGTTCTGAACCATGCGCTCTTGGGCAACTGTCGGCTCTCCACTATTATCTAATTTAAAAGCTGCTCTATCTCCTTTTTAAAGGTTAATGCCAGCAGCCTGGTTCCATCCCAGTTAAGGTGAAACCCATACCTTCGGAAGAGCCCCTCCTTTCCCCAGAATGTTCCCCAGTTCCGAACAAATTCAAACCCCTCATCCTTGCACCATCGTCTCATCCACTCATTGAGACTGGAACTCTGCCTGCCTTTTGGGTCATGTGCATGGAATGGGAAGCATTTCGGAGAATGCTACCCTAGAAGTTCTGAATTTCAACTTCCTACCTGAACGCCTAAATTTAGCTTTCAGAATCTCCCTACCACATTTTCCTATGTCATTGGTATTGACATGTACCAAGACAGCAGACTCCTCCCCAGCACTATTTAAGACCTTCTCTAGGTGGCGTGTAAGATCTGCTACCTTTGCACCAGGCAGGCATGTTACCAGGCGATCTTCACGTCCACCAGCCACCCAGCTATGTATTTATTTATTTATTTTATTTAACTGGTTTTATATACTGCTTTATCATTTCAATCAAAGTGGTTTACATTGAAACTTAAACTTGGTAATGTACATTAAACAGGGACATGCCTAACAATCGAATCACCAACTATAACGGCTGTCCTAACCTTTCCCTCATGGGTACATGGCCCTGGAGAACCTTCCTCAGTGCGAGAGGCTTTTATATCACCTGGAGGACATGTCCTAGCTACAGGATCACTTCCTGACACACCAGAGTGATGCTTTCCTATCACGTGACCTCTCTCCTCCAATGCAACAGGGATGCTGCCAGACTGGAGGTGAGACTTCAGGACTATATCCCTGTAGGTCTCATCTATGTACCTTTCTGTCTTCCTTATGTCCTCCGTCTGCTACTCTAGCCTCCAGAGATCGGACTCATTCCCTGAGAGCGAAGAGCTCCTTGCACCAGTGCCCACGCAAGACCCCTCACCAACTAGGAGAAAATCATACATGTGACACTCAATGCAAAAGACTGGAAAGCCCCCATCTCACTGCTGGACTGCTGTCTGCATTTTAGTTTTAAGGTTTTGTTTAGATATTTAAGTCCTTTACTTACTAAGGGTTGCTGGGGATACTTATACTAATAAAACTATACCTAATATGTTTAATGTACTTTGTTCACCTGAAGCTTAATTAATCTTAGGTCCTTGATGTATGACTGATGAGAATAAACAGCTGCACCTGAGAGTGAATATGGCACCTCCTTTCCTTTGTTTAGGCACCTATAAAGCTAAGATTATCCCAAGGGTGGGTGGATGCTGGGGAGGGAGGGAGGGAAAGAAGACATATGTTCTATGCTTCTAAGGTAATCTGTGAGCAATTTCCATGGGAAGTCCCATAGCCCTTGCTTGGATAGTGGGAGTCTTGGGGTCTAAATTTAACCCAAAAGTTCTCTGATCTGTTTTAAATTTAAACTGAAAGCTCTTTGCTGCTACTAGGCCCTGACTGATTTAACAAATACAATTGGTTCACAGATTAATCAGGTTTAATCTAAATAATTCATTTTTCCCCAAGATTTAGAAAAATTCCCAGAAGTAAATACTTACAATTGCAGATCTCTCTCTAGAAGTAGAAGTCCCCTTTTGTAATCCTTCAAGACTGAGAATCACAGAACTCTGGTTGAACTATTTATGCCTGTGCTTCTAGGGTAAGCTGTGACCAATTTCCTGAGTGATTAACAAAGTCCTTGCTTGGATAGAAGGAGTCTTTCAAAATGGCCCTTTGATCTGCCACCTGGCTTTAACACTTATTTAAAAAATTCACACGTCTCTTGCCCCCTATGTAGAAGGCTCCTTTGGAAAGGTCTCTAGAAATAATTTTTTGCTCAAAGAATACTGACCCTCTTTTGCTCTTTATGCTAAGTTATATTCTGATTTGATTTAAATTAAAGCTCTTTGCTGCTACTAGGTCCTGACTGAGTATGAAATTTAAACTAGAAGCTCTCTGCTGGGTTCTAAATTTAACCATAAAGCTCTCTTCTGTGTTTTAAATTTAAACTAAAAGTTCTTTGCTGCTACTAGGCCCTGACTGATTTAACAAATACACTGGGTTCACAGATTAATCAGCTTTAATCTAAAGAATTCCTTTTTCCCCAAGATTTAGAAAAATTCCCTGAAGTAAATACTTACAATTGCAGATCTCTCTCCAGAAGTAGCAGTCCCCTTTTGTAGTCCTGTAGTTGGTTCCATTTTGACCTAGCCCCTGGGTTTGGGCTGACTCAAGCTGTTAGGGCCTACCTAACAAGAGTGTGTGGGTGAAGAGGTTAGGCCCAAGGCAGGAAAGCGTAGTCACTCACCTGTAGCAGGTGTTCTCCAAGAACAGCAGGAATCAGTCCTCACATATGGGTGATATCGGCACCGATAGAGCCCGCACAGTATTCACTCCCCAGCTTTCATAGAAAGCCTTTGAGAGTTCTACCACACATGCGTGGTCACCTTTCTGCCCAAAGGTGCCATCTTATCTCAGTATGATGATATAACTTAAAGAAGCATAAAAAGAAAAAACAACTACACGAGGAGGAGGGAGGGTTGTGAGGACTGATTCCTGCTGTTCCCAGAGAACACCTGCTACACATGAATAACTACATTTTCTCCAGGAACAAGTAGGAAGTCAGTCCTCATATATGGGACTCCCAAGCTACAGGACCAAAAAATCTGTAAAAAGGCCACGGACAACTGAAAAATCAAACTATGAATGAAAGCATAGAGCGCAGATTGGCCCCAAGATCTCCGACATTAACCAAGCGTCAACCAAGGAGGCAGTTCTCCAGTAGCCTGGATTCTCAGAAGGGTCAGAGGTTAGGAGTTGCATCAATCCCCAAACAGACAATGGAGTACCACCTAGCCAAAGGCACTGTCATGCCAGAAGTCTGCCTCTAGGCAGTAATGCACTGCAAAGGTATGGACCGAGGACCAGATGGCCACCTGGCAGATCTCCGGCAAGGTGACAGAGTGCAAGTTAGCCACAGAGGATGCCATCACTCATACTTTGTAAGCAATGATGTGCCGCTCAAGGTAGAGACTAGCCTGTGCATAGGTGAAGGAAATGCAATCCACCACCCATGTGGACAGGGTACGCTTAGAGACTATAACCCCAAACCTGTTGGGGGTCAAAGGAAATGAAGAGATGCGAGAAATGGCAATGGGTTGTCATCCGCTCGAGACAGAAGGCCAACACCCTCTTACAATCAAGAGTGTGGAGCATGGCCTCCATCCGACTCATATGAGGTCAGGGAAAAAAGATAGGAAGGACCACATCTTGCTTCAGATGAAAGGGGGAAACCAACTTAGACAGGAACCAGGGATACTTGCACAGGACCACCCTATTCCTGTGAAAGCTGGTGTAAGGAGCATGTGCCACCAATGCCTGCAGCTCACTGACCTGTGGGCAGAGGTAAGCGCCACCAGGAAGTCTACTTTCCAAGAGAGGTACTTGAGGTGACACAAAGCCAGTGGCTCAAAGGATGAAATGATAAGCTTACCCAGGACCACATTCAAGTCCTAGGCAGTCACCAGGGGATGAAAGGGCGGCTGCGTGAGCAAGAGACCCCGCATGAAGCAGGCCACAAGCGAATGGAAGGACAGGGACTGCGCATTCACCAAATGATGGTGTGCTGCTAGTGTACTGAGGTGCACCCTCAGATTCAAGCCAACTTGGGAAAGGTGCAGCAGGTACTTCAACAGGAGAAGGGGCTGACACCCTGATCCACGCACCAGATGGAGAAGCAATGCCATCTGAAGGCATATGCTCGCCTCATGGAATCCTTGTGGGAAGCCAGGAGGCTATCTTCAACCTCCCGGGGTAGATGAACTTGGCCAAGGGCTATCCTTTCAGTAGCCAGGCCGTCAGAGCAAGGGACCGGAGGATAGGAGTGCAGGAGGGAGCCATCTTCCTGTGAAATCAGGTCCAGGACACAGCCCAGGGCAATCAGCAGTGCCAAAGAGAGTAGGAGCAGCAAGCGAAACCACGGTTGCCAGGCCCACTTGGGGACAATAAGGAACACAGAGGCCCGATCCCATTGAATCTCGAGAGTCTTGGAGACCAGAGGGATCACAGGGTATGCATACAGTAGCCACTCACTCCAAGACAGGAGGAATGTGTCAGCCGCTACTCAGTGAAGGTTCAGTATCCTGGAGCTGAAACATGACAACTGGGCATTGCTGGGGCTGGCAAAGAGGTAGAGCGTAGGAGAGCCCCATGTTTGAAAGAGGTGATGTGCCACTCAAGGGTTCAGCCTCCACTTGTGGGGCTGGAGGACCTGACTAAGACAATCTGCGAGGACATTCACCTGTCCCAGAAGGTACACCACCTGAAGGAGCAAACCCCTCTCCCAGGTGAAGTTCCAGAAATGAACTGCCTCCACGCACAAAAGATACAACCCATTGTCTCCCTGTTTGTTGAGAAAAAACATCACCACTTGATTATCCGTCTGAACTAGAAATGGAAATTACACTTACCTGGTAATTGTTCCTTTAGTGACTCCAGTTTAGTCCTCCATCTCTGCGTAGTGTACCTCCTCCTGAAGCATGGAGACTGTGCATGTCAAAGTCGTGACATTACTGGATATAGCCTGCTGGTATCTCCCATCAGCCCCAGTGTACTATTAACAAAGCAGACTCAAAGGAGCAACAAATAAGTAGCCATAACATAACTTTAACTGAAACAACCACAATAAGTGAACTAAACTACCAATCCCTCAACAAGAAGGACTTTCTCTTCCTTTTTTTTTTTTTTACGTGCACATTGCTCCTAGACTTTTACTCTCCCTGTTCCACCCTTAAGCCGAATCAGAGAAGAGAAAGTAAAACAGGTCATTGACCAATACCCACTGCGATCCAGAGACTGAAAGGATTTCTCCATTCCACGAGACGGAAGCTCCTCCCCATCTGAAAAGAACCACATAACTGAATCACCCCCCCCCCGGGCGGGAATGAGGACTGAACTGGAGTCACTAAAGGAACAACAATTACCAGGTAAGTGTAATTTCCATTTCCTTATCGTTCCTCCAGTTTAGTCCTCCACCTCTGGGATGTATCACAGCAGTAATCATTGGGAGGGACCTTTTCACCCAGATCGCACCACCGCCAACCCGAAGCAGGCCTCATCTGCTGTCATAACGTTCAAGCGGCAGTGCCAACAGAACGTATGAAAAGAAGACAACGTAGCCGTTCTGTAAATTTCCTTGGACGAGACCAAGACACGTACCGCCCAAGACGTCGCTTATGCTCTAGAAGAATGAGCCCACCAACCTTCTAGTGCCTGATGGCCCTGCAACATATATGCTGACACCATAGCTTCCCAGACCCCACTGGAAAAAGATGCTCTGGCCGCCACGTCCACTTTACGAGGACCACCAAACAGCACGAAAAATCGTTCTGATGCCACTAAAGTCCAAAGCCAATAAGAACTGCATCCGACAATAATGGAAACCACTCCGGCTGCTTCAGAGACATTCCGGCTTACAGTGAGCTCGGACACCGACCCCACCGAAGAGACTGCCTGACCTTGAGGTAACACGGGAGCCGTTTGTTCAAGAAATCAGACTGATGCAACCACCAGCAAAGCCGCGCTCTCTGCAAAGGCCGCATAAGACATCTGGCCCCAAGGCACCGCTCCCAGGTTCACCGCCATTGTTCCCAGCACGCACAGATACATCTATGCTGAGAGAACCGGAATGGTCTTGAACTCACACACCAATCGCCGAATTACTTGAACTCGCCAGTCTGGTAGAAACACCTGTCCTCCCTGCATGTCAAACCGGCCCCCCAGATACCCTAGCTCCTGGGAGGGTACCACGCGGCTTTTGGTCGGGTTGACCACCCAGCCGAGACCTTGCAAAACCTTACCACTGTGTCTGCAACATGAATGCCCTCTGCCTCGGACTTGGCTCGAATGAAGCAATGGTTGAGACATGTAAGAATGAGAATCCCTTCCGCTGCGACCACCACCACCATAATCTTGGTGAAAGTTCGAGGTGTTGTCGCCAGACCGAAGGGAATGCCTAGAATTAATAGTGTCCCCAAAGCAGAGCGAACCTCAAAACTTTTGATGAGCCGCTTTGATGGGAATATGCAAGTACGCCTCCGTAAGGTTGCGGGAAGTCAAGGACTCTCCCCGTCGCACCGCCACCATGACCGACCGCAACATTTCCATCCTGAAATGCGGTACCCGGCGACACCACTTGACCCCTTTTTGATCTAATATAGGGTGCAAGACTGTCTATGGTACCATGAGATAAACGGAGTATGGACCCACGCCGTAGACTGCAACCAACACCAGAACGACTGCTCCCATTTGCAAAGGGTGATCTAATGAAACGCGAACCGCCAGGGTTTTCCGTTGACCTATTAGTTATTCCTGGAACATAGACAGATGAGAAGCTCCTATGTGCAGTGGTATTGCTATACCAGAAATAGGTGTTATGCCATGAACCTGCCATTTCCCTTCAATTCCTGGAGCATCCATCGCAACTGTAACTGGTCTTCATCGGATGATGACCCTGTAAGACTTCATTTGCAATCAGCTTGGAGTCACACCTGATCTGTATCTTCTTCCCAGCTATTACACTGGCACTAATCATCCTGAAGCCACCAGCTACAGCTTCCTACAGATCCTGCCAATGTTTGGCCACTAGACCTTGCTGTTGAAATTCCTGACAGAAGAGGAGACATTGGTCCAGCAATCCAATCCCAGACTTCTGCGTCTCAGAGCACAGCACTCTAGTTAAACCAATGTCCTCATTCAGAAGTAAAGAAATAATTTTTTTTATTTTTTTAACCAACAAGCATCCAATGCTTTGATTAATACGGTCTGCCACCAGTGTGGCTGAGAAGAGAAATATTTGCCTTAGAAAGCTGGTCTTAAGAGTATTTGTAATGAAGCAGCCAGGCACAATGCATAAGCCTAATGGCAGATAAGTCTAGCACATTGGGGTCTGATAGCGCAAATGCTATTTCGCAAGAGCCAGGAAGAAGGGAAAATAAATCTTAGCCGAAACTTTGATGGACAACATACCACCTATACAAAATAGAAAGACCGCAGGGATTTTACTTGCAGATTAACCATTTGACACCTCAGCATAGCAGTTCAAATGTCCATAGAAATTAGACACGAAGGTACCGGATATCTCAGAGCAACAAATTTCAATCAAGGGACTCCAGGAAGACCCAAAATGGAAACCCAATTAACGAATGACTATTCCTCTGGTTTTTTTTCAGTAACAAATTATTGTCCCCGCAAAACATAAGGGAACCCAGAAATCAGCTTCTCTGGACCTTTACCGTGGATTAATGGTAAAACCTAGACATTTTCCCAACAAGGGAACTGCTCCCGCGCTTCATAAGGGGAGCAGGAAAGGTGTAGGTCTACTTCTGTAAGACCAGGGAATGATAAAGAACTCCCCTTACGAGGCCGCCATCACTACTGATGATAACTGTTCCATTCAACAGTGAAATGCCCGGAGACAGTGATGTATTGCCTTAAGATCTAGAAATAACGGAGACCCGCTTTTTTTTTTTCAAAACCATAGACTAAGGAGAACAGTTCTCGATGCTGAAAATCTTCCATGGTCTCGGAAGCAAGGCTCCTAACTGGCAAATACGATCCCAAGCTTGCGGAATTGAGGACGCTCTCCGCTGTCCTTTGTCAAGGCGGCAGAACCAACTAATCTGGTCCCGGGTGAGCAAATTCTAGAGAATACCCTTCGCATATTATCCCAAACGCTCATTGCTCTGCTGATTCTAGTCTCCGGTCGGAAGAAATTCCCGCAGACTTCCAGTCATCGACTGAGCTGCCCTCTGGGCAGGGCTGGCTTTTTGGCACTCCCCAAACGGGCTGGCACACCCTGACCATAGACAGATGGAAGGATCTGATTTGCTCTCTACCTACTATCTTTATTCCTGTTTCTGAGTGTTTATCAGACCTTGCACAGGAGAGAACACCACAGTGTCAACAGTTTAGATCACCTGATCAGTCACACAACATCCTGAAACTTGCGTGGCAACAACCATGGCTTATCTGATTAGACCATTCCCACTCTGTCTACCTCAGGCCATTGCACATCGAATAAGTTTTGAACGGTGATGCCCAAGGAAAAATCAAAAATTAGGTGGGAGCTACCCCCCTCGATAGCAGCCCCTGCCAGGCACAGAGGTGTGGCCGGCCTGGAGAAATGGCCTGGGAACACTCCCCAGTAAGCCCTCTGAAAAAGGTTATGCAATCGGATCTCCAGTAAAGTGTATCTCCACAGGCGCAGTCCCCCCACCTTTGAAGTAAATAAAATAAATCTAATTAACCAAAATGAAAACTGCAAAAGCCCCCTTAGAAAGAAACTGCTCCGTCCTGCTTCCTTCTCTGGGGCTTGCCTTCCTCAGGTCCCCAAAACAACCAGAGTAAAAACATAAGCGGGCCTGAATAGAAAGAGTTCGTGCCTAAATGCAGAGGGGTAGATTTCCTTTTAAATAGTGCTAAGTTTCAATCCTACCGGAAACTTACGAACCCCAGGCCAAGGAAATACCTGAACACCCAAAAAACTTGAGTATATCCCCGGACTACCAGCTATGCGGCGGAGCCATCTCCAGATAAAGGACCCCAAGGAGTACCATCGATGCGTGTATCTCTCTGAGCTTAGGTGCGGACAGATTTTTTTTTTCACTTCTCCTCCCAGGGAAATTCATAAGCACCCGGCCGGAGCAACAGAAGTCCTTTCTAACTGCCCCAGTCATTTCTCATATAGCCGAACTGTTCCCCCGCTGCCAACATTTAGTGCCCCTGCTAAGCCAAGGATACTAAGCCTGACGAGAAGGGAACAACCAGGAAACAGGCTTGAAATGAAGGTAAACTCAATTAAAACCCTAAGGTACAAGGAGCCCGCTTGGGATCATTGTCCCCCAGTTACCTGCACTGCGGCTGAGCTGAGAAGCCAAGCAGTGTCAAGTCTGGCCAGCCTTCGGAAGAGGCCCACTCCATAGCACCGGTGCTGAACATGTAGTGATATTTTCCTCTCTCTACGACACCTGCTAGCCAATCCAGGGGCTGAAAGTGGCACTTGAACAGAGACCACCTAAGGAGCTAAACTGTCTTCCCTTAGCTCCCACATACACCTAAAACCCCTCAGCAATGACGGAACAAAGCCTTCTTTTTTTTTTTAAAACAACTAAAATGAATAAGAACTACATTAAATTAAATTAAATTACATGGAAGCAAATAACATGTGGAAAATAATTCTAACCGCAAGACTAGGCGGTTCAAAAAAAAAAGAAACCGAGACTGTGGCCGTGAGAAGAAAACTTAGTCTGCCTCGTGCTTGCAAAAGCGCGGGAGTCAATGGCTCGCACTTCCCCCGGCCTGTTACACCGCCGAAACGCCCACGATTGAAGTGGGAACCAATCATATCCCCATCTTTGCCTCAGAGCAATCTGAAAATATATCTGCAAATACATCTGCTTCGCGCCCTTAAAATGCGCGGGAAGAACTGCCTGCGACTCTTCAGGGCGTGCTTCCCCGCCAAACACTCCCGATTAATGCCAGCAGGTCTCTCCAAACATTAGAAGCGCGTTGTCCACCTACCCTGCTCAGTGCTGACTTTGTCCCCAATGAATCTTCCGCCGCTCCGTACGGCTGCCCTGCGATCTGCGGTGCTGCTCTGAAGCACAGAACAGCTACCACTGAGAGGGCCTTCCTGCACCGGCTGCTTCTGCCAATCATCCCAGGAATTAACGCGGGGCAACACCGCCGCTGAAAGGCAGGACTTTAATCTGCTGTTTGGCTCCCCTCCGTCCAAGCCAGGAGGGAAGATCAGCACTGAAAGTCGGAGGGGCTTGAGAGAGAAAGGGATGGCGCCGGCCCATACCCAGGTCAACCCCCCTGACCTCCCTCTTTTTCTTTTTTTTTTTAACTACTTTACTGATCACTGAAGACCCACATTAACTTGGATGAAATTAACTTAAATTATATAGCAAAAAAAATATTAAACCTATCTATGTCACTAATGCTGCTTATCTTTCAACTAGTCAGCCCAGCACCTCCTGCTGCATGGAGACTGGACACACTGGGGCTGATGGGAGATACCAGCAGGCTATATCCAGTGATGTCACGACTTTGACATGCCCAGTCTCCATGCTGCAGGAGGAAGTACACTACCCAGAGGTGGAGGACTAAACTGGAGGAATGATAAGGAACTACCTGGTTCGAAAAGTGGTGTTGGAAAGCCTGCAGAGCATATGCAATGGCTCCAAGTTCGAGGAAATTGATCTGATGAAGACACTCCTCTGCCGACCAGATGCCTTGGGTCTGAAGACCGCCGCAGTGGACACCCCAGCCCAGTTTTGAGGTGTCTGATGTGAGGTTCACCTGAGGGGAAGGAGATTGAAAAGGCATTCCCACCAGGAGTTGCTGTGGCTCCTGCCACCAATCGAAGGATGTAACCAGAGCCAGGGTCACGTGGACCCTGTTATAGAGGCAGCCCATCGCCTGGCCGTATGGGAGCTGAGGGTCAACCGGGCTAAATGCATATGGAGACAGGCGTTGGAGGTGACATGCACAGTCGAGGCCATGTGTTCCAGAAGGCATTGCATCAGGTGGGCCATGGCTGTCGAGCGACCCTACAGGCCCTGTGCCAAGGCTTCCAGGTGCCAAGCTCAATGTATGGGAAGAAAGGCCTTGGCCTGGACCATGCCCAGGAGGGTCCCTTTGAACTCCAGATGCTGAGCAGGCTGCAGGTGTGACTTGGGTAGTCGATGACAAACCCCAAGTATTCCAGGACGAGGATGGTGCAGCACCCCAATTGATGGACCCCTTTGGCAGAGCCGCCCCTTATGAGCCAGTCATCCAGGTAGGGGAACACAAACATCCCCTGGAAGAGTAGCCCCCTGGAAGAGTAGGTGAGTGGCGACCACCCTAGTAACATAGTATATGACAGCAGATAAAGACTAGTATGGTCCATCTAGTCTGCCCAGCAAGGCGGCAAGAGTAGATACACTTGCCGCTGCGTGCAGGTCACCTCTCCCCATGCCTTTGTTTAGGGGTGTACCCACAGCTCCATGTAGATCACCCCTATTTGTTCAGATATAAGAGATAGTTATGCTTATTTTATCCTTTTGCTATAAAGAGATCCACTGTGTCTATCCCATACCATTTTGAATTCAATCACTGTGTTTGCCCCACCACTTCCATCAGGAGGGCATTCCAAGCATCCACCACCCTTTCAGTGAAAAAGTATTTCCTGACATTGCCTTTCAGTTTATCCCCTTGCAGCTTCATGTTATGTCCTCTAGTTTTACAGCTTCCCCGTCTTTGGAAAAGGTCTGTTTGTTCATTAATGCTCTTTAAGTATTTAAAGGTCTGAATCATATCTCCCCTGTCCCTCCTCTCCTCCAAAGTGTACATATTTAGGTCTTCAAATCTCTCCTCATAAGTCTTCTGACACAGGCTCCAAATCATTTTGGTCGTCTTCCTCTGAACCGCTTCCAGCCTTTTTATATCTTTTGTGAGATACGGTCTCCAAAACTGAACACAAAATTCCAAATGAGGCCTCACTAGCGACTTGTACAGTGGAATTAGTACTTCTACCTTTCTGCTGGTAATTACTCTCTGTATGCAACCCAGCATCCTTCTGCCTTTTGCCACTGCCTTGTCACACTGTTTCGCCACGTTGAGATCGTCAGAAACAATCACACTGAGGTCTTTCTCCTGGTCCGTGCACACCAATCTCTCACCCCCTATCACATACAATTCCCTTGGATTTCTGCTTCCCAAGTGCATGACACTGCACTTCTTCACATTAAATCTTAACTGCCAAGCATTAGACCATTCTCCCAGCTTTTGCAGATCTTTTCTCATGTTCCCCACTCCCTCAGGAGAGTTCACTCTGTTGCAAATTTTGGTGTCATCTGCAAAAAGACAGACTTTTCCATTCAGCCATTCGGTAATATCACTCATGAATATATTGAACAGTACTGGTCCCAAGACCGAACCCTGGGGCACACCGTTAATCACCTTCTTTTCATCCGAGTGAGTTCTGTTTACCATCACCTTCTGTCGTCTATCAGTCAACCAATTTCTGATGCAGTTCACCATCTTGGGACCCATCCCCAAGCTGTTGAGTTTATTGATAAGCCTCCTATGAGGAACAGTATCAAAGGCTTTCCTGAAATCTAGGTAGATCACATCCATCGCATGCCCTTGATCTAGTTCTCTGGTCACCCAGTCAAAGAACTCAATCAGATTTGTTTGGCAAGATCGTCCTTTGGTAAAATCATGTTGCCTCGGATCATGCAACCTGTTGGTTTTGAGAAAGTTCACTATTCACTTTTTCAAGAGCGCCTCCATTACTTTTCCAGCCACCAAGGTAAGGCTTACTGGCCTGTAGTTTGTCACTTCTTCCCTATTACCATTTTTGAGGAGAGGTATTACATCAGCCCTTCTCCAGTCCTGTGGAACTTCTTCTGTCTCCAGGGATCTATTAAAAACATCCTTTAAAGGCCCTGCAAGAACCACTCTGAGCTCTTTCAGTATCCTGGGGTATATTCCATTTGGTCCCATAGACGTGTCCACTTTCAGTTTTGCAAGCTGTTCTAACACATCCTTTTTGTTAATGGTGTGGTATCTACTCCATTCCCATTTGTATAGTTATCAATCACAGGTGGTCCTTCTCAAGGATTTTCTCTGGTGAAAACAGAGCAGAAGTATTTGTTTAGCAGTGTCACTTTTTCAATGTCACGTTCCACAAATCCGTTCCCAGAACTTTTGAGTCCTGCAATTCCACCTCCGATTTTCCTCCTTTCCCGAATATACCTGAAAAAAGTCTTGCCGCCACACTTCACATCTTTAGCCATCTTTTCTTCTGCCTTTGATTTTGCTATCCTTATTTCTCTTTTTGTCTCTTTTACTTTGATCTTGTATTCTTCTCTATGTTCCTCTGTTTGCGAGCCTCTGAATTTTGTGAAAGCTGTGGTTTTTTCTCTTTATTTGTGCAGCCACTTCTTTGGAGAACCAAATAGGTTTCCTTTTCCTCTTGTTTTTATTTACTTTCCTTACGTATGTATCTGTTGCACCTTTTGCTTTCTTTAGTTTAGCCCATTGCAATTCCACTTCCCTTAACTCCTCCCACCCTACCAATTTCTGCTTCAGGTACTTGGCCATTTCACTGAAGTCAGTGTTTTTGAAGTCTAAGACTTTGAGTTTGCTGTGACTGGATTCCACCTTGGATGATCGCTGTTGCTCACATGGGCACCCACCTGGATATCTGACACGCTATCTTCATTGTTGAGCACTACATCCAGCATGGAGCTCTCCCTGGCCGTTCCATCACCATTTGTTTAAGTAACGCATCTTGGAAGGCATCCACAATTTTTTACTTCTTTCCAGATTTGCAGAAGGAACACTCCAATCCACATCGGATAGTGCGACGCCCCTGCCCCGCCTTAGGGCTAAAAGACAGGAGCGGCCTACTGCCTCGTGAGGAATGGAGTTAAAAACTGTTCCCTGGTAATGCTGGGTAATGTAGTTCTTGTGCTCCTTTCACTCCGAAATAAGTGTAGTTGTGCGCCAGAGACGGTAAGGCTTGTTTGCAAGTATTTTATTGTTGTTGGGGAGATTCTTCTAGCGCATCACAAATTCATACACATGAACAAAAACTGGTGCTTTAACATGAACAGAATAAACTTAGGAATAAAGTCAACTAAAGTAGAATTCAGCTTTAACTTCAGCTTTACTTCTGCCCCAAGAGGTGATTCCCATTTAATGCAGCCTCTTTATATGCACTGTTACGTTCACAGTGGGAGCTTAATTCAGGTGCAAGTAATTAAGGTTTCCAAAGCATGGCAGTAGAAACAGCTCCGTTGTATTTTACTCATACACGGCACAGCAAGCTTCTTTACTCTGGTATTTCCATACAACACAATGAACAATCCATACTATTACAGTCAGGTAAGTCAGAATCAGTTTGCATTAATTCTTCAGACTGTATAGAATTAGTATCTTCATTCAGTACTGGTTGTCTGCCTGCTTTTAGATCTAGAAACTCTTTAAAGCTTTGGAGAAGCAATTCAGCCTGTTGGTTGCTAGATAAGCAATTGTCAGCAGCTATTAAGCTTCTCTCTTGGTCAGTAATGTTTCCCTTCTCCCCTCTCAGGCTAAATAAGTCAGGGTAACATTTAGGCTCTCTTAGTAAGGCTTCAAACATAGGAGACTTGAGTTTACCTTCACTCTTGTAACTCTTAGGAAAACTGCTTACCTTTTGCCAAGCCCCTCTCGTCCTAGGTGGCTCAGACGTCTTCCAGCTGTGAGGGTTCCTGTGTCTCTCTGGTCCCAACAGTATTCCAAAGAATGAGTTTTCTTTCTCACTTGCCTGCCGTGGAGGCTTCCTCTTCCAGGGCTCTGCCTTCTTCCAGGAGTCTAATCCAGGGCTACGTCCACTTTCCTCAGGACTTTCATTCACAGCCCTTGAAAAGATCCTTGCAGGTCTTCTTTTATTACCAGGGTCAAACGTACTGCCACACTGCTTCCTGGTCTTCCATTCACTCTCTGACTCACTCTCAGCTGACGTACCAAACGTCTTTCCACAGCTCGTCCTCTCACAGGTCCTTTGCTCTGAGGTCCTCTGCTCAGAGTTCCTTGTGCAGCTCTGTGCACTGCTCTGCCTACTTCGGCTCCGTCCTTTGCTGCTCTCTTTGCTCCTCCTGCACTCTCTGCTCCCTTTGCTCTCTTTAACAGGGTCATTCTCAGGTTTAAAATGAGGTTCTCTTCCAGGCACGCCCCTTCCAACCACTGGGTGTGCCCAATCACGACTACTCAACTCCTCCCCTGGGCTGGTATCCATTCTTAGCTCAGCAGAAAGGAGTTTTTCTTTCCTTCCAGTATTGTCAATCTGGCGTAAATCCTGTTGCTCTTCAGGATTTTCCTCAGTCTCCATTGCCTCAGGAGGGCGCTCTTCACCACAATAGATTAAAGTCACCCAATATGATCACTTCCCCCTTCATGGCTATCTTTGCCATATCAACAATCAATTCGCTATCCATTTCTTCAGTTTGAGTAGGAGGCCTGTAGAACACACCAGTATGGATGACAACGCCATCTCCTCTTTCCAACACAATCCAGAGCATTTCTTCTTTTCCCCATGCCTCCTGCATTTCTGAAGCTTTAATATTGCTTTTGACATACAGGTCTACTCCTTTTCTACCCTCTCTATCTCTTCTAAATAGATTATAGCCAGCTGGTTATATCCCATTCATGCGACCCGTTAAACCAAGTTTCTGTAATGGCCAAAATGTCCAAGTCTATTTCCACCAGTAGGGCTTCCAGATCAGGAACTTTGTTGGCTAGGCATCGAGCATTTGTACTCATTGCTTTCCAGCATTTGTTGAATGGCTTGCCTGCCTTTTGCATGGGTTTTGTTCTACACACCCCTTCCCACTTGCTATTGATGTGTTGTTCAAAAGTGTGGCTGTTTCCAATGTTGTTTTGCTTTTGCTGGGAGTACCGTACTGAACTTGTCCTTCTCCATCCATCACCCCCTTTCCCTAGTTTAAATGCCTGTTCACATACTGCCTGAATTTTTCACTTAGGATACTATTCCCTGTGGTGGAGAGATGTAGTCCATCAGTACAGTATAGTCTCTTGTTGATCCATATGTTTCTCCAGTCACCTATATATCTAAATCCTTCTTGTTTGCACCAGGTTTGGAGCCAAATATTAAAGTTGTTTATGCGATACAGCCTTTCTGCCCCCTTACCATGAACAGCTAGAACTTCTGAGAATGCTATAGTGTTAGCAATGGGCTTGAGTTTCTCTCCCAGAGTCTGGACATCTCTTTGTACTGCAGAGGTACTGTTTCTAGCCAGGTCATTTGTATCCAAGTGGATGACAATATTAGTTTTGGAGTGCTCACTTTCTGCACTAACTATATCAACAATTTGGTTTGTATTCCAAGCACTTTGTGAATACTCGAGGTGTGGACATCAGCCCGAACGGCAGGACACAGTACCTCTGACGAAGCAGAGGTACTGCCAGTGCAAGGGATGGATCAGGATGCAGGTATAAGCATCTTTGAGATCCAGGGAGCATAGCCAATCTCCCTGCTGGAGGTAAGGCAGCAATGTTCCAAGGGAAACCATTTTGAACTTCTCATTCACCAAGAACCGGTTGAGGTCCCATAGATCCAAGATGGGCTGAAACATTCCTGTTCTTTGTGGGGCCAGGAAGTAGTGGCAGTAGAACCTGGTTCCCCTTTGAGCGGTGGAAACAGGCTCCACTGCCTTGTCTGCAGCAGGCCCACAAGTTCCCGCTGCAGAAGCCCTTGGTGAAGAGGCATCATAGGAAGCTCCCCAGGGAAGAACAGAGGGGGTGTCTGTTCGAAGTGGAGGAGGTAACCCTCCTTGACCATCTGCAGAGCCCAAGCGTCAGCGGTGATGCTGGGCCAGCGCTGAGTGAAAAAGACCAGACATCCCCCTGTATGCTGCAGCTCCTGACCTCAGAAAGGAAGAGCAGCTATGCCCAAAGAGTCAAATGTTCCCTCCAGTCTGTGGCGGTGGCGCTATCTGGGGCTTGGGAGCTTTAGGCTGTGTCCCTGGCCTGCTGTCCCTGTTGGGCAGCTGGATAGGCTGGAAATTGGGGATATGTTCCATAAGCCTTCCTCTTTTTCAAATAAAAGGGTTTTGTCCCTGAAGTCCTCCATCAGAAAAGGTCGTCAGTCTTTCTGGAGAGCCTGGTTCTGGTCATGAACTCGTATTCCAACTATGCAGCCATGTCTGTCATGGGCTTGCCAAAGAGATTCTCTCCCCAGCATGGGACATCGACCAACTTGTCCTGAAACCACTGCTCCAGGTCCGAGGACTGTAGCCATGCCAGGTGTCACACACCAATGCCCACCGCAGTACTCTAGCCACAGACTCAAAGCCATCATAGGTTGCCCACATTATGTATTTGAAGCACTCTTTGACGGTCAATACCAAGGTCCGGAACCACTGGAGAGGCTCATCAGACAGCCCAGCTGAGAACCCGGCAAGCTCTTTTGCCAGGTCTCTCAAGTACATGCATCAAGTCCAGGTAACACTTCCTACCATAGGTATCCATGGTGCGGGACTCCCTGCCCGGGGCCACCAAAGAGTGCCCCTTCTGGCTCTTGATCTGACGCATAGCCGACTCCAGCACCCTGTGTATTCTGGAAGCCAGATCTAATACATTGAATCAAACCGCTTGCTCACTATTGGCACAGTAACCGGTGGGAGGAATGGGCACTGTGAGTGCCTCCTTCGGGGGAGCCTCATACTGGAGGATCTCAAGATCCTCCACACGATGCTCATCCTCAGCCTCAGTGGTGAAGGCCAATGCCTTAGCCATGTCCTGCATGAACTCCTGAAAGGAGAGGTCCTCAGGTGGGGACCACTGATGCTCCTGCAGCAGGGATGGATCTGAGGGAATGTCCAAGTGCCCACGAATATCCAGTGACTTGTCATAGGTTTCCCACTCGGAATCGGTATCAGAAGGCTCCTGGCGATCCGACCCTGAAGTACGTGGTGGAGAGGTCCAGGCCCTTGCAGGAGAGGTGGACCGATGCCTGGAATCAGAGCTGGGTTGGAACTTCTCCAGCACAGGCTGAACATTCATGGATAATGCCCCCCTGGTAGAGAGTCTGGTCGCCAGTCCCGAGGAGACGGAGGTACCGGTCATCAGGGCCTGCTGCATTGCCAGAAAGGCAGTGATGCTGCATTCCAAGGCAGCCATCCTGACCTCCAGACCAGTAGGCTCCGCAGGCACTGGCATGGGCACCAAGAGAATCAGGCCCGATGCTGGCTCCATCAAGGGGGCTTCCTCGAGGAGGATAACCTCGGAGGACCGATGTCAATCCCCCGAGGCTTTGGGAGTCTGCTCCCGCCAGGGCAGCTTAGAAGGCTGCTCCTGGCCCTCATCCTCGGCATTACAATGAACATTAAATTGTATTTATTTATTGAACGGTTTTATATACCACCTTTCAGAAAAATCAAAGCGGTTTACACAGAACAAAACTTGAACATTACATTGAAACTTATTCAAACAATTGAAATTACAGTGAACATTAAATATGTGAGGACTGACATTAAATATGTGAGGACTGACATTCTGCTTGTTCCCGGAGAACCAGGAGCAGCAGCAGTGACTAGACTGCAGCAGAACCAGTGTGGAGCAGGAACAAGACGCAATCTGACTGCAGGATTTTTGGATCTGGAACTGAACATGGATCAGAAGCTGAAGGACTAAGCAATAAGTGAGGTAAAAAAAAACCTCTCCATTTGACAGTTGAGAGGAGCTGTGTGACAGCAAACGCAGATTAGGCCCACCATGAACTGCAGAACCAGCATGGATGTGTCTGGTTAAGCTTCCTTATATACGAGGTACAATCAAAAAGTATCGAGACTTGTACCATAACACAAGACATATAACACTCACAGTTATTGCACTCATTCTCCTTCAAAGTAGTCCCCTTCTGATAAAACATACTTCCTCCAGCATTCCTGCCACTGATGGAAACAATTTTGAAATGCCACTTTCATTATGCTGTGAAGCTGTTGTGTCAAATTTTACTTAATGGTCTCCAAGTCGTCAAATCTCCTTCCTTTCAGTGATAATTTCAGTTTTGGAAAACAAGAAAAAGTCACAGGGTGTGATGTCAGGTGAGTACGGAGGCTGATGGACTTGCTTGATTTGGTATTTGGCCAAGAACTGCTGGACAAGATATTATGCATGAGCAGGGGCATTATCGTGATGAAGCAACCATTCACCTTTCCTGTGCAACTCTGGCCTCTTACGATGAACTGCATTTTTCAAACGAATCAGAACTTGGATGTAGTACTCCTTATTGATGGTTTGGCTTTTTGGGGCATACTCATGCTGAAAAATACCCTGATAATCAAAGAAAACAGCATGACCTTGACGTTGCTCCTGACTTACGGGATTTCTTGGGTCTGGGAGAGTGGAGTTTTCCATTGTGAGGAATGAGCTTTAGTTTCCAGGTCATAACCATAAACCCATAATTCATCACCAGTAATAATCTTTTTGATGAAATCTGAGTAATTTTCAATGTATTCCAACAACTCTCTGGCTGCAGACAGTCAATCTTCTTTTCGGTCAGCGAACAGGAGTTTTGGCATGAATTTTGCAGATACATGTCTCATCCCCGAATCAACAGTAAGAATGGACTGTACTGACCCGAAACAGATGTCCATGTCCTCAGCAAGCTCCCTGATAGTCAATCAGCAATTTGAACATATTATGGCACGCACTGCTTCAACTTTGTCTTCATTCTTGTTCGTGGATGGCCTTCCAGAACATTTGTCACTGTCAACACTTTAGCTGTCCTCTTTGAAATGTTTGTACCGGTCATAAACTCAAGCATGGCTCATGCATTCATCGCCATACACTTGCTGTAACTTGTCATAAGTCTCTTTGCATGAATCTCCAGGTTTCTGGCAGAATTGAATGCAAATTCACTGTTAAAGTTTTTCACTCAACGTAAATCTGACGAACTGCTTTTACACGATACCAAACATCACGTGATTTAAAAAAGTACAGGTGTGCTGCAGCCACGCTAAACTCTGTACATGCAGAGCACATAACTTGGTCACTGCATACTTAATAGCATCATGGTGCGATGTATTGTTAGAGTAGTTACTCACCTGTAACAGGTGTTCTCCAGGAGCAGCAGGAATCAGTCCTCACATATGGGTGACATCGACGTTGATGGAGCCCTTGCGGAGCATTTCCCCAGCTTTCCAAGAAAGCCTTTGGGAATGCAGGCACGCATGCGTGGTTCCCTTCCCGCCTAAAGGTGCCATCTTGCTCAGTCAAATGACATAGCTAAAAACAGCACACAAAAATGTAAAAATAAACTATGTACAACTGCAACTCCCAGGGGAGGAGGGAGGGTTGTGAGGACTGATTCCTGCTGCTCCTGGAGAACACCTGTTACAGGTGAGTAACTACTCTTTCTCCAGGACCAAGCAGGAAGTCCGTCCTCACATATGGGTGACTCCCTAGCTCTGGGCTACCAAGGAACCCAGGCTGAACAAAAGAACTCCCTCTAGTCCCAGCATCAAAGAAAGGTTTTTCACTGACAGAACCTCCATCGGTAGCCCAACGGAGGGCTGGAGGGCAGGAGTTGCCTAAACCTCAAAGAGATTCCGGAGTACTGCCTGGCCAAAAGCACTGTCCCTACGGGACTCCCTTTCCAGACAGTAATGGGCCACAAAAGTCTGGCTTGAGGACCAAGTTGCAGCCCTGCAGATGTCCACCAATGGTACAGAGCGGAGGTGAGCCACTGAGGCAGCCATTGCCCTGACACGATGGGCCGTGACCCGACCCTGCAAAGGAAGGTCAGCCGCCCTGTAAGCCCAGATGATACAGTCAGCTACCCAGATGGACAAGGTACGCTTGGACACAGCTAAACCCAAATTATTAGGGTCAAAAGATATGAAGAGCTCAGTAGCCTTTCTATGCCCCTGCATACGGTCAAGGTAGAAGGATAAGGCCCTCCTACAGTCCAGGGTATGCAGAACTGCCTCAGCCTGGCTTGCATGAGGCCTAGGGAAGAATGTTGGAAGAACCACCTCTTGGTTAAGGTGGAAGGAGGAGACAACTTTTGGGAGGAACTTTGGATGAGTCCTAAGGACTACGCTGTTCCTATAGAAGCGGGTGTAAGGCCTGTCACAGACCAGGGCCTGAAGCTCACTCACTCGCCTGGCTGAGGTTAGGGCTATCAAGAAGACTGTCTTCCAGGACAGGAAGCGGAGAGGACAAGTAGCCATCGGCTCAAAAGGTGGGCGAGTCAATTGCTGCAAGACCACATTCAACTCCCACTCAGGAGGAGGAGGACGGATTGGAGGCTTGAGCAAGAGCAAGCCTCTGAGAAACCGGGACACCAAGGGGTGAACCGACAGAGAATGTCCTTCCACCAGTGAGTGGTGAGCTGCTAGAGCTGAGAGGTGGACCCGAACAGAATTGGACTTAAGTCCCTGATTTGATAAGAGCAGTAAGTACTGAAGCACTACTGGTACAGCACAGGTGGGTACTGTACGTAGCTGACACCACACAGAAAACCTTTTCCATTTCAGAGCATAGGTTTTCCTAGTGGACTGTTTCCTAGAGGCTAGGACAACCTCCTCAACTTCCTGAGGTAGGCCCCAGGGAGCCAAAACTACCCTTGCAGCCTCCAGGCCATCAAATTGAGAGCTTTGAGATTGGGGTGCAGAAGGGAACCCTGATCCTAAGAGAGAAGGTCGGGTTGCAACCCCAGAGGCAGTGGGGGATCCACTGCCAGCTGAAGCAGAAGTGGAAACCAAGGCTGTCTTGGCCACCTGGGAGCCACCAGTAGGATCGAGGTCTTGTCCTGAAGAATTTTGAACAGGGTTCGGGCCACCAAGGGCATGGGAGGAAACGCATACAGGAGGTCCTGTGACCAGGGAATCAGAAAAGCATCTGCTGCTATCCGCAGAGGATGCGGTTGCCTGGAGCAGAACTTTGGCAACTGTTTGTTCAGTGGACTGGAAAACAGATCTATGGATGGAAGTCCCCATTTCAGGAAAATCTTCTGAACCACCAAAGGATGGAAATTTTGAGTTTATTAAACAAGCAACAAAATACATACAAAAAGCAGAAACACGCACCCCAACCAAGTCCCACACCCCCCCAAAAACCCCCACCCCCCGACATAGCACAACACAAGTATCACACCCCCCCCGTGACCCACCTCCCCAAACCCACCACCATATTCAACAATCAACACACGTGCCCCTCCTCCCAACAACAACCCACGAACGACCCCGACAATGTCCATGTCCCCTCCCTCCCTCAGTCCATTGTCCTTACCCGACCCAACCCCCCCTGCAAGAACACCCGAAATCCAGTCCATACCTTGTCCATCATACAATCCCTGAGACCCTCCCCACACAAACAGTCCCCCCCAGACCAAATGTTCGTGCAGTCCACATGGTCTTGCAGTCCTTCCGTGTGCAGGGAACTGCCAGCCTCCCCCCCCAACCCCCTCCCAGTCCCCTGTCCCAATCCCACCCCCTGCAGCGGGAGCAGCAGCTCCCCCTCCCTCCACCCCAACCCCTGCCCCTCCCCGTCCGTCCCACAGAAACCAACATAGCAAAAATAAGCCTTCCCACCCCCACCCCCCAAACAACAAAACATAAGGGCAGCTCAAGCCCATCCCCAACATAATCCCACCAAAACAAAGCAGAAATAATTATACAACTCAAAGGCGAACAAAAGGAAAAGCAAAAGTAACAGAACCCCTGTGCTGCCCTGCGGTCAGTCAGCGGAGCAGGATGCGCAGGACAGAAAAAGGACATACAAAAATCACTAACAACAAAAACAAAAACAATTGGGATAGCCCCCTCGAAAAGGAAAGGGTGAGCGGACAAACGGTCTCACCCCTGAAGCGGGATTATCCAGCCCACCCCCCCCCCCGGGAGAAAAACAACCCCAAAGCTACACTCAGAACCAAACCCCAGGGAAGGGAACCCAACCCCTCCTGCCACACCCCTCCCCTAGTGAAACAAAACAAACCTCAGAGCCCTACTGGGACAATAACCCCAAGGAACCCCTCCCCCTCATGGGGGGCGGAGGGTGAGGTGACGCCACAGACGCTCCCAACGATGGACCTCCACCACCCGCCTTTCGCGTTGCGCCATGCTGGACACTTCCTCCAGAATGTCCCGCACCACCTCGTCGAGGGGCAGGACCAACCCCCGGGTCGAGACATGACAGCGCGCTTGCCACAGGTGGTAGCGCACTACAGCCGTGACTAGGTAGAGGGTCCCGGAGTCCTGCCTTAGAGGAAAGGACCAGGCCCCGTACACCCACTCCGCATACGTGAGGAGGGAAAGGTCGCGCAGGTGAAGAGCAGCGGACACCAACCGGCAGGCCTCCACGTTGAAGGGGCACTGCCGGAGGAAATGGTCCATGGTCTCCGCCTGCCCCTCACACCCGGCCCTCGGACAGACCCGCTCGGCCTGTGACCTGTACTTGAGGTTGTCCCTCACGTACAAACGCCCGTGGAAAGACAACCAGGCTACATCCCGAACCTTCTTCGGTAGCCGAGGGGAGTTCAACAGCCGAAGGCCCCGCTGCATCACATCCGCCGGACAGTCCCGCAGGGCCCACCGTGGTTGATAGTGAGAGGTGAGTACCATCCGGTATAATCCTTTCCGCCCCAAGGACTGGGCGAGCGGGTCGGTCACCCCCCACCGCCGAATGAGCCCCACCATCACAAATACGTACGATGGGGCCTGTTCCCCTCTCCGGCGCACACGTGGGACCGAGGACGCCCCCTCCCACTGCTCCCAGAAGCGGGAGAACCATTCCCGATAGGAGGCCACCCACCAGACCCCTCCCCCTTCCCTCATCCTACCTAAGTGAAACGCCATAGACAAGACTGACAGGAAGACAAGGGGGTGCAACATACCCAAACCACCCTCTGCCCGATCCAGGCAGACTATATTGCGCTGGACAGGGTTCAGGCGGTTACCCCACAGAAAACAGAAAAAGACGGCACAGACAGACGCCTGACGGGACAACGGAAGGACGAAGACCGTGGCCACGTGCAGAAAGAGAGGAAGCAGAAACGTCCCGAGGAGTTTGATCTTCTCCTCGTACGTACACCTCCACCCCTCCACCGCAGCACCCGACACCGTGCAGTCTCGAGACAACGGTCCCAATTGGACTCCGCACAGTCCTCCGACCCGAAGACGAGGCCCAAAACGCGGACCTCCCCCACGGGAGGAGGAAAGGGGGTGCAGGAAGGCGGGGAGGCCTCCGAGGGGCCCAACCACAGCGTCTGGCACTTGCTGTGGTTGACAACAGAGTGGGCTACCTCCGAGTACTCCTCCACGGCCTCCCGCAGGGCCTCTACCCCTTCAGTGCCGTCCACGTAAACTGAGATGTCGTCAGCGTAGGCAACGACGGACACCGGGGGCGCACCAGGCGCCTCCAGGCCCCGCAACCCACCTGAGGACAATCTCCGGAGGAAGGGGTCGAGGGAGAAAACATACAGCAGGGGGCTCAAAGGGCACCCCTGCCGCACCCCCGAGGCGACACCAAACGGCCGTCCGAGCCACCCGTTAATAAACGGGAAAGCTCACCCCCCCTCGGTACAGCGCCTGCACGACGAAGAGGAAACCTGCGGGGAGGCCGAAGTGCTGGAGCACCACCCACAGGTACCGGTGACTGACTCGATCAAAGGCCTTGGACTGATCCAAGGAGACCAACCAGTGGTCCCGTTGGAGCGACCGGCCTCTTTCCACCATCTCCCGGACTGTGGCGACAGCGTCCAGAACCCCTCTCCCCCGAACGGAACAATACTGGGATGGGGACAGCAAATCGCCCGACACCTCCACCAGTCGGTTGGCCAAACACTTGGCCAGGATCTTCCGGTCCGCGTTCAGAAGAGAGAGCGGCCGCCAGAAGTCCAAGGAGCTATCGTCCTTCCCCTTGGAGAGCAGCAGCAGGACAGACTCGCGAAATGACCGCGGGAGATACCCCGTGTCCATGATCTCCTGAAACAGGGAGGTCAGGAAGGGGGCCAGCTGGGCAATGAAAGTGCGATAGAACTCCACAGGGAGCCCATCGCGCCCAGGCACCTTCCCCAACGGCATGGCACGAATCGCCCTCTCCACCTCCACCTGCTGAATCGGAGCAGCGAGTGCATCGACCTGTGCCTGGACCACAGCCGAATACACCGGGGGAAGGCCCAGGTACGTTCGGATATGGGTGAGGTCCACGGGGCGATCCCCAAACAGGTCCGAGAAGTATTCCCCCACCATCCGCAAAAGGTCCTCCTGGGAGGTATGAATGGCACCGTCCTCGTCCCGCAGGGCCATGACCTCCCGACGCTGAACCCTCTCCCTACAAGTCCGGAAAGGGTCTGGAGTGGCGCCCCCACCGGCCGCCCCTCGAAGCATAGGGAGGCATGGCGATCATAAAGCAGGCCACGGAGCTGGACGCGCACCTCTTCAACCTCCTCCCGCGCTGCCCCTCGGGATACCAAACGATCCAGCGACCTCCGGAGGACAGTGTAGGTGAGGTAGCGGGATCGAGCCATGGAGGTACCCCGGGAACGGAAGAGTTGTCGGGCACGCGTCTTCACCTCATCCCACCAGGCGCCACGGGAAGGAAAAACACCCAACAGGGTCTCCTGGTCTGCGAGAAAGGCCAAGAACTCCTGGACCACCTCTGATGTTGCCAACAACTGCACATTCAGTCGCCACAGGCCAGGACCCCTGCTGAGCTCCCCGTGGTTAGCCAGGAAGGACACGGAGAGGACACGGTGGTCCGAAAAGTCAACCGCCTGCAACTGCGGAGGGGAACACTCCACCCGGGCACTCACATATATCCGATCGATACGACTCCTGCAGGTCCCATGGTAGTAGGTGAAACCCGGCGACCGTGGAAAGGCCCGGTGGAAAACATCCACCAGGTCAGCCGTCCGGGTCATCTCGGCCAAAAAGAGGCCCTCGTAACTAGGTGGGCAACGCTCCCCCCCTCGGTCCTGCAAAAAGGTGGTGGTGTTGAAATCCCCGGGCAAGGACCACCAAACGGGAGGTGTGTAAGTAGGGGCGGATAACCCCGAAAAGGGTCTTCCGCGCCAACTTAGACTGGGGGCCGTAGACCACCACGAAACGAAACCGATGGGGCCCGCAGTAGCCATCTAAAAGCAGGCACCGGCCCTGCTCCAGTTCCCACACGTACTGCACCTGAAATCGGTTGGACGTGAACAAAACCGCCACTCCTGCGTAGGGCTGTGCCGCAAGTGACCAGTACGAAGGGCCCCACCTCCACTCCCGCTTCGCCCGATGAAGGCTAGCGAGCGAGGTGAGCCTGGTCTCCTGCAAGAAGATGACATCCAGCCCACTCGTGGAAAGAAAATCATAGGCCGAAGCCCGCGCCTGGTCTGTCAAAATGCTAGCCACGTTGAGAGTGGCGCACGAGAATGCAGGAGTGCACGCCATACCTATTTCTTGTGCAGTGACCCCTTCCTCCTCTTCTCCCCAACCCCTGGATCCCCGGAATCCCGCTTACAGGACAAGCCCGCAAGCTGGGATAACTCCTCACGGTCCACGGCGACCACCACGAGGATCTCCTGCTCCTCCTGTTCAACCCTGTCACCCCAGCAGGTGCTGGCTCCCTCGGGACCACCAGGCAAAGCTGTCGCGAGGGCAATTCCAGCCCCCACGGAATGAGGGGGCAAAAACAGGTCAGGGGTCGGAGGAATGACCTCCTCAGTGGGGTCCACCACCGGTGCCTCCTCCCCCTTCCCGTCCCCAGACAAAGACTGAGACAACATAACAGTGCCCACCCTCGCGGGGGAGGCCGGGGCGGCCGGGTCAGCAGGGGGCTCCCGCTCAGGCCCAGCACCCAACCGCGGAGGCAAACTCCTGTCCTCCCTCACCCGCCCCGGTAGCTTCTCCAGGGCCACTACCGGAGGCCGGGGCCAGTTTCCACACTCTTAGGCGGACCCTGACTGCGGCGTGCCCTCGGAACCTTCTGAGGCTGCCGCTGAGGAAGAGGGGCTGCCTCCGCCGCTAACCGTACCGAACGCCGCACAGGAGGCCCTGCCTCCACTGACAAGCCCTCATCGCCTCAGCCACATCAGTAGCCAGGAAGACGAAACGATTGACGTCCAACACGGGCTCTAACTCCAACAATGGGGAGGTCTCCCGTTTCCTCCTCTTGGACTTGCCACCCTTGGAAGAGACAGTAGTCCATTCCTCAGGCGGCACCCCCCGCAACCCCTTATCCTGTTGTGCAACAACCTCCACCACATCAACCCTCTCCTCCTTCCTACCCAAATCCCCTCCCCCTGGTGGCTCCCTCGGCTCGATGAACTCCTCTGCACTAGGGCCCCCAGTCTCCTCCTGAGGGAGAGGGGCCTCTACAACCTCCTCCCGCACAGGAGCCTGGGGCGGAGTGACGGCAACCCCCCCCGGTCCATTGTGTGACGCGGAGGGGCAGCGGGCAAAGGGGTGGCCCAACTCCCCGCAAAGGTTACACCGAATTAGCAGACACCCGGCCGAAGCGTGACCCCGTCCACCACAACGGGTGCAGACCTGCTCAGGACAGTTCATGCTCAAATGGCGGAATGAGCCACAGCGGTGACACTCGCGAGGTTGCCCGGGGTAATAGCACAAGATGCGATCCCGACCGAGGAAACCGGCCGAGGGCACGTGCTGCACCACGTTTCCCACCTCACGCAAACGGATCCTGCCCTTCCACGACCCGTCCCACACCCCTAGGGGCCCAGCGCCCTTAACCAGGGGTGCGAGAAGCACCGCATGGCGTGACAACCAAAACTGGAGGTCCTGCCCTGGGAGCGACTCATTCCTGGAGAGGATGGTCACAGGTACCGTCCCTGGCGAGAGATAGGCACAACACGAAAGTCAGCCCACCCTCCCTGCCCCCTCTGCTGCTGGTATCGGTCCCAGAAAATCTCCAGCCCCCGTCGCAACATGAAACTAACATCATATTCAATGGTGTTGTTCATGTGGATAAAGGCATAGAGATCTCCCGGGAGAAACCCCAGCCCAAGGACCATCCTCAAGACCTGTTCCCTGGCTGGAGGGGACCCCTCCCCAGCCCATCGGATCTGCGCCACGTTGCGCCGTCGGACCTCACCCCCTACTCCCCTTTGAAACCCTCCCCCTCCCCCTCCTCCCTCCCCTCCTACGGGACCATTCCCCTGCATACCTCCCCTCCCCCCACCCTCACCCGACGTCCCCGGAGTGGTGCCCGACCCCTTCAGAGCCTCCGCAAAGGTACGGAGGGGGGGAGCCGACCCCCCAGCCTCCATCTCCTGCCCTACTTGATGTTCTCCTCCTTCCCCCCGCGGGGGAACCTGTTGCCGGACCACAGGATCCGTGACCTCCTCACTTGGAGCAACCTGAGGACTGGGTAGGGTCAGCTCCGCAAAGACAGAGTCCGGGATGCTCTCCCCTCCGGATCCCTGGGTGCCACCGAGAACCCCCGGATCACCCCCTGCTGCCACCACCGGATGTTGAAAGGTAGCAAAAGCCCCAGGAGGGCCCGTAGGGGTCTCCAATGCCAATTTTAAAGCAGCACAAACCTGGTTCTCGGTAATACCCAGGGAACCGGAAAGCCCCCCCAAACTTCCATCCTGCTTCTCCGACCCAGCACAAGGCTCCTGGGTTTCGGCCACCACTACCGGGGACGAACCCCGCTCCCCTCCATCCCGGGATCCGGGGTGACCACCTCCATCCCAACCACAGAACCAGTCGTCCGCTCCCCCTTCTCCTCCACCAGTGCTTCCCCTATCCCACCGTCCACCATCCCCGTTATGGCTACTGACGACAAGGCAGGACCCGCCCGAGACAACAGGGCAGATCCCTCACCCAGAACATCCCCCACCCCTCCACCCCCCTGCCTCTTGTCCCCCTCAGGTCCTACCTGGTCGTCGGTGCCAGCCGTGGCACAGGGATCTAGAGAAGTCCGACCGGCAGCCAGGGCTCCAGCAGGGAGGGCGGACACCCCCCTGCGAGCCAGGCCTCCCCCGGTCACCGCAACAAGCAGCTGCACATCCTTCTCCCCTGCCTTAGACCGCAGGGACAGCTGACCCATTTTCCCCCAGCCCCCCCCCGGGGCTGCCGAAAAAGAAGAGCAGCCCTTACCCCACTCCTTCCTCCCTCCGGAACCCCCCCTACACCGGACAGCCACCCCAGAAGGCTAGGGCCGGTCCCCCTCCATCCACTGGAGATTCCCGAGGGAAGAAACAGCAAGGCCTCCAGACGGCTCCCGGAGAACTACAGGCTGTGAAACTGCCCTCTCAGTGAAACCGGCAGACATCCAAGGATTCAGAGCTGCATCTGCTACTCCCCGACGTTCACAAACCCCATCTTTTTCATTTCCTTGCCCAAAAGAGCCACAGGAAAAACGCAGTTCTGTAACTGATTGCCGCTGGTTCTCAGCATTCTTCTGGGCTGCAACAGGCAGCCGGCTAGCCGCGGCGATATCCAGGGACCCCCGATGGTTAAAAGGAGCCGCCGACGAGTGGGCATCCACACCAACATCCCCTCCGATAGAGGGGGACTGGAATCCACCGTGGTCCTATCCCCGTTGAGGACCTCCGGGACTCCCACGGCTGAACAAGGACCGAAGAATGCCCGTCCGCACACTTCCGGGTTCCCCCGGAAGTGACGTCCACGCAAGTCACGGCGGCCATCTTGGATCGGCGATCCTGCCGGGGGAAGCCCTGCGACCAGCTCTTCCTGCAGGGATCCCCATCAGCTGTACTGAGTGCAGTTGTCGAACTCCGGTGGCCATCTTGAATCGCTATCCGGGATGTAGAAACTGCCGGGACCGATACCACCGCAACCCCAGGCACTGGATATCCACGGTTCCTGCCATCTCCTATCTCTTCTATTCGGGAGTTGAATTCTGCAGCCATGGAAGAATCCCGCAGAGTTCGGCGGTGCAACACCCCGCCCCCAAGCTCCTCAGGGACACCAGTCGGACAATACTTCAGGGTAGTGTGGTGGAAGGGCCCTCATAGCAGACACAGAGACTTCATCCGACAATGTAGCCAGATCAGGAGCCTGCAGAGAAGATATTCTGCGGTCTGTGGTACCAGACAGAACAGGCAAAGGGGGTATTCCCATTTCTAGGACACCCGAAGAAGGCAAGGGGGGATAGCAGACCCTTTTCTGATCTACCAGCCGTCCCACCCCCGAGGGCCCCCCCTGGACTGTACCTCTACCCTGATTCCACCGTGCATAATTGGAATATATCTCCGTGAGGGACCCACAACCGTGTTGTTGGAGGTATACGATTTCCCGGGTTTTATCCTTCAGGGCCCGCTTCACCCCCTTTCTATAGGTGGCATAGGCCACCCATTCCTCCCCGGGAATGGTGGCCTGCAGGCTCTCCAGGTGGGAGAGCTGGGCTTTGCAGCTGGGCCGCCTCCTCTTGGAGACCCCGAAGCCGCCGTACTGCCACCACGATCTCATCTGGGGCCCTAGCTGGCTTCTGGTAGGAAGTAGGCCCGACCCCCCGTCCTCATCCTCACCGGAGGAGGTGGAGACCTCCTCCAGGACCCGAGGCGGAGGGGGGAACCCGCCTCCTCCAGTCAGTTCTGTACTCCACGGTCCTCCAGGGTCTCCCCAGGGCCTCTCCCTGCTGCCACCCAGCCTCCACACCATGCCTGGGGAGGAGACAGGAGCCTCCTCCCTGGGGTAGCGGGCCCAAACCTCCATACCTGTGGGTCCCTCCTCCCTGGCCAGGCACAGTCCTACCTGGGGGGTCCCCCACCCGGGGCGCCGGCTGTTCCCTGGTTCCTTCATTGAGGTCCAAAGAAGGAGGAGGCCTACCAGGCGTGGCAGGCCTCTGGGCCTGGTCCTCCCCTGCTGGAGGTGGCCCAGGTCCCGACATCCAGGCACGAGCAGAGAAAAGGAACTGCTCCCTAGCAGGAGCTCTGCTCAACTGAAACCTCTCAGTGCTGCAGCCAAACAGGAAGTGGATGGAGCTGCCACTCGTGGGGCTGCAGAATCCTGCTCAACCTGTCGGCCAGGTAGTTTTCCTGGCCAGGTAGATACACAGCCTTGAGGAGCATGTTGTGCCTAAGAGCAAACAAGCAAAGGTCCTGTGCTTCCTGACAAAGGAGGCTGGACCCAGTTCCGCCCTGCTTGTTCACATAAAACATGGCTACCTGGTTGTCTGTTTGAACTAGGACAGACTGATGAGCCGGGGTTGGAGAGAAAGTCTTGAGGGCTAACCGAATAGCCCTGAGTTCTAGTAGATTGATTTGCTGTGCGGCCTCCCAGGGAGACCACAGGCCCTGGGTGCACTTGCCTAGACAATGAGCACCCCAGCCCTGCAGGGAGGCATCCGTGGTCAACACCACTGTGAACCAAGGAATCTGAAAAGGCACGCCTTGCAGTAGATTGGGTGGGTGCAGCCACCAGCGGAGGGAGTTCAGAAATTGTCTGGACACCCTTATCCTGTCTCTGAGGCTGCCTGTGGCCTGTGACCACTGAGTCCGAAGGCACCACTGTGCAGGCCTCATATGGAGCCTGGCATTGGGGGTCACATGTACTGTCAAAGCCGTGTGGCCAAGAAGCCTCAGGCAGAGTCTGGCAGAGACCAGTGACCTGCTGAGAAACTGGTTTGCTAAGTTTATCAGTCTTTGGGCTCTGTCTTCTGGCAAGAACGCTTTTGCCAGCAGAGAGTCTAACCTTGCCCCTATGAACTCCAAGTTCTGGGAGGGGAGCAAAGTGGACTTTGCGAAGTTTATTACAAAGCCCAGGTTTTGAAGAAGAGAATAGTGCTGAGGGTGGCTTGTCTGGCCTCCTGGCACGTCTGACCCCTGATGAGCCAGTCGTCCAGATAGGGGATTTCTCAGGTAGGCTGCCACCACTGCCAGGCATTTGGTAAAGACCCTGGGAGCGGAGGTGAGGCCAAAAGGAAGTACTCTGTACTGATAATGGTTTCCTCCCACAATGAACCTGAGGTACTTTCTGTGGTCTGGATGAATGAGGATGTGAGTGTACGCATCCTTTAGATCTAAGGAGCATAGCCAATCTCCCTGCTGGAGGTAGGGCAGAAGTGTTCCAAGAGTAAGCATCTTGAACTTTTCCTTCTCTAGGAATTTGTGAGATTTCTGAGGTCTAGAATAGGCCGGAGGCCACCGGTTCTTTTGGGTACAAGGAAATACCTGGAGTAGAACCCTTGACCTTGTAGGTGGGGAGGCACAGGCTCCACTGCCCTGTCCACCAACAGACCTTGGAGCTCCTGAAGAAGAAGATCTGTGTGCAGGGGAGGCCTTGGAGGCTCCCCTGGGAAGTATGGAGGAGGCAGCTGTTGGAAGTGTAGCAGATAGCCCTTGTGGACTATGCTTAGCACCCAACTGTCCCCAGTGATGAGTGGCCACTTGGGGGCAAACAGGGCAAGGCGACCTCCTGTGCAGGGTTGGGAGAGCAGGGACGGAGAGGCTATGCCTAAGGAGTCAAAACCCCCACCCTGCTGAGTGGGAGCAGGGGCCGGAGGCTTGGGAGTCCTCTGTCTACGGGGCCCATTACCCTGCCCCTTGGCCTGCTGACCCTGAGGGGGAGCTTGGGAGGCCTGGTACTGTGGGTACTGTTTGTAGGCAGTGCCCTTCCTCGGGTAAAAGGGCTTTTTACCCGAGCCCTTCTTTTTGTGAGAAGGGGGCAGAGAAGCCTTTCTAGACAGCCTTGTCCTTGTGAGGTGCTCGGTTTCGAGCTGTGCGGCCTTCTCGGTCATGGGCTTGCCAAAAAGGTTCTCACCTCGGCAAGGGACATCGACCAACTTGTCCTGAACCCATGGCTCGAGGTCCGATGACTGCAGCCATGCCTGGCATCGAGCCGCAATGCCGGCTGCCGCAACACGGGCCGAAGCCTCGAAGCCATCGTAGGCAGCGTGGGACATAAACTTGGAGCATTCCCGGATCCCCGAGGACAAGGACTTGAACCTCTGCAAGGGTTCCCCGGAGAGACCAGCAGAGAACCCGGCCAGCTCCTTGGCTAGATCCCGCAAGTACATGCCCATGTACAGCTGGTAAGACTGAGCAAGATGGCACCTTTAGGCAGGAAGGGAACCGCGCATGCGTGCCTGCATTCCCAAAGGCTTTCTTGGAAAGCTGGGGAAATGCTCCGCAAGGGCTCCATCGACGTCGATGTCACCCATATGTGAGGACTGACTTCCTGCTTGGTCCTGGAGAAATATAGCTACACAACAAGTCTCAATACTTTTCGATAACACCTCTAAGAGACACTTCCCAATGGTTCAATGGGCTCTTTGACGGTTAGGCTTCCCCTTCTGTTTTTGCAGACATATTTTCAGGACTAGCTCAGTCTCTGCAACTTCTGTGGATCCAACTGCACAACTGTGGTCTCTGGCTCTCTGAGTCAAGGGCTCAAAGCCCAGCATGCTTGAAAGTATCCTTCCTTTCAAACAGCAAAATGAAAATAACCACAGCAAAATCACACAACTCAATGGTCAAAAACTTCCAACCAGTGCAATCAATGCTCTGATACCAGTACAAGCCATGACAATACATAAAATTCAATTAAATTTAAAAATGACCACAAATCTGCCTAGGAGACAAAGAGGAAAGGAGAATATTCAGGTGACCCCCATGGTAGAAAGCTTTAATTAGAAAAATATGAAATCGCAACCTACTGAAGAACAGACAATAACTATCAAATTCTACAATGAAAAAAGATCCGAGGTGGCCCTGATTGATGGTGATAAAGTAGGATCTCCCACACATATGAAATATGATTTGGACTAGAGAGTTCTCTAAAGTTTTAGAAGCTAGTTACTTTTTTATATTACTCTGGCCCCCAATAGATGTCACCCATCTACAAGGACTCTCTCTCCTGCTTGTCCTCAGATAAATTTAACTTCAGGTGGTCGGCCTGCTGCTGCTAACTGGCCTCTTGTCTTGATTTACTAAGGCTTTTCTCCTATTCTATCTCTGAGGTTAAAGTTTACTAACTAAGGCCCCAACTCTTACCTTAATAGCTTTCAGTTTCCCTTTCACTATCTTTTTAACTGTTGCACCAACACTGTTTTGGCTTTGAGATGAAGGTCCATCTAAAACAAAAACAATCAAATACTTTAAAAGTAGCCTGAGATTTGTATAAATACATATTTGCACTACTAAGAGAAGGTTTCTTGATATGCTGGGTATCACACTTATCTATGATCAAACAAATATTAAGCATCATATATCATACTGAATTTTTTTGTAAGCATAAGATGGGAAAAAAAACTGTACTAAAGAAAATGCCCATAATCTAAGCATTCGTCTACAGGTAGAATTTAATATATGAATATTGATTGTCAAAACACAGAACTCTGAGATTAAGAAGCCTATTTACAAAATCACAGTAAAATAGTGCATTCCTGCATTATTTCAGTGTGAGTTAGTCCTTAGCCATAGCAATAACAGCAAGAAATCTGAAGGATTTACTAAACTGCAGTATTTGATTGCCACAAATTTGTAAATGCCAATGAGTTTTTGCTCTTGTTACCATGGCTGGAAATCTATACACATTCCCAGAGGTGGCAAAACACAGTGATAGACTACCCCCCACCCCAATTCAAAAGGTCACCATCTCAAAGAAGCAACAAGCCACTTGTGGCTGCTACTGCAGATATTTGCCCTTTATCCTAGCCATGAGAAAAGTAATAGAAACAGCAATGAAGTCAAAGGATGTGCACAGCAAAAATATTTGGTTTGTTGCGTATTCAATTCCAGGACCCACTTGGTTCATCTTTGGAAGCTAAATCATTTAATCACCTTAATTTTGCTAAAGTCAATAGGGCAAGCAATTTTATCATGTATCAGCACAATCTTCCATCCACTTTCAGTGAAATTTTCTTGAAACCTGCTGGTAGGCATCTGTAACAAAGGCAACATCACTACAAGACATCATCAGTGACACACAGACTTTACAGCACCAAAAGAGCGATTATATGTGGCATGAAGACTTCAACCCACTATTAGAAGGGCAAAGCAGTACCAACACTGTCAGCATCACACCTTTTGCACTTCAATAAAGCTAATTTCTTTGAAGCAGCAATCACCTTCCTTCTCTGAATACCTGAGAGAAACTGGTGCTGGTCCTGGTGTAGTATGTTCTCTTTCTCAGCTGCTGGCATCATCGCCCATGAGATTTCAGATAAGCAGGGAGGGATGGGCTTGTTTGCCTGTTTTTCAAAAACATGACTGGTGAAGTACCTCATACTTCCACCTTCTCCTTCTCACAAGGCGCCTCCATTGCGCCTGGCCCTATGAACTATTCCTTTCCTCCGAAAACAAACATGAATCCTGATTCAGCAAATCCTGCCCTCCAATTAATTGACCTCCCATTAATAGACCACAAGACAATCACTTTCTACATCCCACAAATCTCCAGCAACGACGACGTCTCACAAGATCCAGCTCCGATTCACCGATTTCAACAACTGGACAAGAAAACCTTCCTCGACAACCTCCTACCACTTTGACTACAGTTCCAACGACCTAGACAGATTAGTCTGCAAATGGAACCAATCAATAAACTCAATCGCCACAATATCACAGAGCAACATTAACCACATTCCACCGTACCACTGCACCCTGGTACTCTAAAGAATTCTGGACTGCAAAACGCATGCAAAATGCATGCATGCCTGGTGCAAAGGTAGCGGACCTCGTACGCCACCTAGACAAGGTCTTAGATAGTGCTGGGGAAGAATCTGCTATCTTGGTACATGTTGGCACCAGTGACATAGGAAAGTGTGGTAGGGAGGTTCTGAAGGCTAGATTTAGGCTTTTAGGTAGGAAGTTGAAATCCAGAACTTCCAGGGTAGCATTCTCCAAAATGTTTCCTGTTCTATGCGCAGGACCCAAAAGGCAGGCAGAGCTTCAGAGTCTCAATGCATGGATGAGACGATGGTGCAAGGAAGAGGGTTTTGGATTTGTTAAGAAATGGGCAACATTCTGGGGAAAGGAGGGGCTTTTCCAAAGGGATGGGCTCCACCTTAACCGAAATGAAACCAGGCTGCTGGCATTAATCTTTAAAAAGCAGATAGAGCAGCTTTTAAACTAGATAATAGTGGAAAGCCGACAGTCACCCAAGAGCACATGGTTTGGAACAATGTATCCTTGAAGGATACTAGCAAAGGACTGAAGTTAGGGCATATCAGCAGAGAGGTTCCAATAAAGACAAAAGTAGCCCAAATGCCCTTGAGTAAAGAGCAGAGCTTAAAGATTCCAAATTCCCTCTACCTACTGATAGCTAGATTAATATGAATAAACACAGTCTCTAAAATGCTTGTATGCAAATACTAGAAGTCTAAAAAATAAGATGGGAGAGTTAGAATATATAGCACTAAATGAGAGGTTAGCTATAATTAGTATCTCAGAGACATGGTGGAAGGAGGACAACCAGTAGGACACTGTGATACCTAGGTATAAATTATATTGAATGATATAGTAGATCAAATTGGTGGAGGGATTGCACTCTATGTTAGAGAGGGCACTGAGTCACAAAGGAAGAAAGATTTGCAGGAAATAAAATTCACTGTAGAATCTCTATGGATTGAAATTCCATGTAAAAGGGGAAAGGCGATGGCAGTGGGGGTGTACTATCGACCGCCTGGCCAGAATGAACAAATGGATGATGAAATTCTCAAAGAAATCAGAGAAGCTAACAAAAGTTACAGTACAGTAATAATAATCTATTATAATAATCTATTATAATAGGTGATTTCAATTACCCCATTATCGACTGGGTCAGTGTCACGGCAGGACATGTTAGGGAAATAAAATTTCTAGATGAAATAAATGACTGCTTCTTGGAGCAGCTGGTGCAAGAATCGACCAGAGGGGAAGCCATTTTGGACCTATTCCTTAGTGGAACACAAGATCTGGTGCAAGAGATAAGGGTGTTGGGGCCACTTAGCAATAGTGATCATAGCATGATTGTATCTGATTTAATAAATGGAGGAAGGATGGTAAGGAAATCCACAGTACTACCTTTTAGCTTTCAAAAGGGAAACTATGATAAAATGAGGAAAATGGTTAAGAAAAAACTAAAAGGAGCAGTTGTAAAGGTTAAAGATTTACATTAAGCATGGGTATTGTTTAAAAATACTATCTTGGAAGCCCAGACCAACTGTATTCCAGCTTTAAGAAAAGTGGAAGGAAGTCCAAAAAACTGCCAGCATGGTTTAAAGGTGAGGTCAGAGAGGCTGTTGTTGCCAAAAAAAACATTTTCTGTCATCATGTTTCTATGTTTCTATCTTTCAGGAAATGGAAAAAGGAGCCAAATGATAAAAGCTGGAAAAAGCATAAGCACTAGCAAGTTAGATGCAAGGCATTGATAAGACAGGCAAAGAAAGAATTTGAGAAGAAGCTTGCTGTGGAAGCAAAAACGCATGATAAAGACTTTTTCAAGTATATTGGTAGCAAAAAGCATGCGACAGAGTCAGTTGGACCATTAGCTGATAGAAGGGTAAAAGGGGCACTAAGAAGTTACAAGGCCATAGCAGAGAGACTGAATGAATTCTTTATTTCAGTCTTTACTGAGGAAGATATAGGAATATTACCAATGACTAAAATGCTATTTAAAGGTGATGCTGCAGAATAAATATCGATACACTGGGAAGATGTATTACAACTATTTGATAAATTGAAGAATAGGAAATCACTTGGACCGGATGGTATATATCCAAGGGTGTTGAAAGAACTGAAAAATGAGATTGCAGACCTACTATTAGTAATCTGTGAACTATCATTAAAATCATCATAATACCTGAAGATTGGAGGATAGTCAATGTAACATCAATTTTTAAAAAGAGTTCCATGGGTAAGAACATAAGAAATGCCCTACTGGGTCAGACTAAGGTCCATCAAGCCCAGTATCCTGTTTCCAACTGTGACCAATCTAGGTCAAAAGTACCTAGCAGTTTCCCCAAAAGACACAGGTTCCACAATGTTTGTATTGGGGCAACCAGTGGATACCCTGGGTTCCCTTTGATAATTGTTTATGGACCTTTCCTCCAGGAACTTCTCCAACCTTTTTTAAACCCGGCTACATTAACAGCTTTTAATACATCCTCCGGAAGCAAATTCCAGTGTTTGATTGCATGTTAATTGAAAAAAATATTTTCTCTTATTAGTCTTAAATAGGTTACCCTGTTTGCTTCATTGCATGCCTCCTAGTCTTTCTATATTTTGATGGTGTAAACAATCGATTTACATTTACCCGTTCCACTCCATTCATTAATTTATAGACCTCTGTCATATCTCTCCTCAGCTGTCTATTTTCCAGGTTGAAGAGCCCTAACGTTTTTAGCCTCTTTTCATAGGGGTATCCTTCCATCCCCTTTACCATTTTGGTAGCTGTACCTTTTCTAAAAACGCTATATCCTTTTTAAGATACTGCAACCAGAACTGCATACAATATTCAAGGTGCGGTCGCACCATGAAACGATACAGAGGCATTATAATATCCTTTGTTTTATTCTCCATTCCTTTTCTTATGATACCTAGCATTCTATTTGCTCTCTTGGCCGCTGCTGCACACTGGGCAGAGGGTTTTAACATGTTATCCACGATGACTCCTAAATCTTTTTCCTGGGTGGTGGTTCCTAATGTGGAACTTTGAATCATGTAACCATAGTTTGGGTTTTTCTTTCCTAGGTGCATAACGTTGCACTTGTCCACATTAAATTTCATCTGCCATTTGGATGCTCAGTCTTCCAATTTATCAAGATCCTCTTGCAATTTTCCAGAATCATCATGGGTTTTAACAACTTTGAATAGTTTTGTGTTATCTGAAAATTTGATAACCTCACTCATTATTCCCTTTTCCAGGTCATTTATTAATATGTTAAAATGCAGCGGACCCAGCACAGATCCCTGGGGTATTACACTATTCATCTTTCTCCATTGGAAAATTTGGTCATTTAGCCCTACCCTCTGCTTTCTATCTTTTAACCAGTTCCTGATCCACAATAGTACACTGCCTCCTATCCCATGACTTTTTAATTTTGCCAAAAGTCTCTCATGAGGAACTTTGTTAAAAACTTTCTGAAAATCCAGATATACTATATCAAGTGACTCACCGTTGTCTACCTGTTTTTTCACACCTTCAAAAAAATATAACAGATTAGTAAGACAAGACCTTCCTTGGCTAAAGCCATGTTGGCTGTCTCCCATTAAGCCATGACTATCTACATCTTCAGTAATTTTGTTCTTTATGATGGTTTCTACCATTTGACTCAGTACTGACAGCAGGCTCCCAGTGGATTTTCAGAAAGCCTTTGACAAGATCTCTTATGAGAGAAGAGACACCAAATGGTAAAGGGGATGGAAGGATACCCCTATGAAGAGAGGCTAAAAAGGTTAGAGCTCTTCAAACTGGAAAAGAAACAGCTGAGGGGAGATATGATAGAGGTCTATAAATTAATGAATGGAGTGGAATGGGTAAATGTAGATCAATTGTTTACGGCATCAAAATATAGAAAGGCTAGGGGAGATGCAATGAAGTTACAGGGTAACCTATTTAAGACCAATAAGAGAAAATATTTTTTCACTCAACGTGTAAAACTCTGGAATTTGTTACCGGAGGATGTAGTAAAATGCTGTTAGTGTAGCTTAATTTAAAAAATGTTTGGACAAGTTCCTGGAGGAAAGGTCCATAAACCGTTATCAAAGGGGATCCGGGATATCCACTGGTTGCCCCAATACAAACATTTTGGAACCTGTGCCTTTTGAGGAAATCAAAAACCACTCACGATCTCAATACCTTCATGGGCGAACAGCATCATTACCAGACTTTAGTACCAAATAAGAAAAAGGACTGTCATACCAAACTCATCTCAAAATTGCTAAACCGACCAAGAGAACTATTTTAAATAGTGAAATCTTTGCTAAACCCCCCAACCCAAAATGACACATGCCACATGTCCTCCCCACAAACTATAGCCAATCACCTCCAAGCTCAATTCTATCTGAGAAACCACACTACAGCAACAGATACCAAACTATTGGCCCCACCACCACCACCTGGAACTCCTTCACACCTGTATTTTCAGAACACCTAGAAAACATCACCACGAACCTGAACACCTCAACCTCCCTATTTGACCTATGCCCAGTCAGCCTGATCAAGATATCCTGCACTGAACTACTTCCCATCATAAACAAAATCACACATTTCACCTTCACTCATGGACATATGCCTGCTGACCTCAAGAATGCTTCCATCCACCCCATAAGGAGTCACTGGGCTAGACCCCAAACTGCCCTCCTCATACAGGTCCATCACCAGCTTACCATTCCTCGCAAAAATCATCGAAAAACCCATCCTACTCCAACTGCAAGATCACATTGACACAAATGCATTGACACCCCACTTGACCTGCAACAGTTTGGATTTAAACTTAATCACGGGATGGAAACATTATTAACTGCCCTTCTAGACAATTTCATCAAGGGCACAGAGGCAGTGCACCAAGGCTTCATAACGCTCTTTCTTGACATCAAAATAGTTATCTCCAAGTTATAATGCCCTGTTCAATGTATTTCAGTTTGTTCAATGTAAACCGCACTGATGCAGAATAGCGCGGTATATAAGAGAATGTAAATAAAATAAAATAAATAAATAAATCAAGGATGCCTTTGACTCAGTTCCACACCTCATTCTCCTTCAATGCCTACAATCACTGGGTCTAACTGGTACGACTCTAAAATGGTTTGAATCTTACCTCACTAATCGCAAACAGCATGTCAACAACACAGAAAAGCTCTCAGCCCTTACACCCAACAACAGGGAGTTCCTCAAGGCTCCACACTTTTTGCCCTCCTTTTCTACATTTTTCTCCAACCCATCTGCAACATCATCTAATCCAACAAAGTACTCTATCATATCTGTGCAGATGATGTCATGCTCTATATGCTGATCTCTACTACCAAACCGATATACATCTCCCTCTCAAAATGTTTTGCAGCTGTCATACAATAGTTGTCAGACCACAACCTCTTCATGAATCACAAGACAGAGGCCATCTTTGTCTCCAGAGACATGAACTGCAACCCGCAACCCACCATAACAATAGCTGGAACCCAGCTGAAAGTACAATCCCAAGTGCAAAATAATAACCTTAGACCAGCACCTATCCTTCCTTCCACACATCAACATCATCACAAGAGCCATATACCAAAAAATAATAATCGTACAACATCTCAGAAAACTGCTGGACCATCAAAGATACCATACTGCTTTCTAAGCATTGATCACACCTTATATAGACTACTGCAACATCATTTTACATGATCTTCCGAACTATATACTCCATCTATTACGGCTAGCTCAGAATACCGCCACCCACATCCTCTCCAACTCCAACTTGACTGAACATATTACTCCTATCCTTCAACAACTACACTGGCTCCCAATTTATTTATTTATTTGCAAATCTTTTATATACCGCCACTTCCTAAGATCAGTGGCGGTTTACATCAAACAACATGAAATACATAAAACAGTGCTGTGATAAACAGGTACATTGAACAATAATCAAAACTATATACAGGTAGTTAAAATCAAGTACAATGAACAGTAATCAGTACTATATATAGGTAGTATTGACAATATTTGGAACTATTTACATATATACATTAAAGTTTTATCTTAAGTTCTTAATTAAATCAAGAACAATTAAATCAAGAACAAAATACAAAGCTATCCTAACTGTTTTCAAGGCTTCTCATGGACTCTCTTCATCTTACCTCCACTCCCTCCTGCACCAAACCCCCTCCAACAGATCAAGAACACCGTACCAAAATACATTATGCATACCCCCTACGAATGCCATGACCAAACAATCCACCTCCAACAAGGTCTTCTCCCTTTTATGCACCAATCATATGGAATCCTTATTCCCTGACCTACATGCAACATCCGACCTCATGGACTTCAGAAGGAAACTAAAAACTTACATTTTCCAAGACAACTTCAGTAACACTGACTGAGCCCCCCTCCCCACGCACCCTCCCCCCCCCCCCTTCCCAGCACCTCCCCTTCCCACTCCCCTCTTCCTCATCCTTGGTTAACATATGCCTATTTAAGATATACAAAGATGTAAATATGTAAGATATACAAAGATGTACATATGTTTTCAGCAGTATTAACTCTGCCTCAAGTGAACTACTGTTCTATTGTTCCTGCACACTGTTCTTATAAGCCATGTTTAATGTACTTTATTATGTGTTCTCTGTAAACTGCCTGGACTTTATGAGTAAGTGGTATAAAAAACACTTAAATAAATAAATAAAATTAATTCTGTTCAGTTAAGGATGTATGAACCAAAAATGCTATTGTTCACTGTAGTTTACTATTCATATAAAAATGAATGTATATCCTTAATGAAACCACAAGGGGAAGAAGCACAATATAAGAGGCTCTATAGTATTACCTAATCAAGAAAGATCCCTGTCCCAAGTGGAGAAGGCTATTATGAAGGCCAGGATCAAGCGTAGTTATTCACCTGTAACAGGTGATCTCCGGGAACAGCAGAAATCAGTCTTCACATATGGGTGACGTCGGCACCAACGGAGCCTGGCGCGGGAACACTCCCCAGCATCCAATAGGAATGCTTTTGGGAGCATTCCTCCACGCATTGTCGCACCGCCGCCCTAGTGGCCAAGGGTGGTTAAGGCAGGTCGGGTGGACATGAGTTATTTTTCTATCTTTGAGTTTGGTCCTTGTATGCGGGGTCTGGGTATTTGTTCCCAGGACCTACCGTGTACCAAAAACTTCAAGTGAACACAAAGTCCGAGTGTAGGGAAAGAAAGGCTTTTTATTTCCCCTAATGTACAATGGTTCAAATAGTGGAGTCTACATCAACATAAAGAAAACCTTGCTTCAGGTAGAAAAGAAAACATATTCAGATATTGCTTTGTCTACTGTTACTTCACAGGACCTTATGCAAATAAAACACACAGGCTTTGCTACTGAGCCCTGCTTTACACATCAGGCAGAGACTCTAGGCTTCCTGCCTGACAGTAGCTGCAATCCATGGCTATCTCAGGAGGGTCCTCATTGAATTCCACCTGCATAGGCTGTGGGTCTGATAACTGTGACTCTGTATCAGTATATTCTTGTGGAATACGTTGAGGCTTCTCATATACCGCTTGCACTAGCCTCCAGTGTTCTGGGCCTAGGTCTGGGCTTTGGTCATATGAATGCTTGCTATGGAAGTATCTTCCTTTGTCTTGGTGCCTTGTATTAAACAGTCTTTCTTTTGATAAAAGCTTGTGTCTTGTCTTACAGACAGCTTGGTAAGGAGTGCACACCTCTGTTCCTTGTGCTCCCTGTGTCAGCAAGTTATAACGCTTATTAGAATAAAAATGTGGTTTACCTTGTTTTCTGGGCCTATCCCAGTTAGCTGAGGCTTGAGGCCTAGTCCTGCTGCAATTCAGCCTTACTCGAGTAGTAGGCTTCCCACTGTTCAGCTGGCCTTCGGGTGGAGTTACCACTCTTTCACACCCACACCTTTTGCTCCTTGAATGAAGAGTGTTACCTCTTATAGCAATGACTTCATCATCTCTCTGGTAACTTCCACAGTGTCCTGCATCTGCTGGTACCGGTTCCTCATATAAAACTCTGACCTTTGTTTCTCTCCTGGTACCTTTCTTTCCAGTGTCTCTTTGCCAAGAACTCCTGGTATTCGGCTGCACCGGACTCACTGTATCTTCTTGCCAGGAACTCCTTCCTCTCTGGTCTCTTTGCCAAGACTCCTTTTCTTCTTCGGCTTCTGCCTCTACCTCTGCCTCTTTTGCTTGTCCTACTTCCTCCTTTTCAACTTCCCAGCCTTTCTTAAGAGGAACTCCCCCTTTCCTGGATTGGCTGTTGGGCGGCATTACATCACCAGCTCTGGGGTGCGGTTCTCTAGGCCCTGGAAGGTCTCTCTTGCTCCCCCTATATGGCTCCTCGTAATGTCGCATCTGGTGTTGGAATCTTTTTTCTGGATTTAAAACCTTTTTTTCTGTTTGCATAGGCTCTGCAGTACCACAGCATGCATGGCTGCCTTCCCGCCTTCCCTCCTGGTCTCCTCAGTCAGGTGAATAGTGGAAAAATAAAAATCTTTGTATACCAGGAATGAGAAAAAAAGGGGAAACTTGACGGAGAGATGGGTGAGTTGTGAAGACTGATTCCTGCTGTTCCCGGAGATCACCTGTTACAGGTGAGTAACTACACTATCTCCAGGAACAAGCAGGAAGTCAGTCTTCACATATGGGACTCCTAGCCTAAGACAACTGAGCGAGAGAAGAATCCCGGTGCAGGTAAAGGTTGCAGCAGGGATCCGACAGACTCATCTGGTTCAGAGTACTCCTCACAAGGTAGTCAGATGAGCGGTGGGCAAGTTGTCTAAATTTGAAAAAGGTTACACAGAACAGGTTGTCTGAATTGAGCACCAACTCTGGAGTCTTTGTCCAAGCAATAGTGCGCTGCGAAGGTATGCAGGGAAGACCATGTCACCGCTTGACAGATCTCTGAGATAGGGGCAGACCGGAAATTAGCTATAGTAGTAGCCCTGGCTCTGACATTATGAGCTGTCACATGGTGTCGAAAAGACAGCCCAGCCTATGAATAAGCAAAAGATATGCAATCTACTAGCCAGTTCAAAAGTGTTCTTTTGGAAACTGGTGTCCCTAGATGACTTTGGTCAAAAAAGACAAACATCTGAGAGGATTGGTGATAGTCCATAGTACGATCTAGATAAAACGCCAATGCCCTCTTGTAATCTAGGATATGAAGTCTGGCCTAAGCCGGGGAGGTATGAGCCTTGGAAAGAATGTTGGTAGCGAGACAGATTGGTTCAGGTGGAAGAAGGTGATGACCTTTGGCAAAAACTTAGGATGTGTGTGAAGGACTACCTTGTCATGGTGAAAAGTGGTACAGGGAGCATGGTTCACCAAAGCTTGCAGTTCACTGACTCTTTGAGCTGAAGTGACTGCTATGAGAAAAAGAAGCTTCCATGTTATAAACTTTATAGGAGCTGAAGCCATTGTTTCAAAAGGACTACGCATGACCTGTGCAAGAACAATATTTAGATCCCATGGTGCAGGAAGTGGACAGAAAGGCAGCTTGGTCAGGGGAAGACCAAGTATAAATCTGGCTACTAAGGGGTGCACTGAGATGGTGCAGTTCTCTAAAGTATGGTTGGAGGCCACAATGGTGGATAAATGTACTCTCACTGAGTTGGTCTTAAGGCCAGAGGAGGACAAATGGAGCAGGTATTGGACTAAGTATGGAATGGGACATGTGAAAGGATCTAGTGTTTTATGAGAACACCAGATGGAAAACCTGTGCCATTTAAAAGCATAAGAACATCTGTTTGAATCTTTTCTTGAAGACAGGAGCATCTGCAATACTTCCTCTTGGATCTAAGTGCGAGAGGACAAAGCACTCAGCCTCCATGCCATCAAGCACAGTGTCTTGAGGATGGGGTGCAGAAGGGTCCCCTGTTCCTGAGAGAGTAGGGTTGGTGAATAACCGAGCCTGAGGGGAGGTGCTTGAGCAAGTTGAAGAAGCAGAGGAAACCATGGTTGTCTGGGCCAGTAAGGGGCAATGAGAATCATTTGTCCCCAGTCGGCCTGGAGTTTGAAGAGTGTTTTTGCTATGAATGGAAGGGGAGGGAAAGCATAGAGGAGATTCTGTCCCCAGTGGATGAGGAATGCATCTGACTTCTCCCTCTGAGGGGAAGAAATCCTTGAGCAGAAACGAGGTATTTGGGCATTGAGGGGAGAAGCAAAGAGGTTGAGTAGTGGCATCCCCTAGAGCTGGAACAAGTATTGTGCTATTTGAGGTTCCAGCATCCACTCGTGTGGATGGAGGATCTGTCTTAATCTGCTGGCTAAGTGATTTTCTGCTCCTGGAAGTTATACTGCATGAAGGCGAATATCTTGAGAAATTGCCCAGTTCCAAAGGTGATTGGCTTCCATACATAGGGCCCAAGAGCCTGTTCCCCCTTGCTTGTTTATATAAAACATAGCCACCTGGTTGTCCAACTGTATGAGAAGAGACTGTCCCTTGAGTTGGGGGAGAGAAGACTCTGATGGCATTGAAGACCACCCTGAGCTCTAGGAGACTGATCTGGAGAAGTGCTTCTTGAATAGACCAAAGGCCTTATGTTGTAGGGCCATTGAGATGGGCTCCCCAGCCTAGTTTTGATGCATCAGTCATTAGGGTATACTGCGGTGCAGACTTCTGAAAAGGTGATCCTATGACCAGGTTCTGTGATGTGCACCACCACTGAAGGGTCATACTCATTTCTGGAATGATGTTGATGAAGTTGGATAGGCGACCTGTGAACTGCTTCCATTGTTGTGAGAAAGTCCATTGCAGCACTGCGTATGACTTGTAGCGCTATACAAATGCTCAGTAGTAATAGTAGTAGTATGTTGAGACGGGCGTGGGGCACGACATGGACTGTGGAAGCTATGAGGCCTAAGAGGAGTAGAATTGTTCTGGCTGTAACTGATGATTGTTGCTGTACCTGTTTGGTTAAGGTAATGAGACGGAGGCATCTGTCCTCCTGCAGGAACACCCTGCTTCTTACTGTGTCTAATCAAGCTCCTATGAACTCGAGGTCCTGGGGTGTCATGAGATGTGATTTTGGATAGTTTATCATCAAACCTAACTCCTGGAGGACATGAATGGTTTGATTTAGGGCAGAGGTGACTGCTAGAAACATAGAAACATGACGAAAGAAAAAGACCACATGGCCTATCTAGTCTGTCCTTCCATATCAACCACTACAACAGTCCCCTTTTTACCTTTAGAGATCCTCTGTATTTGTCCCATGCTTTTTTGAATTCAGTTACTGTCCTCATCTCTACCACCGCCACTGGGAGACTATTCCATGGATCCACCACTCTTTCCATAAAGAAATATTTCTGCATATCACTCCTGAATCTATCCCCCTTCACCCTCATCCCATGTCCCCTCGTAGCAGAACTTGCTTTCAATTGAAAGAGGCTCTCTCCCTGAACATTTATGCCATGGAGGTATTTAAATATCTCAATCATATCACCTCTATCCCGCATTTCCTCTAAGGAGTACATATTAAGATCCCTAAGTCTGTCCTCATATGCTTTATAAGGAAGACCACTAATCATCTTAGTAGCCACCCTCTGCCCCAACTCCATCCTGTTCACATCTTTTTGAAGGTGCGGTCTCCAGAATTGCACACTATACTCCAAATGAGGTCGCACCAAAGACTTATACAGAGGCACTATCACCTCCTTTTTTTCCGCTAGCCATTCCTCTCCGTATGCACCCAAGCATCCTTCTAGCTTTTGCTGTCGCCTTTTCTACCTATTTAGCTACTTTAAGATCATCAGGCACAATCACGTCTAGGTCCCGCTCTTCTGTAGTGGACAAAAGTACTTCACCCCCTATACTATATTGCTCCCTTGGATTGCTGCAGCCCAAACGCATGACCTTACATTTTTTAACATTAAATCCCAGCTGCCAAATTCTAGACCATTCTTCAAGCTTAGCTAGATCCCTCCTCATGTTATCTACACCTTCTTGGGTGTCTACTCTATTGCAGATTTTGGTATCATCCGCAAAGAGGCAAACCTTACCCGGCAGCCCTTCCGCTATATCACTAACAAAGATGTTAAAAAGAATCGGACCAAGGACAGATCCCTGGGGCACACCACTGGTAACATCCCTCTCCTCAGGGTGAGCTCCATTTACCTGTACTCTTTGTCGCCTCCCACCCAAACAATTACTAACCCAAGCAGTAACTTTAAGGTCCATCCCTAGGGTGCTCAGTTTGTTTATAAGTCGCCTGTGAGGAACAGTGTCAAAGGCTTTACTGAAATCCAAATACACCACATCTAGGGCTCTCCCTCGGTCCAATTCCCTGGTCATCCAGTCAAAGAAATCAATCAGATTTGTCTGACAAGACCTGCCTCTCGTGAATCCATGCTGCCTCGGATCCTGTAATCCACTGGACTCCAGAAACCTCACTATTTTCTCTTTCAGCAGCGCTTCCAATAATTTACTCACCACTGAAGTTAAACTAACTGGCCTATAGTTTTCAACCACATCCTTACTTCCGCCTTTGTGTAAGGGCACCACATGAGCCTCTCTCCAGTCCTTTGACACCACTCCTGACTCCAACGAGGCATTGAAAAGGTCAGTCAGTGGAGCTGCTAGAACGTTCCCAAGTTCCCTCAGTATTCTAGGGTGTATCCCATCTGGTCCCATCACTTTGTCTACTTTAAGTTGAGCTAGTTTCCCACGAACACAGTCTTCTGAAAATTGTTCAAGATGTCCCTCACTTCTGTTCCCGTTTGTGAGTGTTTTATGAGGTCTTGCTCCTGGTTCTTCATCTGTGAACACAGAACAGAAATAGTTGTTAAGCAATTCCGCTTTATCCTCATCAGCTTCTACATATTCTTCCCCTTCACCCTTGAGTTTGACAATACCACTTCTGCCCTTCCTCTTCTCACTAACATATCTGAAAAATGTCTTATCCCCCCATTTCATTGCATTGGCTATTTCCTCCTCTTTTTGAATCTTTGCTTTCCTGACTACTTTGCTAGCTTCTCTAACTTTTTCCAAATATAGATGCCTGTCTTCCTTTCTCTGTGATCTCTTGTATTTCATGAAGGCCTCCCTCTTTTTCTTAACTTTTTCAGCTACTTCTTTCGAAAGCCAAAGCGGTCTCCTTTTCCTTTTACCTTTATTTACCATTTTAACAAAAAGGTTGGTTACCCTTAAAAACTCCCCTTTCAGTTTTGCCCACTGTTTTTCTACATCCCCCAGCTGTTCCCATCCCACTAACGACTCCCTGAGGTATTGGCCCATCTTGGCAAAGTTAGTCTTCCTAAAGTCTAAGACCCTCACCTTTGAATGGATTCTAACAGCCCTAGTCCTAATACTGAACCACACCATCTGGTGATCACTGGATGCAAAATGATCTCCCACTACAACATCAGAAACACTTTCACCATTGGTAAGCACCAAGTCCAGTATGGCCCCTTCACGTGTGGCGTCTGTTACCAATTGCCTGAATAGTTCTCCCTGTAGAGAATCCAGGATCTCTTTACTTCTAGATCAGCGGTTCTCAACCTGTGGGTCGCGACCCCCACAGGGATCGCCACAGGATTTAGCGGGGATTACTTCACTCCGCCGTTAAAAAAAGAAAGCATACAAGTTGCTGCCGCTGCCGAGTCCACTTCTCGGCTGCGGAAAACTCACCGCTTCCCTTCTAACGCAGCCGCGGCTCCCTGTCTCTTAGGGAACCGCGGCTGAGCCTGTGAAACCGTTGTGGAGCCGTCCAGTCTATCGATGGGCTCCGTGCAGAATTGTCCCGCCTCCAAAGGAAGTTGTTTACCACTTCCTTCGGAGGCGGGACAATGCTGCACGGAGCCCGTCGAGAGACAGGAAGACTTTACAACAGTTTCACAGGCTCAGCCGCTGTTCCCTAAGAGGCAGGGAGCTGCGGCTGCAGAAGAAGAACAGGGCAGTAGCAGGCAGACAGGAAGAGGGGGCAGGGAACCTGCAACGGGGCTAACATGAGGGAGGGAGGGCTGACATGGAGGGGGGGCTGACAATGATGGATGGATGGAGGGGGGGCTGACATGGAAGGAGGGAGGGGGGAGGGGGCTGACATGGACAGAGGGGGGATGGACATGGAGGGAGGGAAGGCTGACGGACAGAGGGGGGCTGACATGGAGAGAGGGGGGCTGACATGGAGGGTGGGAGGGGAGGGTTGACATGAAGAGATGGACGGAGGGAGGGGGCTGACATGGACAGAGGGGGGCTGACATGGAGGGAGGGGGGCCGACATGGACAAAGGGAAGAGACAGGGGGACATACTGGACAGACGGGGGATAAATGCTGGAAGAGGGGAGAGACAGTGCGGGTTAGGATTATAATGGGCAGATGGGGGGCTAGGACTGGTAATGGGTTGAATAGGGTAGGCTAGGACTGGGAATGGACTGATCAAGGGGGGTTGGGACTGGTAATATGCTGATAGGGGGTAGGACTGGTAATGGACTGATGGGGGGCTAGCATTGGAAATGAGCTAATCGGGGAGGTTAGGACTGGAAATGGGCTGATTAGAGGAGGCTAGGACTGGTAATGGGCTGATGGGGGGGTAGAACTGGTAATGGGCTGATTAGGGGAGCCTAGCACTGGTAATGGGGTTGAGGAGGGACTAGCACTGGAAATGAGATGATTAGGGGAGGCTAGCACTGGTAATGGGGTTGAGGAAGAACTAGCACTGGAAATGAGCTGATTAGGGGAGGCTAGGACTGGTAATGAGCTGATGGGGGGGTAGGACTGGTATTGGGCTGATTAGGGGAGGCTAGCACTGGTAATGGGGTTGAGGGGGGACTAGCACTGGAAGCAAGCTGATTGGGGGGCTTTGACTGGGAATGGGCTGATTGTGGTGAGGGGAGGATAAAGCTGCTGGCACTGGAAGAAAACTGGGCTAAGGCTACAAATGGGCTGACACGAGGGGATGGGAGAATGGAACTGGAAGGGAGTGGATCTGAGAGGGGCTGCCATGGTATTTGTACTAGAAGGGACTGGTCAGTGGGGAAGGAGGGGGCTGGAAGGGAATGGACACCAGTTGCAGTCATGGGAATGCAAGCTGACATTGGAAGGTACTGAGAGTGAGGACTGGAAAGGGGCTGATACTGGGGAAGGTTACTGGGACTGGAAATAGGCTGATGGAAAGAAGTGAACAAAATGAAAGAAGAGATAAGAAATGGCAGATGGACCACAGACCACAGAAAGAGAGCTAAAAGAAGAAAGGAAAGCAGAAGCCTCAGATCGGGACCAGCATGATCAGAGAATAAATTGGCCAGACAACAAAGGTAGAAAAAATAATTTTATTTCATACTATTGATTTGACTACAAAATCATCATAATTTTGAAATCAAATATTGTTACTTGTTATTGTGATTAATTATTATGGTTTAAATAAGTAAATTTTATAAATAAAAACATATTGCAAAGGCCTATAATATCACAGGTACACTAAAAAAATATTTTTTTTAAACTGCCTCTAATGTTTCGATTGATTTTTACGTTTTTTGGTGCGCTGAATCCAAATCTGGTAACCAATTTGCTCCATCACGTACAGATTTTTTGCTACATTGGGTTAGCAGTTTGAGGTGAACGTTTCAGATTGAGTGCGATCGAGATAAAGGTTTCTTGGATGAATTCTTTATACTAATTGTTTAGTAGTTATTCAAATAAGAATAAAGAAAATTGTAACAAGGCAGCACATAAGAATAGAGTAATGTCAACAAAACACACTGTGATGGTAGCAAAATTGTCTGCACTTAAAACAGCCACATACATGTGCACAAACATTGAGCATATAAGAGCGAGGTTAGACACAAAGCAAAGCAAAGAAATGTGCAAAAAATGTTGTACAGGTATGTATGTAAGAATAGAAAACGCAAACCGCACCATTGCAATACATGAAGACAAACACCCGATGGTGTGAAAATAAAATTCTAATAAATGAGATCCGACACTGTGGTGATAACTAGCAAATTTTTATTTCAAAGTTTAGTAAAAACACGATATTTGTCAACACAGTTTAGATTTTAAAGTCATTCTTGGGTCAATCAATCTCCTGGTGGGCCCGTTTCTTCTTCCCCCAAATGCTTCTCTTGGTGCACTGCTTGGCGTATTTTTCATCTGGGGTTTCCCGCAGCAGCAACCAGCAGAAATCAGCCAACATAGTGGTGTTCCATCTTCCTTGGTACCTTCTCTCTGCGTCCTTGATGTCCTGGTGAAACCTTTCACCTTGTTCTTCACTGTACGCCCCCAAGTTTTCGGGGAAAGTAGTTCACATGGGAGTGCAAGAAATGGACTTTCAGGCTCATGTTACAGCCTTGTTCTTTGAAGGCATTGAGCATCCTGGCAACAATATCCTTATAGTTCTCATCCCGCCTGTTCCCCAAGACTTTGAGAACAACATCCTTGAAGGAATCCCAGGCTTCTTTTTCCTTCTCAGACATCGTTTCAGCGAATGCTCCATCTGAAATGAGTTTCCTTATATCAGGGCCAACAAACACTCCTTCCTTTAGCTTTGCTTCAGAAAGTCGGGGGAACTTTGAGCAAAGGTACCGAAAGCACTCACCATCTTTTGGAAGGGACTTGATGAATTGCTTAATGAGACCCAACTTAATGTGGAGAGGTGGTAATAGAATTTTATCACGAGGTACCAAGCTCTCATGAAGAACATTTTTCTCACCGGGTCTCAAATACTCCCGAATTGGCCAGTCTTTTTTCTCCCAGTGTAGGTCGCGGGCCCGGCTATCCCACAAGCAAAGGAAGCAGGGATATTTGCTGAAACCGGATTGCTGCCCTAATAGCATGGATAGAATTTTAAAGTCTCCACAAATCATCCACTTATGCTCATCATAACGAATCTTCTGAAGAATCAGGGCCAAATTCTCGTATTTTTCTTGGAGAATAACAGAGTGAGCAATAGGAACTGAAGCGAATGTATTGCCATTATGAAGAAGAACACCTTTTATGCTGTCTTTTGACGAATCAATGAACAGCCGCCATTCAGCAGGATCATACTTGAGTTTAAACTTTTCCATCACTCCGTATATATCGTTGCAAAATACCAAATCTTCCTCTTTGCTGAAATACTTCAAAAATTGTGTCTCGCAGTTGCGGTACCAATAAAAAGTTGTTCCTGGTGACAATAGATTTTTCTGTTTAAGCCGAGAACCTAGCAGTTGGGCAGCATCTTTTGGGAGTCCTAAATCCCGGACTAAATCATTCAATTCAGCTTGAGAGAAAAGTTCAGGTTTCGGATCTGGTTCAGTTTCAAACTCGGAAGTACTGGACTCATCGGGAAAAGCCATCTGATGAGTCTCATCATGATCAGAACCGTCCACACAAATATGATCCAAAGATTTTGGTGGTTCAGGCACAGGTACTTCGTTGCTATGAGGCATAGGCCTAATTGCTGAGGGAAGGTTGGGGTAACTTATTACGTTCTTATTTTTTAAGTTGTATCCCTTCACAATGCAAGAGCAAAAATAGCAGTCACTGCTGTGGTCTCTTTGTTCACGCCACATCATAGGTATTCCAAAACGAAATGCTTGTTTTTTACCTTTCATCCATAAGCGTAGATCTTCCTCACATGTCTTGCACACTTTGTGAGGAGCCCACGGTTTGTCTTGATCGCCTAACTTCAAACCGAAATAGGCGAAATATACTTTTTTAATAAATGCAGAAATGTTCCTCTGCCACTTTTTCACGGTATATTCCCCACAAATAAAAACTGTCCGGAGAGTTGACGCAACCTCTGGCTCTGTGAGCCATCACAAATACACAGCACTGCAAACTACAACTGTAGTGAACCACTTCGGAATAAAGCTGGATTACGACTGAGCAAACAAAAGGTAATAATGAACTTGCAAGAAACTGAAATTTGACAGGAACGTTCATGTCGCAACCACCGTGTTTGAGCGAGCGAACGAGGCGAGGCGAACAGGAAAGAACATGCGCCAGCGCGAGTACTGGATTTAGCCCCCCGCCTCCCAATTGTCCTGTTAATGTATAAAATGAATACAAAACACTCTAAAATATCATGAGGGAGTGTTTCTAGTTAGTTAACCATTACAACCTCTATTTTGGGCCAAGAAAATAAACTGAAGTCGGCTAAAAAGAAATTATGTGAACATTCCTTATATGGGTAAGAAATCTAATTTTGCAAGAAAACGTGATGTGATGGAACATTTTGGCTATTTTTCCTGGATTCAGCACCCCAAAATCTATAGGAATCAGTTGCAAAACTGGAGACAGTTTTTTGGTAGTGTACCTGTGTAATTCAACAAATGATTACAGCAACAATGCGTTAACGGTAAAGGAAGAGAGGCGCATTTGATTTTATTATTGGGGGTCACCACAAGTTGACCAATGGTAAAAGGGGTCACGGTACAAAAAAGGTTGAGAACCACTGTTCTAGATGATACTGCAGCAGGAATGTGCCAATCAACATCTGGCATATTGAAATCCCCTATCAATAGCACTTCTCCTTTCCTAGCAATGCTGCATATGTCTTTAATTAACTCTCTGTCCACCTCTTCCTCTTGTGAGGGAGGTCTGTATATCACACCAATGCAAACAGATTTATCTTTCCCTCTGTCTAGTTTAACCCACAATGCCTCTCTCTCTCTTTTAAGCTCTGTAATTCCAAAGCTTTAATAGTATTTTTTACATATAGTGCCACTCCTCCTCCCCTTCTTCCTACCCTGTCCTTTCTGAATAAAGTATAGCCGCAGTATAGTTACATCCCAATCATGGTTTTCTGTGAACCATATTTCTGTAACTGCCACTAAATCCAAGTCAGCCATTCCCACCAAAGCTTCAACCTCAGGGATCTTATTTCCCATGCTATGGGCATTTATACACACTGCTTTCCATATGTTACCCCTGTTTCCCATTTCCATAAAGGCATTTAATGTATTACTTACCTGGGGGCTTTCACTTACCTAGAGGCTTTCACTTGCCTGGGGGCTTTCTTCACCCTTCCCCAACGAACCTAGTTTAAAGCCCTCTTCAGTAGATTAGCTAGTCTACTACCGAAGACGCGTTGATCTTTTTTGGACAGATGGATGCCATCTCTGCTCCGCAACCCTTGGAACAGCATCCCATGGTCTAGGAAACCAAAACGCTCTTGATGACACCATCCATGCAGCCATGCATTCATCTCCAGGATGCCAGCCTCTCTGCCTTGGCCTTTACCCTCAACAGGGAGGATTGAAGAGAACACCACCTGTGCACCTAACTGCTTCACCCTCTGTCCCAGAGCCATGAAGTCACTTTTGATATGCTCCGCGGGATACCTGGTAGTATCATTTGTTCCAACATGGATTAGCAACATTGGGTAATAGTCAGTGGACTTGATGAGTCTCGGCAAACTCTCTGTAACATCTTGGATTTTGGCACCAGACAGACAGCATACCTCTCTGGACATCAAGTCTGGTCGGCAGATGGACGTCTCAGTACCCCTCAGAAGAGAGTCACCAACCACCACTACCCTTCGCTTACTTGTGGTCACTGATTCTACAACTTTGGGGTACTTCAGCTCTGGTTCATCCCTTTCCAGGGATGCTTTCACCTCCTCCACCTTCCAGGGCTGCATAATGGTTCTTCAATTCAAGGGCTGGAGAAGTTGGACTGGTGATTCTTCAGGCCCTGGTGACTTGTGTCCAACCTTCGTAATTCTGTTGGCACCCATCTTCTCCTCTGCTGGAGAGCTTGGTTGCTGTAAGAAGCATCTCATCAATGTACCTCTCATTGTCCTGAATGCTCTTCAGCCTTGCCACCTCCTCTCTGAGTTCCTCCACTTGTTTCCTCAGAGCTTCAGCATGCAGGCACCCTGCACATGGAACTGGTCCTTCAACTGGCATTGGGACCTCTGTCTGGACAGAGGCAGAAGTTGTAACAGGGGCAACAGCTTTAGTGATACGATTTTTTCCAGCCATTGTTCTGTTCGTGGAGCTTAGGTATCTGTCAAAGCAAAAGAGAAAGATCTACCAAAGTACCAGCTGGTTTCCCAGCTGTCCTTTCAGAGAAAAAGCAGTTAAATCCCTTTAATTATATTCAAAATGTGCTGTTCCAAGTCCTTGTGCTTTGTTAGATGGGGAGGTGCCCCATAAAGCAAGACTGCTCACTAGGGGTGGGTGGGAGTCGGGGTGGATAGGGAGGGAACTAACCCTTGATTAGGTGTCAACAGTTCCCTAAAGCTCAGAAGGTTACTAGATGTTAAAAACCTACTCTGCTAAAGGAAATATTTCTACTGAAGCACCAAAAAGAAAGTAACTTTGCTTTAAAAATATACAAAAACTCTTTTAAGAGCTCTCAGTCAGAGAGCTAGCAATTTAATAAAAATAAAACCCTCAAATCCTGACCGTTGTTTGACCTGTAGAGCCCCTGTTAGGAATGCCTCAACAGGGCAGGGCTCTGGAGCCATTTATGCAGGCCTCAGCTGCTCTCAGGTAATCAGGCCCACTAACTCCTGATAGGGTTGCCAACTTTTTCACCGAGAAAAACCCGACACCTGTGACTCGCCATGCTCCACCCATTCTTCGCCCCTAGTCCCATCCCTGCCCCGCCCCCAGCCCCACCCACAAAAATTACCGAGGATACGTGTAGGCTAACTTCCTTGGTCAGATAATAATTAAACTGGGAACCCCAAAAGCCAAACATGAAATGTACAAACACTGGAGAAATAAAACTATAAAGTAATTTCCTCTTGCACTAAACAAAAACGCAAAGATGTTAGCAATAGACACTTCCCAGACCAGACATATTCCAGTTAATAAATTCAAAATAAAAAGTATTTTTCTACCTTCTGTTTGGGCATTTTATTTTTCAGTTGCAATTGCTCCAGTCACTTTCTTCTGGTTTCTTTGTGTCTTCTGCAAGCTATCCATTTGTCCTTTCTTCTCTTTTAGATGTTTTCCATTCTGTCTCTATTTCTGCTTGTTTCCCTTTTGCTTTTTCCCCCAATTCTTTCCTTATTCCTTTATCATCCATTTAAATTTCACCCTTCCATTCTCAAGCCCCTCTTACTCTCCCAATACCCGGCCCATCGTAGACTTTTCTTCCACACAAAATATATTTTCCCCTCTCCATTCTCATTCCCCATCCATTCTAGTCCTCCCCCAAAATCAGTTCCCTTATAGTTCTAGACCCACCCAGCATCCACTCCCTTCTAGTCCCGTTCTCCCATGCCCCCCATCAGCCCATTTCCAGCCCATTTCCAGTCCTATTCCAGCTCTTCATAAGCCCATTTCCAGTGCTAGCCCTCACATCGCAGGCCATTTGCAGTCCTAGCCCCTCCACCATCACAGCCCATTTGCAGTCCTAGCCCCCCTAATCACAGCCTATTTCCAGTCCAAGTTCCCCCTCCCTGCACCATAGCCCATTTCAAGTCCAAGTTCCCCCCCTCATAGCCCTTTCCCAGTCCAGGTCCCCCCCCCCCCTCATCACAGCCCATTTGTAGTCCTAGCCCCCCCCCCCCATCAAAGCTCATTTGTAGTCCTTGGCCTCCCCACCCCACCCCCTGACCAGCACTGCGGCTTCACCACCCCCCTTAGTGCAGCTTCACCCCCTGCCACTTAGTGTAGCTTTGCCTCCCTTAGTGCAGCTTCACCCCCTTAATGCTGCTTCCACCCCTCCCCCCACTCCTCAGTGCTGCCTCTGCTTTGCCCCGTGCAGCTGCTGCTTCTGCTTTTTACAGAGCAGCAGCTGCAATAAACTTCATTTATTGTCCTTCTGCAGCCCCTAAGGAAGTGATGTCAGAGGGGGAGGGCTCCTCAGGTTTCTCTTCCTTTTCAAATTAACTTTATTGCAGCCGCTGCTCTGTGAAAAGCAGAAGCAGCGGCTGCACAGAGGATCGATCGCGATCGCGATCGCGTTCGCGAACTGCAGAGAAAAGGGGTTTTTTTTGCTCTGGCCGCTCCCGATCTCCCGGCCAGAGCAAAAAACCGGCTTTTTAAGGGCCGGTTCTATATCTGTGCCGGCAGCCGGCCTGGCCATGGAAAAACCGGCCAGGCCGGCTGAAAACCGGCCAGTTGGCAACCCTAACTCCTGATTAGGTGTCAGCAGTTCCCTAAAGCTGAGAAGGTTATTAGAGGTTAAAAACCTACTCTGCTAAAGGAAATATTTCTACTGAAGCACCAAAAAGAAAGTAACTTTGCTTTAAAAATATACAAAAACCCTTCTAAGAGCTCCCAGTCAGAGAGCTAGCAATTTAATAAAAATAAAACCCTCAAATCTTTACCGTTGTTTGACCTGTAGAGCCCCTGTTAGGAATGCGGTATCTGCCCTTAGCAGCCAATCATCTAAGTAAGGGAATAGAAAGATCCCCAAAGTTCGAAGGTAGGCTGTGACAACAGCCAAAAACCTTGTGAAGACTCTGGGTGCTGAGGCTAGTCCGAATGGGAGGACTCGGTACTAGTAGCAGTTGTTCTGAAAAGCGAGCCTGAGAAACGTTCTGTTATCTGGGTGGATCAGGATGTGTGTATAAGCATCTTTTAGATCCAGAAAGCATAGCCAATCATTTTGTTGGAGGTACAGCAGAAGAGTGCCTAGAGAAATCATCTTGAATTTTTCCTTGAGGAGAAATTTGTTGAGATTTCTGAGAACTAATATAGGTCTGTGACCTCCCATCTTTTTTGGAATTGGGAAGTATCTGGAGTAGAATCCCAGGCCCTGCTGAGATGGGGGAACCTCCTCTATAGCCCCTTGTCCCTTGAGAGAATTTCCTCCTAAAACAAGGAGGAGTGAAGGAGATCTAAGGACAGTTGTCCCAGAAAGTGAGTGGGAGGAAGATCCTGGAATTTCAGCTGTAGGCCCTGACTGACTAGATATAGTCCAGGGCTCGGAAGTGATGTTGATCCAGGGGTGTGCAAAATGCACCAGTCTTCCTGGGATCAAAGGAGGAAGAGGAAAGATTATGGGAGAATTGGCCATGCTCTTTTTGAAGCAGTCAAAAACTCTGAGGAGGTTGAGTAGTAGCTGCAGGCTGTGGTTTGGAAACCTTGGTTTCCTGACCTGTTCCTGGCCCAGCTGTCTTTGCTGCTGTTGTGGGGCAGAGTAGCCAGAATAGGAATGATATGGAGAATAAAACCTTTTCTTCTTAGGGAAGAAAGGTTTCTTAGTGGTAGTCTTCTTCTTAGAAGAGTCTGCTGTCCTCCTTGAAAGCCTCTTCTTGGTGAGGTCATCAGTTTCTATCTTACTGACCTTCTCCCTCCACCTCTGACCAAAGAGGTTTTCACCATTACAGGATATGTTGATTAAGTTGTCCTGGACCCACTGTTCCAGGTCAGATGCTTGGAGACATGCTGTTCTCCTAGCCCAAATGCAGGCTGCAGCAGATCTGCTATTGGCCTCAAATGCATTGAATGCTGCTCTTGTTAAAAACTTTGATGTATTCTGGGCATTGAAAGTAAGCTTGTTTGTACAGGGCGGTGTACACTATCAGACTGTCTAAACCTGAGAAAGAGTTAATTCTGTTCAGAACTTTGCTTAGAAATAAACTTTATATATTTGCTTACTAAGTAGGTGAAGAGGTACAAGTCCTGTAGATAAGAAAAGGGGCAGGCTGTCCTCTAGCCTCGCAGTCTCAGGGTTATTAGATACCAAGCAGTCAGCAGTAAACAGTTATGTCTTGGAATATATGTATGTCTCCTTATACTGACCTACGCAGATTAGAAATTGACCTATGATGTGATGAATACGTAATACCTGACGTATAATAATAAAGTGAAAATATGCTGTATCCTCCAAAAGAGCCTTATAAATAAAGTAAACCATGGCTAACAGTTAGAGTAAACAAAGAGAACTCGTTTCTATTTGTTTCTCTCCACAAAGCTTTGGTGTATCTATATAGAAGTGTGTGGTATTTTATTGCTGTCTTTGAATTCCTTTCGTATTGCTTTGAATGTAGTTTTCTGTGACTCCAAGAGCCCTGCAGGTTGCTGGTGAGGGGGGCAAAGAAAGCCCACAGGCATGTATTACCAAGACCTGATGAGCCACCTGCTTGTCAGGGGGCAGCAGGATGGTAAACTCTGACAAGTCTCTCAAGACATCTTTGAGAAATATGCCCATATATAGCATATAGAAGTCTATCCTAGAGGCTAGCATGGTAGCTTGCAATGCCTTCCTTCCAAATGCATCCAGGGTCCTGGCCTCTCTCCCAGGGAGCACTGAGGAGTGGTTTTTCTGGCTTTTATCCTCCTCATGGCAGACTCCACAACCAAGGAGTGGTGGGAGAGATGTGGCTTCTGGAAACCTGGGGAGGGAGGGACCCTATAAAGGGTATCGAGCCTCTTACTCACCGTAGGGGTTGACATGAGGGCTTCCCACATCTGAGCCATTAGATTTTTTAAGATGTTATGCACTGGGAGGGTATCAGCCTCCTTGGGCGCCAATGGGTATTGGAGAATATCGAGCTCCTCAGCTCTCGGTTCCATTTCCATAGCCACTGAAACATCAAGAGCTGCCGCCACGTTCTTAATAAAATCTTGAAAGGACATGTCCTCGGGCGGTGAACATCGACATTCATAAGGTGGTGATGGATCCGACGGTACCTCCCTATGGATATCGGAATTGATGGATTCCACCTTGGAGCCTTCTTCAGAATCAGAGTCCGGAAGGAAGTCAAAATAATCTTTATGAGATTCGATACCTTCGCTGCTCAGAGCTTCACTGTTTTGATTTAGAGGGTATTGGACACAGTTGTGCCGAGGGCTTTGGTACTGGCTACTCCATGGAGCTATCCAAGGCAGGGGATGTCTCCGTAAGTGTGCCAAGCTCTGTGGCCATCGTTGGCATCAGTGGAACTGGTTCCAGCTGCAGAGCACTTGATGTCATCGGCATTACTGCAGCTAAGAGCTTAGCAATGCTGCGCTCAATGGCGATGACATGGTCATCCAATGACAGTACCAGGGGAGGAGTGGCTCCAGATGCCGGCCGGAGTCTCCAGGGAAAACTGGGCCAATGGATGTGCCTGGTGGAGGAGTGAAAGCTTTGGGCGGCCGGTCAGCAGATGGGGGGTGGAAGAGGACTCCTGCGTAGCCCAGGGCCCGATGTTTCTCTGAGCCTGGAGTGCCGGTTTCCCCCAATTCAGCCAGCAAACATGGTCAGCGAGGCTGCAGTGAGTGAGGCCCTGTTGGGAAATGCTGCAGGTTCTCCCTCACTGATAGGGTAGCCCATCTGCCCTGGAAAGGATCGCCGGGAGACAGAGTTTGGTGCCGGTGTTGCTGGAGAAGTGGGGGCCAAGGAAGATCAGCTGGATTCTCAGCAGAGTGAGTAATGGCTGCAGTTTACCTCCGCTGTGCAGCCTGGATCATCAGGAGTGCAAGTTTCAGTCCCGGAGTCCCAGGTGGCTTTGGTGAGACCTGTTTTCCTTTGAGACAGTTTGGGAGGCACCTTCTAAACTTGAACAATCTCTGTCACGACAGTTACAGGCTATCTCTAGCCAGTTTACTAGTTTTGGACATATGGTTGAGGCTCATGAGCCACTTTTGGGAGAACTGCCGGTGAAGGTTTCCTCATTGGAGCAGATGATGGATCATATCCAGGATTCTGCTGTTATGAGGGATTTAGAAAATTTGCAACGGAAAACTGAAACTCTGGAAAATATGTCTAGAAGCAGGAACCTAAGAGTTTTGAATTTTCCTAAGGTTCCATCTATATTACCTTTAGAATTTTTTAAGAAATTCTTGATTTGTGTTTTGAAAATTCCGGTGGAATCAATTCCGCCAGTTTCTTACATAGTAACATATTAAATGATGGCAGATAAAGACCAGTATAGTCCATCTAGTCTGCCCAGTAAGATGGCAAGAGTAGGAGCACCTGCCGCTCTGTGTTTCCAAGGATCTGTTGAAAACATCCTTTAACGACCCTGCAAGAACCTCTCTGAGCTCTTTCAGTATCCTGGGATGTATCCCATCCAGTCCCATGGCCTTGTCCACTTTCAGTTTTGCATATTGTTCTAACACATCATCTTCTGTGAATGGTGTGGTATCTACTTCATTCCCATTTTTATATTTGGGAGTCACAGGTGGTCCTTCTCCAGGATTTTCTATAGTAAAAACAGAGCAGAAGTATTTGTTTAGCAATTTCGCTTTTTTATGTCACTTTCCACAAGTCCATTCCCAGCACTTTTGAGTCTTGCAATTCCACCTTTGATTTTCCTCCTTTCCCGAATATACCTGAAGAAAGTTTTGTCGCCACACTTCACATCTTTTCCTCTGCCTTTGATTTTGCTTTCTTTATTTCTCCTTTTGTCTCTTTGAGTTTGATCCTGTATTCCTTTCTGTCTTCCTCTGTTTGCAAGCTTTTGAATTTATGAAAGCTGTGTTTTTTGCCTTTATTTGAGCAGCCACTTCTTTGGAAAACCAAATAGGTTTCCTTCTCCTCTTGTTTTTATTTACTTTTCTCACATATTTATCTGTTGCCCCTTTTATTGCCACCTTTAGTTTAGCCCATTGCAATTCCACTTCCCTTATCCCCTCCCACCCTGCCAACTCCTCCTTCAGGTACTTGGCCATTTTACTAAAGTCAGTGTTTTTGAAGTTTAGGACTTTGAGCTTGCTATGATTGGACTGCACCTTGGCTTTTATGTAAAGTCATTTTTATTGTTTTCCATAGAAAATGAACAAAGTAATAGACATTCAAATAGGCCTATACACATAAGAACATTTTGAAATCACAGCAACCAGTATGCAAACAGAGGTGCAGCAACGTATTCCGAAACAAGGAGGCAAAAGAACACAGATTAAAACAGAGCATCACTGCCAAGATCGCCCCCCCCCCCCCGAAATGTCGCAGATTACTAAGGAAGCACTCGGGATAGTGCCGTCTGTCTAGCTCTTGACAGGCCTAAAAACACGCAGGCAAGTTTTCCCCCCATCCCCTCCACCTCTCCCAACCCCATCCCACCCTCCCCCCCTCCCCCCCCCCATAGTTCCTCCCCCCAAGGTCCCCCCCTCCCTAACCCCTCCATCCCTCCCTCCCTTAGACCAGAAAGGACCACCAATCCTACCAGACATGGAGCAGCCCCAAAGGAAGACCCCCACTCCCCGTCCTCCAGACAGGACCCTTCAGGAACACACCAATCCTACTCCTGTCCCTCCACTGCAGGGCCCATAGCGGGATTGCGTACCAGGGGTGCCCAGACCAATTGGAAGCGGGACCAGTTTTTACCCCCAAGGATCCGGGCCGTTCTACTCTCCATGCGCATAAGGTCCCCTAGCTGTCCCTCCCAAGCTCTTAGGTCAGGGCCCCCTCAGACAACCAGTGACGTAGGATGTTCTGCTTAGCCACCAGAAAGCCCTTCTCGTAGAAGCGCCGGTGTGTTACTGATCCCTGGACCTCCGGAGGCACCACATGGAACAGACACCATATTGGGTGCAACTCTATCCTATCTCCCACCCAGCAGGCCAATTTGGATCCAACCCCCTCCCAAAAGGTATTGATCACAGGGCATGACCAGAAGCGGTGCAGAAGAGTACCCACATCCCCCTTACAGAGACCACACACATCCGACGCCAGCAGACCCATCCTATGAGCTCCGACCTCCGAGATGTAAGCTCGCCAGAGTATCTTAAATTGCATTTCCCGGTAGCGCACCGCCTCTGAAAGCTCCCGCACCCGTTGAAATGCTACCCCCAACATCTCCACCGCGAGCTCCGGGAGCCCATCCTTCCTCCAGCGTTTCACCAAGACGAGCATATCCGCCTCATTTCCAGCAGGGGTCAAATCCCCCTTCAAGGTTCTGGCCGCGATGCTCTCCTGGAGCTTCATCAACAGAAACCAAAGACTATGATCTCGAGATAGCAGCTCAGCCCTCTCGGGCATACTATAAACATAGTGCCGCACCTGGAGGTAGTAGTAAAACGTCATGGTCGGCAGAGCATAACGTCTCGACAACCTTTGAAAGGAATCAAGCTGGTCCGAAGTCTCCATGCATAAATGACCGATGTACTCAATGCCCGCCTTCGACCAAGCCTTACCCGCCCCACCGGCTACCCCCGGCAAGAACTGTCGGTTGCCCTGGAGGGGCAAGCAATCAGTAACCCCCCAATGAAGCCCTCGAATACGACATAAAGATCGCCACACCACCCGCATCGTGCTCAAGTAACCCGAAGCTCTCCAGGCCTGCGGTAGGAGTGACCCCTTACAGTGCAGCAAAAACGTTCTATGCCAATTCTCAGAAAATTGATCAATAAGGGTGACCGGTATCCGCTCTGCATTGCCCACCACAAGATCACTCAAGCGTCGTACTACATAGCAAAGGTTATAGGTTCGCAGGGAAGTTAGTCTGAGTCCCCCCTCACTTACCGGACGCATAATTATCGCCAGCGCTATGCGCGCTCTTCGGGACCTCCATAGAAATTTACCGATTTGCTTGTATAGTTCCCGCAGATCACATCTATGTAGCCAGATGGGCAGATTCCGCAATACATACAACCAGCGGGGCCACTCGATCATGCGCACCAACGCCACCCGGCCCAATAATGAAAGCGGTAGGTCCTTCCATTTCTGCAGTTTCACCAGCGTAGAGGAGAGGAGGGGACGGACGTTAACCGCATAAAGGTTCTGTATGCGTGCAGGAATCTGGACCCCCAGATAATGTATCTGTCCCTCCGCCCACCGGAGCGGGAAGGGCCCCCGCCAAGCGCTACGAGACCGCCCATCCACGTCCAAGACCATCGATTTTGTCCGGTTGATGCGAAGGCCAGAAAACCCACCAAAGTGCTCAATGACTTCCAGCGCCGCCGGTAATGATTGCATCGGACGGGTGAGACATAGCAAGATATCGTCCGCAAAGGCACTCAGCTTAATGCTCCCTCCTCGCCAATCAACTCCTCTGACCTGTGCCGATTCAAGTAGGGAGAGCAAAAGCGGCTCCAGTTGCAGGACGTATAGCAGTGGGGATAAAGGACAACCCTGTCGCGTACCGCGCATTAAATTAAAGGACGACGAGCGTACTCCCCCGTCCTCGACCACCGCCAGGGGAGATGCATACAGCGCCTGCAGCCATTGAAGGTATAGACCCTGAAAGCCAAACCTCCTCAGGGCCGCAAACATATAGCGCCAAGACACTCTGTCAAAAGCCTTCTCCGAGTCTAAACTGACAAGGATCATCGGGTCTCGCACCAGCGAGGTCAATTCCATACCCAACAGTACTCGACTAATGTTCGCGCACGCTTCCCGACCCCGGACAAACCCCGCCTGATGGGGGCCCACCTGCCCCGGAAGAAATAGTTGAAGTCGGGCTGCTAAGACTGAGGCAAAAAGCTTCTGATCCACATTGATCAGCGAGATCGGCCGATACGACGCAGGATCCTCAAGGTCCTTCCCCTGCTTTGGGATGAGAATAATACTAGCAGTGCGCATATCTCTCGGGAAGGTGCCTAGCTTTGCGGCCTCCTCGTACACAGCTGCCAATGTGGGCACCACTGCCCGCTCCAGCATCTTATAAGCTTCGTAGGACTAGCCGTCCGGGCCAGGCGCCTTATGTGAGCCCCCAGCTTTAATCGCCCTTTGGATCTCTTCCCCAGTCATGGGGTGATTCAGCACCGCCCGTTGCTCTTCCGTAAGTTGCGGGAGCGGGACCCGATCCAAAAATTCCTCCATTAGGATTTCATCACCCTCCTCCGAGGTGTAAAGCTGCTCATAAAAGGAGCGGAAGATCCGTGCCACCTCCTCAGGCCGTGTGTGACAATGGCCGTCCGCGTCACGAATCACCACAACCCCACAAGGACCGGCTTTCTCTCTCACCAGGCGCGCCAGCAACTTCCCCGACCTATCACCATACCGGAAGAACTGGTGCCGATAATATTGCTGGGACTGGATAGCGCGTTCCTGCAGGAGTTCATTCAACTGCTTTTGGATCTCAAGATAATCCTGAACTCCCCCACGCTGGCGAAGAGCCGCATCCTTAGCCCTACGTAGGTCGTTAGTCAGTCGAAGCACCTCCCCATTAATCCTTTTCCGTTCTGCACCCACATACGCTATGATATGACCACGAAGGACGACCTTCCCCGCCTCCCAAAAGGAAGTCACTGAGCTGGCAGTTCCCTCGTTAAATTCCACATATTCCGCCCAGTGTCGATTCACGTATTCGCGAAACTCCGGCCGTTTCCATAAGTAGCTGGGGAAGAGCCACTTACCCTGTCTTGTCCGCTCACAGCGCCAGACCACACTGACCATGGCATGATCGGAAACAAGAATAGGCCCTATCTCCGCCTCACTCACCTTCCCAAACCAAGATTTCGACACCAGAATATAATCAATTCGTGACCACGTTTGGTGAGCACGTGACAGATATGTGTAGTCTCTGCTGCCCTGATGTAGAATCCGCCAGACATCAACCAACTCTCCCAGGTCACAGAGATAACTTACCCCCCTGTTACTCCAGCCCCCTCCCGGCTGAGGATGAGACCGGTCCAAAAGGGGGTCATGGGGACAATTAAAATCGCCTCCAAGAAGAACCGGGACCTTCGGGGCTCCCAAAACCTTGTGCAGAATATGCTTGAAAAACCCATGGTCATAAGTGTTTGGGGCATATACATTCCCTAGGAACAATTCCTCATCCTGAATCTTAACATGGGCAAATAAGTACCTGCCCCCAGGGTCTTCCTCCACCGACAGCACCTCACAGGGCAGATTCTTATGTATCAAAATAGCAACCTCCTTCCTTCTGACACTGGATGAAGCAGACAGGACCGTTCCCACCCAATCACGCCGCAATTTACCATGTTCTGTGGCAGTTAAGTGTGTCTCCTGTAAGAGGGCCACCTGCGCCTTCCCTCTTTTTAAGGCCTGCAGGATTTTAGTGCGTTTCACCGGTGTGGAGATCCCCCCAACATTCCAGGACAACAATTTCAAATCAGGGGTTAAATTGTGACATTTTGATGCTCAAAACTAGAAGGTGAAACAGTGTTCTAATGGCACAGGGCGGCCCAGCCTCCCCCCCATGCCCCTTCAATACCCCTCCGTGGACTGTAGGTCCCCGCTCAGTTAGCTGGCTCACCGGAGTGGGAGGCTGCAGCCAATGTAGACTCCACCCTCCCTGGTCGTCCCTAACCCCCCCTTTCCCCCCCCCTCGCTCCCCCCGTCCCCCCACATCCTAATCATACCCATTCCCCATTCCCCCTTAAAACCTCCATATCCATAACTCTCAGTTCCCAACACTGAGGCCGCGGTCAATGTGATACCTTAGGGCAGCCACAGCCCCAGTGTAATCCCCCCATCCCCAGGACTTCCCCAGCAGGTCGCTCTAATCCGCAAACTACAGGCCCTACACCAGCAATAAACAGTAGAAAACACAATAAACAGTTATGGAAGTTAGGGAGAAACAAAGATCAAATGCTCAGTCCAAAAACTGCTGAAGAGTCCAAAGTGCGATCGCTTGTCTCCACCGGGCCCCAGCCAGCCAATGCCGGCCAATGTGCACTTATCAGGCCCGCTGCTGAAGTCGCTGGCCGGTGGACAATCAGACATCTGATCCAGCAATCAAGTTCTACATGCGTCCAAACGCAGCCCTCTCCACTCCGCGAGGAGAGCCCAGGTCAACCCGATCCATTTTCCCCGCACATGGCGGGCAGTTGCGCCACAAACTGCTTTGCCAGGTCCGACTGCTCAAAGGAGTGGGTCTTCCCCTGTATGGTAACATGCAGAGTGGCCGGGAAGGCCAAGGTAAATCGGGCCTTCCGCTTGAACAGCTCAGCGCAGATGGGCGCAAATTCTCTTCTTTTAGATGCCACCGAAGCCGAGTAGTCTTGAAACATAAGTATCTTCCGGTTTTCAAGCATCAATTCTGGGGCTTTACGGTAGGCTTGCAGAATCAGGGATTTGTGCTGGAAGTTGAGCACTCTGAAGATCACCACTCTAGGCCGGTCTCCCCTCTCTCGTCTCGCCCCGAGGCGATGGGCACGCTCGATTTTAAAGCGGCCCTGCAAATCAGCTAGCCCTAAGGCCTCTGGGAGCCAGGTCTCCAAAAATGGAAGCAAGTCCCGATCAGCTTTCTCCTCTCCGAGGCCTATAAGCCTTAGATTATTCCGCCTGGAGCGGTTTTCCAGGTCGTCTAATTTTTGTTGCATCTCCTGGAGTAGTTGCTTGTGCCGGGCCCATTCTCTGTCGCGGCTGCCCTCCTCCTCCTCTATACTGGCCACCCGGTGCTCCAGCTCATCGACCCGCTTACCGAACTCCGCCAGGGAATCCTCCATACCCTCTAGCTTTTTGAGGAGCAGATCAAACTTCGGATCGAGCAGCTTTACCACCTCTTTGGCCAGCTCCGCTGGGGCCAAATCTATGCTGTCTCCGCCTGGCGAGGGCGGCTGTGGCAGCGCCGATGCGGCAGGCCCGGCCTTCGGTAGCCTCTCCCGCTCTTTCTTTGACGCAGCGGCATTGTAATGCGGCACCGTCGCCCACCGTGAGCCACCCACACTCACGTAGATATTGTCAGCGGCTAGGAGGATTTTTTGAACGAAAAGTTAATATTTTGCAGATTATTGGCTGCGGCTGCCCCAGAGCGAGCGGGAAGCGTCCGCGCTCACTCACGCATCACGTGACCTCTCTGCACCTTGGCTTTTATCTCAAACCACACCGTATTATGATCACTGCTGCTCACAGGGGCACCCACCCAGAAATTCAACACGCTATCACCGTTGTTGAGCACTAAATCCAGCATTGAGCTTTCCCTGGTTGGTTCCATCACCATTTGTCTAAGTAACGCATCTTGGAAAGCATCCACAATTTTTTATTGCTTCTTTCCAGATTTGCAGAAGGAGTAATCCAATCCACATTGGGTAGATTAGTCACCCAATATGATCACTTCCCCTTTTGTAGCTATCTTGGCAATATCTATAATCAATTTGTTATCTATCTCTTCGATATGAGTTGGAGGTCTATAGACTACAACAGTATGGATGACAGTGCCATCTCCTCTTTTCAACACAATCCAGAGCGCTTCTTCTCTTCCCCATGCCCCCTGCATTTGAGTAGCTTTAATATTGCTTTTGACATACAAGGCTACTCCTCCTCCTTTTCCACTTTCTCTGTCTCTTCTGAATAGATTATAGCCAGCTATGACTATATCCCAATCATGCGATTCATTAAACCATGTTTCTGTAATGGCCACAATGTCCAAGTCCATTTTCACCATTAGGACTTCCAGGTCCGGAACTTTGTTGGCTAAGCTTCGAGCATTTGTATTCATGGCTTTCCAGCATTTAACTGGCTTGCATGTATTTTGCATTTATTTATTTGCACTTCTTCCCACTTGTCTTTGATGTGTGGTTTAAAAGTGTGGCTGTTTCTGGTGTTATTCTGCTTTTGCCGGGAGTGACGTCCTGAACTTGTCCTTCCCCATCCGTAACTCCCTTTTTCTAGTTTAAATGCATATCCACATACTGCCTGAATTTTCACTTAGGATTCTTTTCCCTGCGACAGAGAGATGTAGTCCATCAGCACAGTATAGTCTCTTGTTGGTCCATCTGTTTCCCCAGTCGCCTATAAATCTGAATCCCTCTCATTTGCACCAGGTCTGGAGCCATGTGTTAAAGCTGTTTATGCGATGTAGCCTTTCTGGCCCCTTACCAAGAACAGGTAGAACTTCTGAGAATGCTACAGTGTTAACAATGGGCTTCAGTTTCTCTCCCAGAGTTTGGAAGTCCCTTTGAACTGTAGAGGCACTGTTTCTAGCCAGGTCGTTTGTACCCAAGTGGAAAATAACATCAATTTTGGAGTGCTCACTTTCAGCGCTAAGCACATCAATAATTTGGTTTGTATTCCTGCTGGCTGAGGAGCCTGGGAGGCATTTAACTATCTTCTCTCCTTTGAACTGTGTTCCCAAGTTGGTGCCTCTGATGATGGAATCACCAAGTAGTAGTGGTTTTCTGTTCTGTGAGTTTTTCTTTGTATTTGGTGCTTTATCAGGAGATTGGGCATTGACTGTCTCATTTAAAGGCCCTTCATTTTCCATGGATTGGGCATCCTCATTAACCAAAGCAGAGAAGGCATTATGCAGGGATATCTCATGATGTATAGGGTGTCTCTGAGTTACAGGTCGCAATCTACCAGAGCCCACTATGATCCATTTGTTCCTGGGATGTTTTATTCTTTGTGGAAGCGGTAGTGGACTTTGTTTGGTTTGTATCCTAGAAGAGGTGCATTTCATTGCAGCTAGTTCTTCCCTTAGTAGAGTCAATTCTTTATGCATGGAGGCTAACTTGAGGTATATAGGACAAGCTCTCAGATTCCAGATGATTCTTCTCAGAATGAAGGCACCACAGTTATTGCACTGAATACAAGACATGCTGATTAAGCAGTCCTAGAAGGAGAAGAAGAAAAGGTGGGCTTAAAACCAAATTAAAAGGATAGATGTCAACGTATGTGACCGCTATATAGGCAATGCAGCCCTGGGGTGGGTTGAGTGAGGGGTAGTGTGGGTGGGATCCTAAGTGTCCTTGGCCAGTAGGCCTTACATGAACTCAGGGCACACTTAGATATCTGATTTAAGAGCTACACAAGGAATGTAGGCAGTCAGAATATTCCCAAAAATAAATGTATAACCAACAGTTAAATATTATATCAGCAGCAAAAAACAACAAGAAGACAGGCAAAAAAGATACAAGGCTGAAAGCTTAGCTGTGTGGAGGCTCTGGAAGCTGTGAACACAAGGGTTGATCAGGTTCTTGTGGAAGGGCTGTAAGATAATTTAATTAGCCCCGCCCTGGGATCAGGCTTGCAACAGAGAATTCAAACAATGGAAGCAGAAATGGTCAAACTGAACTTTTAACTTCTATGTATCTGCCTACTGTGCAAACATCCCTTGTGCCTATTATTTGCCTACTGCTAAGGTTAAGGTGGCTGAGGGTGTGGGTCAGGTTCTAAGTTCATTTCCAGCCCTATCCTGTGATAGCTTAGATTTGACTGACCTTTTGGAGAGATTGAGGTCTGATCCTGGGGTGACTGCTACCTTACTGGTCACTCTAGCATTAGATGTTGACCGAGATTGGTTTTTAAAAATGTATTTTTGATCACCTGTAAAAAGAGTTTATGAGCTTTATCATTAGGATTTTTCCAGATGTGTCTAGGACCACACAGAAGAGAAGGAAACAATTTTTAGTTCTTAAACATGGTGTACTTCAGCTGGGGGGAGGGGGTTGTTTTTTCTTTGTTTTCCATGAAAATGCCTGGTCAAGTTGGCTGGGATTATGTTTTCTAGACCCTCAGCAATTGTCCACCTTTATCTCCTCTAGATTTGTGGTTATTGAGGTTGCCAGCTACAGGCTACCGAGAGCCCATAGCAAAATAGGGGCTCCCTCATGGGGAGCCGCAAGCAGCAGTAATTTAGTCCGTGTACACAGACCACAGTAAGACCCCTGTGTCTGATGAACCAGCACTCCGGTAGCCTGAACACAGAAGGATCGGAGGGAAGGAGTTGCCTAAACCCCGAAAAGGTTATGGAGCCCAGCCTGTCCCATCAGGACTCTCTTTCCAGGCAGTAATGGGCTGCGAAGGTATTGGCTGAAGACCAGGTGGTGGCCCAGCAGATGTCCACCATCGGGACTGAGCGCAAGTTTGCCACCGAAGCCACCATGGCCCTGACACAGTACACCATGACGCGGCCTTCCAGCGGGAGCCTGCTCATAAGCGAGGGCAATACAGTCTACCACCCATGTGGACAGCGTACGCTTGGTCACTACCTCCCCCAGCCTACTGGGGTCATAGATGAAAAGCTGAGAGGCTTTGCGGTGGCCCTGAGTATGTTGGATATAGAAGGACAAAGCCCTCTTACAGTCCAAGGTGTGAAGGACTGTCTCCACCCGACTGCCGTGAGGTCTTGGAAAGAAGGTAGGGAGCACCACTTTCTGGTTGAGATGGAACGGCAACACTATCTTCGGCAGGAATTTGGGGTGCATGCGAAGCACCATTCTGTTCTTGTAGAACATGGTATAGGGTGCCTCCGCCAAAAGGGCCTGAGGCTCGCTACTCTGCGAGCGGAGTTAAGTGCGACCAGGAAAGCCACCTACTAAGAGAGGCAGCGAAGGTGGCAGGTGGCCAAAGGTTCAAAGGGGGGGGGGCGAGTGAGCTTCACCAACACTTTGTTGAGGTCCCATTCGTTTGCCGGAAGGTGAACCGGGGACTTTGATAAGAGCAGGCCCAAAGAAAATGGGTCACCAACGGTTGAACCAAGAAGGGCTTACCATCCACCAGATGGTGGTATGCCCCCAGTGCACTAAGGTGCACTCGGACGGAGTAAGACTTGAGCCTGGACTGAGAGAGATAGAGAAGGTACTGAAACACCAGAGCCACTGGACAGGAGAAAGGGTCAGCCCCGTGTTCGGCACACCAAACAGAGAACCTGCGCCATTTGAGGGTGAATGTTTTCCTAGTAGAGGCCTTGCGAGAGGCCAGCAGAATGTTTTCCATCTCGACCAGAAAGGGCCAGGGTCACCCTCTCAGCAGCCATGCTGTCAGCGATAGGGACCCCAGGTTAGGGTGCTGGAGAGAGCCCCCCTCCTGAGATAGGCATCCCGGAGTGGTCCCCAAGAGGATGGGGGTCTCCACTATCAACTGTAGAAGCAGAGGTTACCATGGTTGCCTGGGCCACCGAGAAGCTATCAGGATGAGTGAGGTCTGTCGCAGAGGGTCCTGAACAAGGTCTTGGCAATCAGTGGCGTGGAAGGGACCGTGTACATGAGGCCTTCTGACCATGAGACCAGAAACACGACCACGGCCACCCTGGAGGGGTAGGCCTGCCAGGAGTAGAAGCGGGGCAACTGAAAGTTGTCCGGGCTGGTGAACAGGTCCATCACTTGTTCCCCCCAGAGCCAGAAAAGCCGACTGGCTACCCTGGGGTCCAGTTGCCACTCGTGCGGCTGGAGAACTCTGCTGAACCTGTCGTAGAACATTGCCACCTGGTTGTCCGTCTGGACCAGCATTGGCTGGTGACGCAGGTGGTGATAGAAGACCCTCAGGGCTAGGTGTATGGCTTGGAGCTCCAGGAAGTTGATCTGCTGGGTGCTCTTGCCTGGTGACCAGTTGCCCTGAGTGCGGAGATCTCCACAGTGGGCACCTCAGCCGAGCAGGGAGGCATCTGTGATGAGGACCCTTGAGGAGTTTGGGGTCTGAAAAGGCATGCCCACCTCGAGATGCTCGGGAGACTGTCACCAGACCTGAGAATCTGCCAATTGGCGAATCACAGAAACTCTGTCTTGGAAGTGGCCTATGGCCTGAGACCACTGGTCCCGGAGACACTATTACGCCGCCTTCATGTGGAGGCGAGCGTCGGGGGTGACGAGGACCGTGGAGGCCATGTGCCTGAGGAGGAGCAGGGATGGTACTATACGTCCTGAGCCAGAGTCCTGAGACGACTGGCTCGGTCCCTGGACAAGAAAGCCTTTGACTGGAGAGTGTTGATCTTTGCCCCAATGAACTCCAGAAACTGTGTCGGGAAGAGGTGAGACTTGGAGTAGTTTATGACAAAACCCAAGTGTTGCAGAACCTGGATGGTGCGTGCAGTGGCCTGCTGCAGCTCTGAAGCTGTGCCTCCCTTTATGAGCCAGTCATCCAGGTAAGGAAAGACAAAGACCTCCTGGAGCCTGAGGAGGCGGCCACGACTGCCAGGCACTTTGTGAAAACTTTTGTGGCAGAGGCTAGGCCAAAGGGGAGCATCCTGTACTGAAAATACCTGCCCCCCACTACGAAGTGCAGGTACTGCCTGTGGTTGGGGTGGATGAGGATGTGGGTATAAGCATCCTTGAGATCTAAGGAACATAGCCAGTCTCCCTGCTGGAGGTATGGCAGCAATGTTCCAAGGCAGAGCAACTTGAACTTCTCCCTCATCAGGAATTTGTTGAGGTTGCGCAGGTCGAGGATGGGCCTTAGGCCCCCTGTCCTTTTTGGCACGAGGAAGTACCTGGAGTAGAACCCCTTGCCCTTGAGATGGTGGGGCACTGGTTCCACTGCTTTGTCCCTGAGAATATCTGCCAACTCCTTCAGAAGAAGGTCCCGGTGGAGGGCATACCTGAGGGGCTCTCCCAGGAAATAAGGGGGAGGTGTCCGAGCCATGTGGAGGAGGTAACCTTCCCTGACTACCCGAAGTGCAAAGGAATCGGTGGTGATGGACATCCACCTCTGGGCATAGAGGGCCAGATGTCCCCCTGTGGGCTGCTGATCTCCTTGGGGTAAATAGGCTATGCTCAAGGAGTCAAAAACTCCCCCCCTGGCTGGGCTGGAGCCTGCACCTGGCGTTTTGGAACCTTCTGCTTACACGGGCCATGCCCATGTCGCATGGCCTGCTGACCCTGTTGGGGAGCTGGGTAGTTTCGGTAAGCAGCTCCCTTCCTCGGTTAAAAGGACTTTTTACTCGAGCCCTTCCGTCGGAGAGGGGCAGCGGTCTTTTTGGAGAGCCTGGTCCTCATCATGAACTTGGTCTCCCACATTTAGACCATCAGTCATTGCATAATGGGAGGGATGGGTACCGTGAGCAATTCCTGTGGAGGAGCCTTGTACTGGAGGATTTTCAACTCATCCGCCCAAGGGTCCTCCTCCGACTCAGTCGCTTTAGACTGGATAACCAGAGAACTAGATCAAGGGCATGTGATGGATATGATCTACCTAGATTTCAGCAAAGGGAGGAGTGGTCTAGTGGTTAGGACAAGGTACTTCAAGCCGGAGGGCCGGGGGTTCAAGTCCCACCTGGGGACAGCAATCTCAGGCCGGAGGGACTGGGATTTCTAGTCCTGTAGGCACTCCTTGTGGTCTTGGGCAAGCCACTTAACCCTCCATTGCCCATGTTCCCTATAAGTACAGTCAAACCTCGGTTTTCATGATTAATCCGTTCGAAAAAGTCTGACTAAAACCAAAACGTATGAAAACTGAAGCAATATTTCCCATAAGAAATAATGTAAATCCAATTAATCCGTTCTAGACACCCAAAAATATTCACAAAAATACATTTTATAGAGAATAACTATATTTTTACATACAGAAAACAATGAGAAATAAATATAAATGACTAATGAAATGGATAAATGAACATTTAACATCACTGAAAGCAAGCTAAGTTCAGTACTGTACAGTACAGTATGTTAACATCTGGCCTTAGCCACCCCTGACAAGCTGCTGTGCCCAGCTCTCTTCGGAATCACATTGGATTCAGCCCATTAAAATACCTTTACATTATCTGCTCAATGCTTCAGAATGGCAGAAAATCTTAATGATATAGCTTCAGACGTACCATGCAAGAGAAAGAACTGCCTTCCACATTCATGCAACATCTCCTGCTTACGTTGACAGCTTTTCTTCCCTGCTACCTCCGAGCCTGAGGGGGCGCTCCAGAGAACGGGCAGGCGGTGGACGAGATCGGGGCCTTCCTCTCTGCGCAATCCTTGCCTCTCTGACTCTGACCAGGCTCGAGGATGTGTTTCATTTACGTGCTCAGCTGGCTTTTGCTTCTCATCACGCTGGCGATCGGTGAGTCCGGGGGGCAGTGCTGCCGGGACCGGGCAGGCGTTCTGGCAGTGTATACAGAATGGTGTGCAGCGCGAGGGTGTATGTATTTACAGTACTGTACTTTACGAAAACCGAGGCGATGTACGAGAACCGGGACAAAATCTCAGTCAAAAGACGTTGAAAACCGAAGCGATGTATGAAAACCGGGACAAAATCTCAGTCAAAAAAGACGTTGAAAACCGAAGCGTATGAAAACCGGGGCAAATGAAAACCGAGGTTTGACTGTATTAGTGTATGTGTCTCATATCCCCTCATGTTAAATGTATCCCCCAATTGACCGCTTTGACCCGGTGAAAAGCAGGATATAAATACAGATAAATAAAAGCCTTTGATACTGTTCCTCAAAGGAGACTTATCAATAAACTCAACAGCTTGGGGATGGGTCCCAAGATCGTGACCTGGTTCAGAAATTGGTTGACTGACAGATGACAGAAGATGACGGTAAACGGAACTCACTGGGATGAAAGGAAGGTGATTAGCAGTGTGCCCCAGGGTTCAGTCTTCGGACCGGTACTGTTCAATATATTCCTGAGTGATATAGCCTTATTGCTTAATGGAAAAGTCTGTCTTTTTGCAGATGACACCAAAATTTGCAACAGAGTGGACTCCCCTCAGGGAGTGTGGAACATGAGAAAAGATCTAAAAAAGCAGTTAAGATTTAATGTGAAGAAGTGCAGTGTCATGCACTTGGGAAGCAGAAATCCAAGGGAACTGTATGTGATAGGGGGCGAGAGATTGATGTGCACGGACCTGGAGAAAGACCTTGGTGTGATTGTTTCTGATGATTTCAAGGTGGCGAAACAATGTGACAAGACGGTGGCAAAAGCCAGAAGGATGCTGGATTGCATACAGAGAGGAATTACCAGCAGAAAGGAAGAGGTACTAATTCCACTGTACAAGTCGCTGGTGAGGCCTCACTTGGAATATTGTGTTCAGTTTTGGAGACTGTATCTCGAAAAGGACATAAAAAGGCTGGAAGCGGTTCAGAGGAAGGCGACCAAAATGATTTGGAGCCTGTGCCAGAAGACTTATGAGAAGAGATTTGAAGACCTAAATATGTACACTCTGGAAGAGAGGAGGGATAGGGAAGATATGATTCAAATCTTTAAATACTTAAAGAGTATTAATGGACAAACAAACCTCTTCCAAAGATGGGAAAACTGTAAAACTAGAGGGCATAACATGAAGCTGCAAGGGGATAAACTGAAAGACAACGTCAGGAAATACTTTTTCACTGAAAGGGTGGTGGATGCTTGGAATGCCCTCCCGATGGAAGTGGTGGCGGCAAACACAGTGACAGAATTCAAAATGGCATGGGACAGACATAGTGGATCGGGACATACATAGTGGATCCCTTTATAGCAACAGGATAAAATCAAAATAAGCATAACTATCTCTTATATCTGAACAAATAGGGTGACCTACACGGAGCGGTGGGTACACCCCTAAACAAAGGCATGGGGATAGGTGACCTGCACAGAGCGGCAAGTGCACTTACTCTTGCTGCATTGCTGGGCAGACTAGATGGACCATACTGGTCTTTATCTGCCGTCATATACTATGTTACATGACAAAATCAAGGAAGCCCATATCCTCAGGTGGGAACCGCCATCGAGGCTCCGAGACGGGAGAGTCAGATGGGACATTGCAGTGGCAACGGGTATCGGGGGACTCCTCGTCCTCTGTTTCCCACTCAGAATAGTCCGTCGAGGACTCGTAGGAGGGCTGCTCCAGGGCCTTGGGGCCCCCGGCAAACGTGCCAGCGATGAACGCGGTCCTGTCGAGCAGGACTCAGATCGCAACCTCAGCCGAGGATCGACTCAAGGCTGAAGGACCACAAGAATTGGCTCAGCCTCCTGAGACATCTTAGATGTTGACGGCCCGGTAGTTGGGGTGGATGAAGCAGTTGTGCCGGACAACAGCGCCCGCTGCTGGTCCATGAAGGCAGGCAAACTGTGCTCCAGGGCCACCATTCTGGACTCCAAACCAGAAAGCTCTGCAGCCTTCGGCGCAGGCACCCAAGGGACTCGGGCCCGATGCCAGCTCCCCAAAGGAGAATCCTCAATAAAGATAGTGTCTGGGGATCGAGGCCAGTCCGCGGTTGGATCCTTCTAGGGGACCTTCGCAGGCCACTCCTTCTCCGACATCTCGGAAGAACGTCTCGGACTGCAGGACCAGGCCCGGGAAGCACCCAGCCGATTGGAACCATCCAAGGAAGTTGCCTTCAAGGGTTCTTCTTCTTCTTGGGTTCCCTCTAGGCAGACTCCCTTTCTGAGGACCTACGACGAGGCTTGGGTTCGGAAGGTTCCGCCCGAGATGTCAGAAGCCTCAAATGAGGCCCTGGCCTTCAGAGGCAACGGGGCTCAGGGAAAAACTTATCGTGCTGCTGATGATGGCTTTTGAGGGCCTTATTGGACATCCTCTTGCAGAAACCGCAGACTGCTGGGTCATGGTCTGGCCCAAGGCAGTGGAGACAGCAGTCGTGTGTGTCAGTCAAAGACATAATTTTAGAGCACCAATCACACTTCTTAAAGCCACTGGTAGCCATGGGGGAAAAAAGTATCCCTGTGAGGTCGAAGACTCTCCGGGCTCCCAGTGGGATACAAAAGACGCAAAGATGCCAGGAAAAGAAAAGAACGAAAGACTACAAAAATAGACTGAACTCAATGCTGAGGCAATGAGGTCAGTAGGCAGGAAGAGTACCGGTGCAATACCAGAGGTGAGTATGAAATTCGGAGAGAAAAATCAATTTTTTCCGGGGACAAGTCAGAGAAACGTCTGAAGGGCTCCCCGGAAAAAAGGAGACTGAGCAAAATGGCACCCTTGGATGGGAAGGGGACCACGCATACGTGGTGGCATCTCCCAAAGGCTTTCTTTGAAAGCTGGGGGGATGCTTCCGCGAGGACTCCGTCAGTGCCGACATCACCCATATGTGAGGATTGACTTCCTGCTTGTTCCCAGAGAAAGTAAAAATTATGTAAAATAAAAATTAAAAAAAAGAGGAACTGGAATCGATGGGGAGTCGAGTCAGTCAATGGGAAGGCAACCTAAGTACATTGACAGTACTAGCAAAAAAATTATTGAGGTCTCTAGATGCAGCTGACAGGAACAAGGTCCTGATGGCTCCATAGAAAAAAGACGACTGAGGAGAGCAGGAGGGAAGGCAGCCACGCATGCGTGGAGGAACGCTCCCCATAGCATTCCTATTGGATGCTGGGGAGTGTTCCCGTGCTGGATTCCGTCGGTGCCAACTTCCCCCATATGTGAAGACTGACTTCCTGCTTATTTCTGGAGACTATAGACTACCCAAATGGTGCATGGCTGGTACTGTTTCACACTAGAAAAGAGGACATGCACAGAGGAGAGTCTGAGAAGCCCCAGCTTTAAAGATTTTTATGTCTCTAATAGCCTGTAAGTCTGATGATACTCTCAAAGAGTTTTTACACATATACCACTTAAAGTGGATCTGTTCTTTTCCATTTTAAGGGACATAGGTATCTCTAATGTTTGGCAAGTGCCATTCAAAAAAATGGCTTGTCACCCCTTTGCCATCCAAGTTCCAGATATCCAGTTGGGCTTAGGGTAACCTAAACCCCTACCCATTCTGATGAGGTGCTGTGCCATCCTTGTCACATCTCCTCCATGCTCCTAGAATGGTAGAAGCAGCAGCCTTTAATTGATCATCATCTCCTGGTGCAATGGAGTTGTCTCAAGATAAGAGCTGCAAGATTTTGCAGCTCTTACTGTGAGACTTGCTCAGTAGTGGCAGATGTCGATTAGACATGTCTCCTGCTGTCATCCTAGGGAGTGTGAGGGAGACGCTATGACAAGGTTCACTGGGATCACATCCATGCTTTCTCACTCAGTCCAGAAGGGAAAGAGCCACAGGGTGAGAATAAGGGAAACAGTATTGGGGAAGGGGTAAGAAGGAAAGGAAAAGCATCTGGGAGAGAGGAATATCTCAAAGGATAAAGTGTCTGGAGGCAGGAGGTAGGAGTGAAAACAGTTTTATATGGAAATGGGATGAGAAGAGCAGAATATTCCCAGGAGGGAGATAGGTCAGAAGAGCATAAAGAATGGAGGGGGAGGGGGGATGTTGGTATGAAGAAGAGAAGCGTGCCTGGAGTTAGTGGGTGAGAAGGGAGAAAGAGCATCTAGGAGGGAGAGAGGAGTGAAAAGATCAGAATATCCCCAGAAGAGAGGTGGGGATAGAATGGGAAAAATGATATAAGGAGGATGTGAGAAGGGTGGAAGAGTCTCTAGAGGAACAAAGAGAGAGGGAAAGAGAGATGAGAAGAGGAAAAAGGAAGCATCAAGAGAAGAAGAAAAGGAATGTGAAGGTAAAGGAAGAGTGTCTAGAAAAAAGGCGTGAGAAAGAGAGACTAGTGTAAGGCATGAGCAAATGTGAAAGGGGAAAGAGCCTCTAGAAATAATGGATAAGGTGAGAACGAGGTAAGAATGGTTGCAGGAAGGCTTGAAAGATGATGTGAAAGATCTGGAGGGGTTAGAAGGGCACTGAGAGGCAGTATAAAGAGATAGGGTATTAGAAAGGGTGAAACATATAGAAATGGGAAAAAGAGAAGTTGAAAGATGAGGAATACTATATTCCAGCCCTGGCTGTCTTCCACTACCCACTATCTAACATAGAAACATAGAAACATGATGACAGAAAAAGACCACAAGGCCCATCAAGTCTGTCCTTCCATAACAACAACTACAACAGTCCACTTTTTACCTTTAGAGATCCTCTGTGTTGGTCCCATGCTTTTTTGAATTCTGTTACTGTCCTCATCTCTACCACCTCCACTGGGAGACTATTCCACGGATCCACTACTCTTTCCATAAAGAAATATTTCCGCATATCACTCCTGAATCTATCTCCCTTCACCCTCATCCCATGTCCCCTCGTAGCAGAACTTGCTTTCAATTGAAAGAGGCTCTCTCCCTGAACATTTATGCCACGGAGGTATTTAAACATCTCAATCATATCACCTCTATCCCGCCTTTCCTCTAAGGTGTACATATTAAGATCCTTAAGTCTGTCCTCATATGCTTTATAATGAAGCCCATTAATAATTTTAGTAGCAACCCTCTGCACCGACTCCATCCTGTTCACATCCTTTTGAAGGTGCGGTCTCCAGAATTGCACACCATACTCCAAATGAGGTCGCACCAAAGACTTATACAGAGGCATTATAACCTCCTTTTTTCTGCTAGCCATTCCTCTCCGTATGCACCCAAGCATCCTTCTAGCTTTTGCCGTCGCCTTTTCTACCTGTTTAGCTACTTTAAGATCATCAGACACAACCACGCCTAGGTCCCGCTCTTCTTTAGTGGACAAAAGTACTTCACCTCCTATACTGTATTGCTCCCTTGGATTGCTGCAGCCCAAATGCATGACCTTACATTTTTTAACATTAAATCCCAGCTGCCAAATTCTAGACCATTCTTCAAGCTTAGCTAGATCCCTCCTCATGTTATCTACACCTTCCTGGGTGTCTACTCTATTGCAGATTTTGGTATCATCCGCAAAGAGGCAAACCTTACCCGACAGCCCTTCCGCTATATCACTAACAAAGATGTTAAAAAGAATCGGACCAAGGACAGATCCCTGGGGTACACCACTGGTAACATCCTTCTCCTCAGAGTGAGCTCCATTTACTTGTACTCTTTGTCGCCTCCCACCCAACCAATTTCTAACCCAAGCAGTAACTATACCCATTCAGCTGAGCATGCTTGGCTCAAATCCAGCACCCTTGCAGACTTTCTATAAATTCATGCTTGTCTCTTTCCAGTCAGCCATAGCACTTGCCAAACAAGATGATTATGTCCATCTGACTAACTCTCTTGCCTCTGATCCTCGCCATTTCTTTACAACTCTCAACTCTCTCCTGAAGGTGCCTCCACTTCCAACCCATCCTTTCCTTTCTGCCCAAACCCTGGCAGACTATTTCCATGACAAAATCCACAAGATCACACTCCAATTCCCCACAAGGTCAGCTACTTCCCCTCCTCCCCCTCTTCACTCCCAACTTTCCTCCCCACCCCTTTCTTCCTTTTCTATGATCTCCGAGGAGGAAACCACACACCTTCTTTCCTCCTCCAAACTCACTACCTGCTCCTCTGATTCTATTCCCACCCATCTTCTAAGCCCCATCTCCTCCACTGTTATCCTTTCCATCTCTCATATTCTCAACCTATCGCTTTCCACTGCGACTGTCCCTGAAGCATTCAAGAATGCTGTGGTTACACCTCTCCTCAAGAAACCCTCACTAGACCCTACTTGTCCTTCTAACTATAGACTCTTCTCCCTCCTCCCCTTCATTTCTAAACTACTGAAACTTGTGGTTCACTGCTGTTGCCTTGACTTTCTCTCCGCTTAAGCCCTCTTGAATCCTTTACAATCTGGCTTTCGTCCTTTACATTCTACTGCAACGGCTCTTGCCAAAGTCTCCAGCGACTTGTTCCTAGCAAAATCCAAGGGCCTTTACTCAATCCTCATCCTTCTTGACTTTTCTGCTGCTTTTGATATTGTTGACCTGAACCTTCTCCTCAATACCTTGTCCTCACTTGGTTTTAAGGACTCTGTGCTATCCTGGTTCTCTTCTTATCTTTCCCATCGCTCCTTTAGTGTTTGTTCTGGTGGATCCTCCTCTGCTGCTATCCCACTCTCAGTTGGTGTACCCCAAGAATCTGTCTTGGGTCCACTCCTTTTCTCTGTCTATGCCCAGTCCCTTGGTACACTCATCTCTTCCCATGGCTTTCAGTGCCATCTTTACGATGATGATTCCCAGATCTACTTCTCTACACCTGGAATCTCTCCAGCAATCCAGGCCCGGATCTTTGCCTGTCTTTCTGACACTGCTGCTTGAATGTCTCACCGCCGCTTGAAATTGAACATGGTCAAAACTGAGTTTCTTTTTTTTCTCCCTAAACCCTCCTTAGAGGTACACCTTAGAGGAAAGATGGGATAGAGGTGATATGATTGAGATGTTTAAATACCTCTGTGGCATAAATGCACTGGAGAAGAGCCTCTTTCAATTGAAAGCAAGCTCTGCTACGAGGGGACATGAGATGAGGATGAAAAGGGATAGATTCAGGAGTGATATGCGGAAACATTTCCTCATGGAAAGAGTGGTGGATCTGTGGAGTAGTCTCTCAGTGGAGGTGGTAGAGATGAGGACAGTATCTGAATTCAAAGAAGCATGAGACAAACACAGAGGATCTCTAAAGGAAACAAGGGGACTGTTGTAGTGGTTGATATGAAAGGACAGACTAGATAGGCCATGTGGCCTTTTCTGTCGTCATGTTTCTCCTCTCCCCTTCCTCCTTTCTAAGTCTCTATGGATAGCGTAGTTACTCACCTGTAACAGGTGATCTCCGGGAACAGCAGGAATTTAGTCTTCACATAGGGGTATCGTCGGTACCGACGGAGCCTGCGCGGGAACGCTCCCCAGGCCAATAGGAACACTTTTGGGAGCATCCCTCAGCACATGCACACTGCCTTCCCGCCTTTCCAACTGCCCCTCTTCAGTTAAGTTTCTAGCTGAGTGAAAGGGTAGAGAAAGAGAGGAAAGAGACAGAGAGATAGAGAGACAACTCCTAGGGGAGGTGGGTGGGTTGTGAAGACTAAATTCCTGCTGTTCCCGGAGATCACCTGTTACAGTTGAGTAATTACGCTATCTCCAGGAACAAGCAGGAATGTAGTCTTCACATATGGGGACTCCCTAGCTGAAGATGCCAGGGAGATGGCCCCAGGAAGCTGCCACCTATAGTGAGGTGGGCCATGCTTCCTCCCACGGATCTCTGGCATCCTACCAGGGTTGGTGGGTAGGAGCTGAATTAAGTCTGAAAGAGATGTTGAAGAACAGCCTGGCCAAAGAAGGCATCCCGACGGGAGGCTTTATCTAGGCAGTAGTGGACTGTGAAGGTGTGCACCGAAGCCCAGGTGGCTGCTCGACAGATGTCATCGATAGACACAGAGTGAAGGTTAGTCATAGAGGCTGCCATGGTTCTCACATTATGCGCTGTGACATGGCCTTGAAGAGGAAGACTCTTACTCTCATTAGTAAAGGATATGCATTGTGCAATCCATTTAGACAGATTTCTTTTGGAGACTGGAAGTCCCAAATGACCAGAATCAAAAGCAACAAAAACATGAGAAGACTTTTTATGTTGCTGTGTTCTTTGTAGGTAAAAAGCCAAGGCTCTTTTACAGTCCAAAGTATGAAGGTTCCTTTCTGCATTAGAGGCATGAGGCCTCGGAAAGAATACAGGAAGGTAAATCAATTGATTTAAATGAAAAGGCAAAACCACCTTTGGCATAAAATGTGGATGAGTTCTGAGAACAACCTTATCATGGTGAAACCTTGTATAAGGGGGATCAGCCACTAAAGCTTGCAATTCACTAATGCGATGTACGGAGGTGATTGCAATTAGGAAGATGGCCTTCCAGGATAAAAACTTTAGGGTTGTAGTGGCTAAAGATTCAAAGGGCAGTTTCATGAGCTGTCCAAGAACTAGATTTAAATCCCATGCCACCGGTGGTGGCCTGATGGGAGGCTTTGTTAATAGAAGACCTCTCATAAATCTTGCTATGAGTGGATGAGAGGAAATTGGCTGTCCATTTAGAGGCTTATAGGAAGCTGCAATTGCACTGAGATGGACTCTTACTGAATTTGTTTTTAGACCAGAATTTGATAAATGAAGTAGGTACTCTAGTACCGATTCCAAAGGTATCACAAGGGGATTTAAGCCCTTTTGAGAACACCATATAGTAAAACGTTTCCACTTAAAGGCATAAGAACGTCTTGTGGAAGGTTTTCTAGAAGCCTGAAGGATATCCTTTACCTGTTGGGAAAGGTTAAGATCCTGCAGGTCTAGACTTTCAGCAACCAGGCCCTGAGATGCAGGGACTGGGGATTTGGGTGCCATAGCATCCCGTTCTCTTGGGAGAGAAGGTCTGGAGCACACCCTAACTCCAGAGGTGCAGCTTGAGAAAGATGTAGAAGCAGGAGATACCACATCTGTTGTGGCCACCATGGCGCTATCAGGATCATACAACCTCTGTCTCTCTGAAGCTTGAGAAATGTTTTGGAGATGAGGGAAATGGGTGGGAAGGCATAGAGGAAGTCCTGACTCCAGTGAAGGAGGAAGGCGTCCCTTGCCTGACAATTGTGAGCCGGAATTCTGGAACAGAACCGGGGAAGTTTGGCATTCAGTGGACTTGCAAAGAGGTCTTTGTCTGGGGTTCCCCAGATTTGAAATATCTTTGTCACCTGGTCTAGGTGGAGAGACCATTTGTGAGGCTGCAGTACTCGGCTGAGTTTGTCTGACCAAAGGTTTTGAATGCCTGGAAGATATACCACGAGAAGGGGAATTTGATGCTCTCTGGCGAGGGCCCATAGTCGTAAAGCTTCATTGCATAACGACAGAGACCCTGTTCCGCCCTGCTTGTTCACATAGAACATGGCTACTTGATGGTCCGTTTGGACTAGGACTGTCTTGTAGCTGAGCTGGGCATGGAATACTCAAAGAGCTAGATAGATTGCTCTGAGTTCTAGGAGGTTTATGTGAAGACAAGCCTCCTGTGGAGTCCAGGTACCCTGGGTGGAGAGATGTTGCAGGTGCGTTCCCCATCCCACCTGTGATGCATCTGTTGTTAGGGTGGCCTGGAATAGGGGTTGTTGGAAAGGAGACCCCACTACAAGATTCTCCAGTGATTGCCACTATTGTAGGGACAAGATCAGTCGTTGTGAATTTGATATCTTTATTTATTTATTTTATTTATTTCTAGCTTTTCTATACCGCGCTATTTGACATCAGTGCGGTTTACAGACAACAATTTTACACAAGGTGGGAAGTGCCTTGTGCTTACATCAAACAGGACAAATTAACTGGGATTCATAACATTGAACTATTTACATCTGAACAAAGGCAGCCTACTAGTGTCGCTGTTAGATTCTTATAGCTGTTGGGTGGTTGTGTTTGTGCAAGGTGTAGGGGAACCGTTGGATTGCGAGTAGTATGAGAGGAATAAATGATGTTTTATGGCTTTCCTGAATTGTGAGAGATCATTGATTGATCTTATGTTGGACGGGAGATTATTCCAACACCTTGGAGCGTAGAAAGAGAATGCCCTGTTTCTAGTTGTTTGCTTGCATTTCGTCACTTCGGTCGGGGTTAGCAGTGTGTTAGCACCTATTGACCTTCTTGACCTATTACACAGGTACACTAAAAAAAAATTTTTTTAAACTGCCTCTAATGTTTCGATTGATTTTTACGTTTTTTGGTGCGCTGAATCCAAATCTGGTAACCAATTTGCTCCATCACGTACAGATTTTTTGCTACATTGGGTTAGCAGTTTGAGGTGAACGTTTCAGATTGAGTGCGATCGAGATAAAAGTTTCTTGGATGAATTCTTTATACTAATTGTTTAGTAGTTATTCAAATAAGAATAAAGAAAATTGTAACAAGGCAGCACATAAGAATAGAGTAATGTCAACAAAACACACTGTGATGGTAGCAAAATTGTCTGCACTTAAAACAGCCACATACATGTGCACAAACATTGAGCATATAAGAGCGAGGTTAGACACAAAGCAAAGCAAAGAAATGTGCAAAAAATGTTGTACAGGTATGTATGTAAGAATAGAAAACGCAAACCGCACCATTGCAATACATGAAGACAAACACCCGATGGTGTGAAAATAAAATTCTAATAAATGAGATCCGACACTGTGGTAATAACTAGCAAATTTTTATTTCAAAGTTTAGTAAAAACACGATATTTGTCAACACAGTTTAGATTTTAAAGTCATTCTTGGGTCAATCAATCTCCTGGTGGGCCCGTTTTTTCTTCCCCCGAATGCTTCTCTTGGTGCGCTGCTTGGCGTATTTTTCATCTGGGGTTTCCCGCAGCAGCAACCAGCAGAAATCAGCCATCATAGTGGTGTTCCATCTTCCTTGGTACCTTCTCTCTGCGTCCTTGATGTCCTGGTGAAACCTTTCACCTTGTTCTTCATTGTACGCCCCCAAGTTTTCGGGAAAGTAGTTCACATGGGAGTGCAAGAAATGGACTTTCAGGCTCATGTTACAGCCTTGTTCTTTGAAGGCATTGAGCATCCTGGCAACAATATCCTTATAGTTCTCATCCCGCCTGTTCCCCAAGAATTTGAGAACAACATCCTTGAAGGAATCCCAGGCTTCTTTTTCCTTCTCAGACATCGTTTCAGCGAATGCTCCATCTGAAATGAGTTTCCTTATATCAGGGCCAACAAACACTCCTTCCTTTAGCTTTGCTTCAGAAAGTTGGGGGAACTTTGAGCAAAGGTACCGAAAGCACTCACCATCTTTTCGAAGGGACTTGATGAATTGCTTAATGAGACCCAACTTAATGTGGAGAGGTGGTAATAGAATTTTATCACGAGGTACCAAGCTCTCATGAAGAACATTTTTCTCACCGGGTCTCAAATACTCCCGAATTGGCCAGTCTTTTTTCCCCCAGTGTAGGTCGCGGGCCCGGCTATCCCACAAGCAAAGGAAGCAGGGATATTTGGTGAAACCGGATTGCTGCCCTAATAGCATGGATAGAATTTTAAAGTCTCCACAAATCATCCACTTATGCTCATCATAACGAATCTTCTGAAGAATCAGGGCCAAATCCTCGTATTTTTCTTGGAGAATAACAGAGTGAGCAATAGGAACTGAAGCGAATGTGTTGCCATTATGAAGAAGAACACCTTTTATGCTGTCTTTTGACGAATCAATGAACAGCCGCCATTCAGCAGGATCATACTTGAGTTTAAACTTTTCCATCACTCCGTATATATCGTTGCAAAATACCAAATCTTCCTCTTTGCTGAAATACTTCAAAAATTGTGTCTCGCGGTTGCGGTACCAATAAAAAGTTGTTCCTGGTGACAATAGATTTCTCTGTTTAAGCCGAGAACCTAGCAGTTGGGCAGCATCTTTTGGGAGTCCTAAATCCCGGACTAAATCATTCAATTCAGCTTGAGAGAAAAGTTCAGGTTTCGGATCTGGTTCAGTTTCAAACTCGGAAGTACTGGACTCATCGGGAAAAGCCATCTGATGAGTCTCATCATGATCAGAACCGTCCACACAAATATGATCCAAAGATTTTGGTGGTTCAGGCACAGGTACTTCGTTGCTATGAGGCATAGGCCTAATTGCTGAGGGAAGGTTGGGGTAACTTATTACGTTCTTATTTTTTAAGTTGTATCCCTTCACAATGCAAGAGCAAAAATAGCAGTCACTGCTGTGGTCTCTTTGTTCACGCCACATCATAGGTATTCTGAAACAAAATGCTTGTTTTTTACCTTTCATCCATAAGCGTAGATCTTCCTCACATGTCTTGCACACTTTGTGAGGAGCCCACGGTTTGTCTTGATCGCCTAACTTCAAACCGAAATAGGCGAAATATACTTTTTTAATAAATGCAGAAATGTTCCTCTGCCGCTTTTTCACGGTATATTCCCCACAAATAAAACAAAAACTGTCCGGAGAGTTGACGCAACCTCTGGCTCTGTGAGCCATCACAAATACACAGCACTGCAAACTACAACTGTAGTGAACCACTTCAGAATAAAGCTGGATTACGACTGAGCAAACAAAAGGTAATAATGAACTTGCAAGAAACTGAAATTTGACAGGAACGTTCATGTCGCAACCACCGTGTTTGAGAGAGCGAACGAGGCGAGGCGAACAGGAAAGAACATGCGCCAGCGTGAGTACTGGATTTAGCCCCCCGCCTCCCAATTGTCCTGTTAATGTATAAAATGAATACAAAACACTCTAAAATATCATGAGGGAGTGTTTCTAGTTAGTTAACCATTACAACCTCTATTTTGGGCCAAGAAAATAAACTGCAGTCGGCTAAAAAGAAATTATGTGAACATTCCTTATATGGGTAAGAAATCTAATTTTGCAAGAAAACGTGACGTGATGGAACATTTTGGCTTTTTCCTGGATTCAGCACCCCAAAATCTATAGGAATCAGTTGCAAAACTGGAGGCAGTTTTTTGGTAGTGTACCTGTGTTATCTATCTTGAGGTCAGGTGGATGTGCAAAATTATGGTTACGAGATACAAATAACGCCTCTGTTTTGCTAAAATTAATTTCCATGTTGTTGGTTTTACACCAGGTGGACATTTTTGAGAGACAATCTGTAATGCTGGAAAAATCAGGTTTCTCAATAGAGACAGTTGTGAAAATCATAATGTCGTCAGCATAAATTGTATACTTTATGCCACTTTTTAACGGAATATTGCATATTGGCTGCATATAAATATTGAAAAGAAGCGATGAAAGAGCAGAACCTTGTGGTACACCTTGTAATACTTTTATGGGTAGAGAAGTTTTTTGCCCGACCTTTACTTGTAAAAATCTCTCTGTCAGATATGAATGGAACCATTTTATAAAAACATTGTTACATCAAGTAAATTCTGAAAAATATTTCTGAAACACCCAGGTCTTCAATAATTTTCAAAACGGTTGATAGTCTACAGAATCCCTAATCTCTATTGGTAAACTGTTCTACAATTTAGGAATTGCCTCTGAAAAACATGTTTCTATAATCCTCGTCTGACGAAAAGAAGAGGCAGACAGCAACATAAGCATGAGTAGCAGATCGTGAAGATCTCATTAACTTATCTAATAAATATATAGGAATAATCTTAGGAATAGCTTTAAATGCAATACAAAGCACTTTAAACAATATTCAATTGGCAACTAATGAAGGTTAAACAACACAGGGGTTACTCCCCCCCTATAAGCACCGTGGGTAATCATTTTTTCTGCAGTATTTTGAATATGTTGTAATTTATATACTAACTTCTTAGACATTCCCATGAATAATGAATTACAGTAGTCCAGATGACTCAAGAACCTCAATTGAACCACTATCCGAAAATCTTGCAATCTCAAAAATTGATCTCATTTGTTTAACCAATTTTAACTTATATCATGGCTTTTTCTCTCACTTGGTTTGCAGCTTGTCGTGCTGTGAGGGCTTGCGTGCATAAGTGATGCTGAGAGCTAAACTATCGGTAACAACACCAAACTTAAACTGCGCAGAAGAAAAGCCCCTAAGTATGCCCCTAATATTTTAAAAATGGCGACGCTATATAGACCATGTTTTTCTCTTGTGGAAAGGAACAGAAAACAATTTATTAGCATTTGTTGAGTGGATTAACCGGCTTGACCCTAATATAAGATTTACCCATACCCACCATAGAGACACCCTTGCGTATTTAGATTTTCAGGTTACCCGAGGTTGTGAAGGGTGGGAGACTTCAGTCTATAGAAAGCCAACCCACCGAAACACCTTTTTGCATTTTAAGAGCATGCACCCTCAACGGCTGAAAGAGAGTCTCCCTTTTTCTCAGTTTTTACGATTCAGGAGAAATTGTTCTGACCAGGGTGACTATAAGTACAAATCTAAACAGCTTAGCAGGTATTTTCTGGAGAGGGGGTACCCTAGGAAAATAGTGAATCAAGCATATTACAGAGCATTATATAACCGTAGAAGCCTATTATTGACTCAGAGGTTCGTGCCTCAGGGGCAAGATCTTGATTCAGTTGATGTGAATTTAATCACCAAGTACTCCCCCCTAAGTACGGCTATTCAACGAGTGATTAAAAAACACAGTAATGTTTTGACAGCAGTTCCAGGGCTAACAGACAAAAAAGTCCGTTGTGTTTGGCAGAGAGATCATAACCTTAAGGAAAGGTTGAGTCCTGCAGAGGTTGGCTCATTGGTAGCTCCTATATTATTGATTGAGAAGGGTCATCAGGCCTGTGGAGCCTGTGAAATATGTGATATTGCTTTGACAGTTTCAGAATTTCATTATGCAGGACAGACAGTTTTTTTGAAATTCGCTACTACATGTGTCTCTAGTAATGTCGTTTATGTGATTTTGTGCCCTTGTGGGCTGGCCTATATAAGTAAAACTACACATCTTTTTAGAACAAGGCTGAGAGAACACAAAAGCAGATTGAAACATAAAGTGAAAGAAGCTCCGATCGTTCGGCACTGCTTACTTATGGGAGATGAATTTAAAGATCTTCGTTGTCTGTGCATAGATCAGGTATTTAAAGGGCGCTGTGGTAGAAACCTTGACACCGAGTTGATCATTGCGGAACAACGATGGATTTTTAAATTGAATACAGTTGAGCCCCATGGTCTTAATGCAGGGATAGATTGGACAGCTTGTTTGTGAAGCTTCATAGTGATATTGAGAGTACTATGATTGTAAGCTTTTGAATAATCTTTGTTGCTTTGAACGGATGAAATGGTGGCCGATCACAGCCATTTAGTAGAGCCATGATAGAGGAATGCGCCCATGAGATTTTGTTTGAGTGTTCTCATTTGTGGGGGCATAGAATGTTTCATCGATCGTAACTGCTCTCTGGATCATGAGTGATAGTGTTTTTAGAATTTTGAGAACAATTATTATAGAGCGAGGGTTATAGCATTGACGTTCCAGTAATGGGAGGATTGATGGGTGGAGTTACCCGGCATGATGTGATCAGTGGGGTTTTAAATATGGAGGATGTCTGCTATATTCCGCATGCGCAGCGTTTTTCTCGGCCCGAGAGGAAGAATGAGAAAAGATTTGAAGAAGCGGGTCATGTTTTAAAGGTAGAACATTGGCAGCATTTGCGGTAAGAATCTGACCGGCTTTTTTGTCGGTGGTGGAGAGGTTTTTTAACTTTAGGGTATTTTATTAGTATGGAGAATTAGTGGTTTGACTATAATAAAAATTGTTTTGTTTTTATGCAGTACTTTAATGGAAATAGATACAGGATCCCCTGAGGAACCATAGATGTGAAACGTGGGATTGGTACCTGAGGCAAGCGTCGGGATCGAAAGTAGTTTGGGATCGGAAGTAGTTCGAGTACAACGGAGTCCAGTCACGTGATTATTGGAATATCTGAAGAGTTTAACATTATAATTTGTTAACGTTGCAGTATTGGACTGGCTCACCCGTTTTGAAAGTATATAAGGCACGCCACTTTCCAGGACGTGAGTCGGAAAGTTGTGCCGAATAAGTCTGAGACCTTGTTTCATAATTAAGTTAATTTAATTAACATTTTTGATATAGTCGAAGTTTAAGTTACAGTTTGAACATTTTCTATACGTTTGAGTGAGTTGTGAACGACTTGTTTTGATAGTATAAGTAGTTCATCGTTCCAAAGAAGACCAAGCAATCGTGCGGAAGAAAGGCCCGGCAATCTACTTCTGTATCTTGCCATGAAAACCCAATGGATAGTTACAACAAAACAAATTGTGCTATGGTGCTGGAAGATGAGACCCCCAGGTCGGAAGGCACTCAACTAGCTACTGGGGAAGAGCTGAAGACTTTTCAGAGTAAAGCCAGCATTTATGATGTGGTTGGATCAAAGCCCTCGGGAAGTCTGACTGCTGATGTAGCTGCACATGAAATGAGAGTCAGAAGCTGTAAAGATGTATTACGCATTGGAACATGGAACGTATGAAGCATGAACCAAGGGAAGTTGGAGGTGGTCAAGAATGAAATGGAACGTGTACAACTTGATCTGTTGGGTGTCAGCGAACTGAAATGGACTGGCATCGGGCACTTTGCATCAGATGATCACATGGTCTACTATGCTGGAAATGAAAGACAAAGAAGAAATGGTGTTGCATTTATAATAAAGAAGAAACTTGCAAGAACTGTAATGAAATACAATGCAGTCAGCGAACGCTTAATCTCTATTCGTCTACGAGGATTGCCTATCAACACAACTATAATTCAAGTATATGCCCCAACAACAGCTGCAGAAGAGAATGAAATTGAAGAGTTCTATGAACAAGTACAAGCTGAAATTGACAGAACATGCAAACAGGATATCCTGATAGTCATGGGTGACTGGAACGCAAAAGTTGGCAACAAAGAAGAAGGCAAAGTAGTTGGAAAATATGGACTTGGCAACAGAAATGAAGCTGGAGAAAGACTGATAGAATTCTGCAAGACCAATGATCTATTCATCTCAAACACCTTCTTCCAGCAACACAAGCGGCGACTGTACACATGGACTTCACCCAATGGATTGTATAAAAATCAAATTGACTACATCTGTGGAAGTCAACGATGGAAAAGTTCTATAACATCAACAAAGACAAAACCTGGAGCTGACTGTGGTACGGATCATCAACTACTAGTATGCAAACTCAAGCTAAAGTTGAAAAAGCGCAAACCACTCATGAATGCAGCAAAATATGACCTTGAGAATATACCACTGGAAGTTAAAGACTGCCTGCAAAATCGATTTACTGCTTTAGATACAAATGACAGAGCTCTGGAAGCTATCTCGGTGTCCTCTTCGACTCAGACCCTACCTTTCACGCTCATATCTCCCACATCACCAAAACCTCTTTCTATTTTTTACGTCAAATTCGCGCCATTCGTCCTTTCCTCTCCCCTTCCGCTCTCTCCACTCTACTTCTCTCCCTAGTTATGTCCTGGGTCGACTTTTCTAATTCTATTCTAACCGGCCTGGCTTCCTCCCAACTTCACCGCCTTCAGAGAATCCAAAACACCGCAGCTCACCTTATCACTCATTCATCCCCTTATCACCACATAACCCCTCTTCTCCTCCATCTACACTGGTTACCTGTCTCATTTCGCTCCCAATATAAACTACTCACCCTGGTTCATAAAGCCCTACACACCAGTACTCCACAATATCTAGCTGATCTTATTCATTTTCACACCCCCAGACACACTCCCTGCTCGTTCCATTTAAACCATCTCACCCTTCCTCCCCCTTCCGCTGCCCATCTTCAATCCACCCGCTCCTTAGCTTTTTTCTTCATAGGCCTCACACTTTGGAACTCCCTTCCCACTTCCCTCCGCCTAGAACCCTGCCACGCAGCATTCAAACAACAGCTAAAAACCCACCTCTTTTCCCTAGCCTTTAACCTCCCCACCTCCCCTCCCCCCTTGTAGCTCTACTCTCCTTCCTCTACTGCTCCTTAACCCACTTTGCTTTTATAAATTGTAAATTTCTTTTCCTTTTTCCGGCCCTGTGCCTTGCTTTTATTGCTTTTACTTATTGTAAACCGCTTTGATTTTACTGAGGGGCGGTTAATCAAGTTTTAATAAACATAAACATAAGAGTTATGGAATGACATCAAGAAGGTTGTGTTGTATTAATATTGCCTACAACGATGCCTAGAAAAAGAAAGGCTAAACATTGGGAGCTTCCCAAGGGTTCGACGACGGCAGCGGCGAGGCCAATCGATGCCTTTGTGCGGCCCAGGGGTGCTGTTTCATGCCCAGAGCAAAGTTCACTGGGGGCTATGGAGGCGGAAGGAGGCCTATCTAGCCCCTCTGAACTGCAGGTCACTCTTAGCCCGGATGCCCGATGCCCGCCAGAGCAACCTACAGCGCCAGACGCGGGAGTAGCAGAGGCCGAGTCTCGGAGTACGGCGAGACATGTTGCCGTAGCGTCAACGCTGGTTGGGGTTTCAGCAGAGACGTTTGTTTCCTCTGCTGAGCCTGGCGTGGAAATGGTTCCAGCTGCTATTGGAGAGCATAAGCCGGCTGAGGACGTGGTGATTGGCTTGGGCACTTGTTTGAAGACCCCGGTTCAAACAGTTCTTCTTAGACCAGAGACTGTAACACTGGACTCCCTATGGGAGGGACTGAGAGCTTTGGAATCTTCTTTTACTTCACAGTTTGCTGCTCTATATGAGGTATTACCTTCTTTGGCTCAAGTAGTTACTCAGCAGAAACAGGAGTTGCTTGTTATTTCTTCTAAGGTGGCCCAGCTGGAAGCTAAAATTGAAGATGTTGCTACTATTTCAGGTACTGTTATTAAGGATATATCTGTTATCCATGGGAAAATGGAGACGTTAGAGAATTTTGCCCGTAAGAGGAATTTGCGCTTGTTGAATTTTCCCCGGGTTCCTGTTATCTCACCAAAGGATTTATTTACCACCTATGCTACCACTATTTTGAAGATCCCTTTGGAATCGGTTCCCCCTTTGGCTAGGATCTTTTACTTGCCAACAGCCAAGCGCAAGACCCATGGTGTTTCCTCACCTGCACATTCTCCTCCAATTGACTCACTTGATCTAACTGGGTTTTTGGAGACCACTGATCCTGCTTACGTTCCTAGGGCAACTCTGCTTCTGACTGTTGCTTTTGATTCAGATCGGGACTTTTTACTGAAATTATATTTCAAAGTTAGGAATGAATCATTTATGGGGGGAGTAGTAAGGATGTTTCCAGATGTATCTAAAGCTACTCAGAAACGCCGACAGCAGTTTTTACTGCTTCAGCCCCAGGTTTTGCAGCTTGGTGGTCTTTTTTTTCTCAGGTACCCATGCCGATGTTTAATTAAATATCAGGGTGTTAGTTACACCTTTTTTGATCCTTCGCATCTAACTCAGTTCATAGCCGGTAGGAGTGCTTGTCCGTCTTAGCTAATTCGGGAAATTGTATGAAGCACCACTATGTGTCCTATTACCTATGACCTTTTCCTTGGATTTGTGTCTTGCCCGCCTTCTCTTTTTTTTTTTGTGGGCTAGTGAATGTCTATTTCTTAATTCTTATTATGGTGATGGGATAAGGGGCTCCTTAACCTGTAGTTTTCCTTTATTACATTCTTTACTGTAACAAGTGTGTATCTTGCGGTTATATTTGAAATTGTATAAATAAAAAAAAAAAAAGAAGGTTGTGTTGGAAGAAAGCGAGAGGTCTCTACAAAAGGTGAAAAAGCAAAAGCGGCCAAAATGGATGACGAAAGAAACTCTGAAAATTGCCCAGAAACGCAGAGAAGCTAAAGCCAGAGGAGAAAGAAAGACAATCGCAGAACTCAACAGAGATTTCCAATGTGCAGCAAGACAGAACAAGGAAAGGTACTACAATGACACTTGCAAGGAAATAGAAGCAGAAACTATTAGAGGAAGAACAAGATTGGCTTTCCTAAAGCTACGAGAGTTAAAGAAAAGGTTCCAGCCTCGAATTGGAATGTTACAAGATGCTCAAGGTTCTATGTTGAATGATGCTGAGAAGATCAAGAAAAGGTGGAAGGAATATACAGAGTTTTTATATGATAAAGATCAAGTGGACCAACAGCCGTTTCAACCTGTACCTTATGATCGGGAACCATTGGTGATGAAAGAAGAAGTTGAAGCAGCATTGAAAGCCTTATCAAAGAACAAAGCACCAGGCATTGACAGCATTCCTATAGAAGTATTGCAGCAATCTGATGCAGCTGTTACCATACTTACAAGGCTCTGCCAAGAAATATGGAAGACAACATCATGGCCAACTGACTGGAAAAGATCTGTGTTTATACCAATACTAAACAAAGGTGATCCAACTGACTGTGGAAATTATCGAACAATCGCTCTGATCCCACATACCAGCAAGATTTTACTGAAGATTATTCAAAAGAGACTACAACCATACCTGGAACAAGAACTACCTGAAGTGCAAGCAGGGTTCAGGAAAGGGCGAGGAACGAGAGACATCATTGCGGATGTGAGATGGATCCTTGAAAAGACTAAAGAATACCAAAAGGATATCTATTTGCGCTTTATCGACTATAGCAAGGCTTTTGACTGTGTAAACCATGAGAAACTCTGAGCCACATTAAGAAGCATGGGTATACCAGAACACCTGATCGTACTCTTGCACAATCTGTACATTAATCAAGAAGCAACAGTTCGAACGGAACAAGGAGAAACAGAATGGTTTAAAATAAGCAAAGGTGTAAGACAAGGCTGCATACTTTCCCCCTACTTGTTTTATTTATATGCAGAACAAATCATCAGAGAAGCAGGATTGCATGAAGACAACAGAGGTGTGAAGATTGGTGGAAGACTCATCAACAACCTTCGCTATGCTGATGATGCTACATTACTGGCTAAAAGTGAAGATGATCTGAAACATTTGCTTCTCACAATCAAAGAACATAGTCTCAAAATGGGCCTGCACCTTAATGTAAAGAAGACAAAGATCATGACAACTGGCATAATCAACAGGTTCATTGTTGAAGGAGAAGAAATTGAAATTGTGAACAACTTTAACCTACTTGGATCAACTATCAATAAAGAAGCAACAAGCAGTCAAGAAATCAAACGACTCATTGTTCTTGGCAGAATGGATATGAAAGACCTAGATAAGATTCTCAAGAGCAGAGATGTCTCTCTCCATACAAAGATTCGACTTGTTCAAGCCATGGTATTTTCAATAACATCATATGGATGTGAAAGCTGGACAGTGAAAAAGACAGACAGGAAGAAAATTGATGCCTTTGAATTATGGTGCTGGCGGCGAATACTGTGTATATCATGGACTGCCCGAAGAACAAACCAGTCGGTACTAGAGGAGATCAAACCTAAGCTTTCTTTAGAAGCTCAGGTGACAAGACATCGACTTTCATACTTTGGACACATCATGCGAAGAGAGAGATCATTAGAGAAAGACATCATGCTTGGCAAGATAGAAGGTCAACGCAAAAGAGGAAGGCCAGCAATGAGATGGATTGATACAATAACAGCAGCTCCGGGTACCAGTCTGTCAACAATGAGCCGCCTGACTGAACACCGAACACAATTTAGAATAGCTATCCAGAGGGTCGCCATGAGTCGACTCCGACTCGACGGTACTTAACAACAACAACAACATGGCTTTTTTCTGGAAATCTTTCATATGTGATACAAAAATCAAATTTAAATAAAAAATGACTCCCAAACTATGCACTTAGGAGAAAATATCCATTCTCTGGCCCAAGATTTGAAATTATTTAATATCTTCTGGTGTTTTGTCCTTCCCAACCCATAAAATTTCCATTTTCTCTACATTCAATTTCAATTTATTATCCCTCAACCAGTTCCCCAGGATATACCGACCCTGATTCAATTGTTCTAACAACTCCTTAAAAGATTTTTTCATAGGAAAAAAAAATTGAACATTAGCAGTAAAAATGTAAGGATAGAATCTGTGATAAGGAAGCTTATCATAGCTCAGGAAGGAGCTATAGAAAAGGTGAAGTGACTCTGAACAAGCAACCTGTCAGTTCTGGTAGAAATAAGAAAACAGAATTTTCCCATAAAAGACTACCAGTCCCAGAATGCACCAGGTTTCCAACAGCCATTAGAGGAGTTGAAGTGGGGAAACGTGTGTTCAATCAGGAGGGCTATGAGGTAATCCCTAAGCACTCATCTCAAAGGGCAGGGCCTGATTCAGCACAGCTGCGCTGTGTTAGGGAGGAGCACTCATCTAAGCAGAATAAGAGTAGAGTTTATTCTACAGATGACCATCTTCATGATCACCTTGGATATCCAGAGAAGGATCATCAGTTTCATCTGAAGGATCATCAGAGGCAGAAGCCAAACCGGACGGACAGAGAGAAAAAGAAACCCTCTGGAAGAAAGAGGAGAAAAGCCTTTGAGAGGTCTAGAAGAGTCCAAAGCAGTACGTATACTGGGAGGCATTTCAAGGGCCAGCATACACCACTGGACTGGGGAAAGCCAGAGGAATGGTGCTGCAGAGCTAGGAATCACCAGACGCTACCTGTGAGGGAGACGGCTGCACGTGGAAGGGACCCTAAGACCCGTGCCAGAAGGTATGTGAAGAGAGATCCAGTGTCCAGGGATCTGGATTGGAAGGCTGGACATAAGAACTGGACTACATACTGGCCAGGCTATATAGAGAGGAACTCTAACAGCAATGGAAGCTCAGGTATGAACACTGATCTATGCCCTAGCTATAACCTTGAAAGACAGCAGGGAAACAAGTATTCTCCTGAAAGTGCTCCATTGAGAGATTCATCTGTGCCAATCCATGATATTGAACCTATGCTTGTTGAAGATGGGGGAATGATTGCAGATGAAGAATGTGTTTATATGGATTGCTCTCTATCAAAACTCCGTTGGTAACTTTCTGTTATAAAGTACAGCAACCATCACAAAGAAATACAAATTTGTTCTTTGATCTACTCAGAAAAGCTCCTGAAGCAGGATTTGACCCACACAGTAGAAAGCAAGCCAGCTAAGGGGTTTCAGCTGGATAACTGCTAGCAATTAAGCCTTACCTAATTGCTTGTGAGCTAGGAGAGAATCACTTCTGAATCTATGTGGGAAGTAATCAGAAGTTAACCTGAAAAGAACAGTTTGTTTCTTGCTTTGTGGCTTTTCATTTGTTGTTTTCCTGATTTTGACTTCGTTTTTCCAAGTTAACACTGAAAGCAAGTTACCTGATTTATGTGCTACCAAGCATATCTGTGTTGGGAGAAATAACCCCATAAATAAATATCTTATTGGCTTTACCCAAGAGCACAACTAAATTATTGTCAGCAGCTGTGTCTGGTGTGAATGAACTACATTGCCCACAATCCCTTGCAAATCATATAGAGATATGCACTTGCCAAGACAGTGAAGATTCTCACCCAGGCAGCCGTCTGACAAATGGCGTAGTTTTTCGGATTGCTTTTGCACAAAAGGGGATTTACTTGCTGAGGATTACAACTAAAGTTCAAGTTTAAAGCTGGAAAAAAAGATTTTCCCTCAACTGCACTTTGGAGGAGAAGTGGTTGTTCCAGGAAGCTGTCCCAGAAGGAAAAGACCCTGTGCAGAGCTGGATTCATCACTAGCACAAGGTAATAAGTACCTGGGCATGTCTAGTGGTGGATGGGAGTAAGCACAGGGGTAATTGAAAAAAAAAAAAAGTAGAAAAAAAACCACACCTGTTTGGAAGGTGGTGCACTTTGGGGTTTTTTTTTCTTTGTTTCTTGCAGGGATCAAGATGGATCCAAAGGAACTACCTCAGTGGATGGCAGCCCAGTTTAGCAGGCAGCAGGAGCTAGCACAGCAGGCTCAGGACACTGCTATGAAAGCCTTAATGGACCAGCAGAAGCCAGTGCTTGATCTGGTACAAGCCCTAGTTCAGCTGCAGAACCAAAGTGGAACAGATGCAAGACCAGCAGTAAATACTGGTACACCACATGTGGACAGTGTGGGACTCAATCAAGGGATTGGGGCATTTAGTTTTGGGAAGCTAACTCCAGATGATAATGTTGATGATTTTCTAGAGTCTTTTGAAAGAGTGGCACAAGCATTAGCATGGCCAGAGACCCAGTGGGCAGTAAGGCTGGCAGCCTCATTAACTGGAGAGGCGCTTGCAGCTTACAGAGCAATGCCAGCAGCCCAGGCTTTGAATTATAAGGATGTAAAGGCTGCTATTAGAGATCGCCTAGGGTTGTCTATTTCAGAGTATAGGCGAATGTTTAGAGCTACTACATTGAGAGTGGGTGAAACACCCAGGGCTCTGAGTCAGAGAATCAGAGGTTTAGCTGTAAAATGGTTGGAGCCTGAGCAAAAGACGGTAGAAATGTTATTAGACATTATAATGCTGGAACAATTTATGTCTGCGGTCCCTAAAGATTTGCACACTTTCCTTATACAGCAAAATTGCCAAAATCTTGGAGAGGCAACCATGCTAGCAGAGAGATTCTTGGAAGCCACGCAGGCTTGCCATAGAATGGGTGGCCCTCTGAAGATTGGTGCTGAGGCAAGATGTGCTGTATCAGAAAAGAAAATAATTAAAAATGTTTCTGAAAATGAATGTACTGTATCAAACCCAATGACACAGTGGAATAGAAAGAAATGTTTCAAGTGTGGAAAATGGGGACATTTAGAAAAGAGATGCCAGACACACACTAGCTTAGTAGGTGTGGATTTAAAACAGCCCAAAGAAGGATTTCTTTTGATGGTTGATGTGCAAGGAATTACCACAAATGCTCTGTTAGACTCTGGGGCAGACCAGAGTATGATGTCAAAAAGGCTTTGGAAGAGGATAGAGGCCCAAGAAGGATTTGTGCCTAGAACCCCTGAAAGCCAAGTTTACATCAGATGCATTCATGGTGCTGCAACATCATATCCCACCTATAGGCTAAAGGTTAAGTGCCTGGGGGAACAAGAGGAAGTCCTGTAAGCAGTGGTGCCTAGGCTACCCTTTGATTTGGTTCTAGGAAGAGACTGGCCAAGATTTAAGCAGGGTCTAGTGGAAGGACTAGGAAAGAAGGAGGGAGAAGGTTTAATGGTAATAGCTCCCGGGCCTTTATTTGGAAGTCCTCAGACCCCAGCTAAAAAGGTGGTTAAGCGTCCAGGAGACCAAGCTACCCTAAAGCAGACATTCGTCCTAAAGTACCATAGGGTCACAGAGAAGGCCCAAGCTCCTAAGAGGGCAACCCCTCAAGCTGCTGGGTTTGACCTGTGCAGCATAGAAAATGTGACTGTACCTAGCCAAGGGAGAGCCCTGGTGGACACTGGTCTCCAAGTGGAAATACCTATTGGATGCTATGGGAGAGTAGCCCCAAGGTCCGGATTAGCCCTTAAATATTTCATCGATGTGGGTGCGGGAGTAATTGATCCCGATTACAGGGGCAATATTAAAGTTCTGTTATTTAATTTTGGACAGAATGATTATCACGTGAAGACAGGAGACAGAATTGCCCAATTGATCTGTGAGAGGCTGGGTTTTCCACCTGTGGAGGAGGTCACATCCCTGGAAAATTCTGAGCGTGGAACCAAAGGCTTTGGTTCTACTGACGTCAAAGGGGTTAAAAGCCTAGCTGCCACCTGTGCCCGAGAGAGGGAGGTGAATGAAGAGGAAGATTTGGGACCCCAGGTATCTGATTGTAAAGAAAAATCAGAGCCCCAAATAGGTGAGGACCTGACAGTGGTACAACAGGAAGAAATTAGGAAATTGCTTAAAGAATTCCCAGATGTGTTGACACCCATACCTGGGGAGACACATTTGGTTGCCCATGAAATAATAACTCCACCTGGGAAATTAGTTCGTCAAAGGCCATACCGCTTGCCTGAAGCCAAGAGACAGGAAGTAGTGGCACAAGTCCAGGAGATGTTGGACATGGGAGTAATAGAGGAGTCAAAGAGTCCCTGGAATAGCCCCATAGTCCTGGTGCCGAAGCCTGATGGATCTTTAAGATTTTGTATTGACTTCCGGCAGGTAAACGCCATATCAGTTTTTGATGCATATCCAATGCCAAGAATTGAAGAGCTGTTGGACCAGCTGGGACAGGCTCAATACTTAACCACCCTTGATATGACAAAAGGATATTGGCAAATCCCTCTCACCAGGGAGTCGAAGCCGAAGACTGCGTTCAGCACCCCCGTTGGCCTTTTCCAGTTCAAGAGGATGCCTTTCGGACTGCATGGAGCAGCGGCTACCTGCCAAAGGTTAGTGGATCAGGTACTTCGACCCCACCAAAATTATGCTTTTGCATATATGGATGATGTCATAATCCATAGTAACACCTGGGCGGAGCATCTGAAGAGGATCAGGGCAGTCTTGTGCTCCATGAAGCAAGCAGGAATCACTTTAAACCCGAAGAAGTGTGCCTTTGCAAATAGGGAGGTAAAATACCTGGGCCACCTAGTAGGAAGAGGAAAAATTAAACCTCTAATGAGTAAAATAGATAGCATCAGGAATTTTCCTCCTCCAACAACAAAGAAACAACTAAGAAGTTTCTTGGGACTTATTGGATACTACCGCAGATTTATACCGCAATTTGCAGAGAAAAGTGCAATTTTCACGGATATGCTGCGGAAGAATTGTCCAAACCAGCTAAAGTGGACACCTGAAGCTGAAAAAGCTTTTTCAGGCCTAAAAGGAAAATTGTGTACAGGACCGGTACTGAAAGGGGTGGACTTCAAGAAACCCTTTCTGGTTCAAACCGATGCATCGGATGTAGGGCTAGGAGCAGTTCTATCCCAGTGTCATGATGGGGAGGAGCATCCTGTGATGTACCTGAGCAGGAAGTTGTCACCAGCTGAACAAAAGTATTCCACAATAGAAAAAGAATGTTCAGCTATCAAGTGGTCAGTGGAGGCGTTAAGGTTTTACCTTACAGGGAGAAAGTTCCAGTTGGTCACGGACCATGCCCCACTTAAGTGGTTGCAGCAAATGAAGAACCACAATGCCAGGTTGACACGCTGGTACATGGCCTTACAGGCATTTGATTTTCAAGTTGAACATCGTGCTGGGAAGTTACACAAGAATGCGGATGCCCTTTCCCGTATTACGGACTGTAGAGAAGAAGTTTCACCAGTGACACCAGTCCGTAATAACTTAAGCAGGGGGGTATGTGATAAGGAAGCTTATCATAGCTCAGGAAGGAGCTATAGAAAAGATGAAGTGACTCTGAACAAGCAACCTGTCAGTTCTGGTAGAAATAAGAAAACAGAATTTTCCCATAAAAGACTACCAGTCCCAGAATGCACCAGGTTTCCAACAGCCATTAGAGGAGCTGAAGTGGGGAAACGTGTGTTCAATCAGGAGGGCTATGAGGTAATCCCTAAGCACTCATCTCAAAGGGCAGGGCCTGATTCAGCACAGCTGCGCTGTGTTAGGGAGGAGCACTCATCTAAGCAGAATAAGAGTAGAGTTTATTCTACAGATGACCATCTTCATGATCACCTTGGATATCCAGAGAAGGATCATCAGTTTCATCTGAAGGATCATCAGAGGCAGAAGCCAAACCGGACGGACAGAGAGAAAAGAAAGAAACCCTCTGGAAGAAAGAGGAGAAAAGCCTTTGAGAGGTCTAGAAGAGTCCAAAGCAGTACGTATACTGGGAGGCATTTCAAGGGCCAGCATACACCACTGGACTGGGGAAAGCCAGAGGAATGGTGCTGCAGAGCTAGGAATCACCAGACGCTACCTGTGAGGGAGACGGCTGCACGTGGAAGGGACCCTAAGACCCGTGCCAGAAGGTATGTGAAGAGAGATCCAGTGTCCAGGGATCTGGATTGGAAGGCTGGACATAAGAACTGGACTACATACTGGCCAGGCTATATAGAGAGGAACTCTAACAGCAATGGAAGCTCAGGTATGAACACTGATCTATGCCCTAGCTATAACCTTGAAAGACAGCAGGGAAACAAGTATTCTCCTGAAAGTGCTCCATTGAGAGATTCATCTGTGCCAATCCATGATATTGAACCTATGCTTGTTGAAGATGGGGGAATGATTGCAGATGAAGAATGTGTTTATATGGATTGCTCTCTATCAAAACTCCGTTGGTAACTTTCTGTTATAAAGTACAGCAACCATCACAAAGAAATACAAATTTGTTCTTTGATCTACTCAGAAAAGCTCCTGAAGCAGGATTTGACCCACACAGTAGAAAGCAAGCCAGTTAAGGGGTTTCAGCTGGATAACTGCTAGCAATTAAGCCTTACCTAATTGCTTGTGAGCTAGGAGAGAATCACTTCTGAATCTATGTGGGAAGTAATCAGAAGTTAACCTGAAAAGAACAGTTTGTTTCTTGCTTTGTGGCTTTTTCATTTGTTGTTTTCCTGATTTTGACTTCGTTTTTCCAAGTTAACACTGAAAGCAAGTTACCTGATTTATGTGCTACCAAGCATATCTGTGTTGGGAGAAATAACCCCATAAATAAATATCTTATTGGCTTTACCCAAGAGCACAACTAAATTATTGTCAGCAGCTGTGTCTGGTGTGAATGAACTACATTGCCCACAATCCCTTGCAAATCATATAGAGATATGCACTTGCCAAGACAGTGAAGATTCTCACCCAGGCAGCCGTCTGACAAATCCTAATTATTTAATACAACTACCTAAAGGGCTGAAAAAGATACTGAACAATTACTGTAGGGATAATGAAGATCCCAACGACATACCTGTCCTACATTCATAAATCTTTAGATTAAATTTTACCTGAAAAGATCTATTGGTCAAAAAAGAGGCACACCAATTTAAAGCTTTACCATTAATATCCATCAATTGAAGTCTGGCCAATAACGATTTATGACAGATTGTATCAAAAGCGAAGGACAAATCTAACAAAACTAAAACAAACAAACCCCCTTTATCCTTTCATTTCAGTATCTCATCCACCAATGCTACCACCACCATCTCAGTACTAAAAACAGCTCTAATCCCCAATTGGCAACTATCTAATATTGCCTCCATATAATCATATACAGTCAAACCTCGGTTTTCATGATTAATCCATTCAAAAAAGTCTAAAACCAAAATGTATGAAAACTGAAGCAATATTTCCCATAAGAAATAATGTAAATCCAATTAATCTGTTCCAGACACCCAAAAATATTCACACAAAATACATTTTATAGAGAATAACTATATTTTTCATACAGAAAACCATGAGAAATAAATATAAATGACTAATGAAATGGATAAATGAACATTTAACATCACTTTTACCTTTATTGAAGACTCTTGTTGGCATATGGAAGACGGTGAGGAGGGGAGAGGGAGGAGGAGAGGTTATTGTTTGGAAGGGGAATCCCCTGTATAAGGACCTCAGGTATCAAGGCCCTATCCAGGGTTACTTCCCTTCTTTGTCTTTTACTGGCACTAGGACCAGCTTGAGAGTCACTGGAACCCTGTTGCACAAAAAATCTGTCCAGAGAGGTCTGTTTCTGGCGTCTCTTTAAGATTTGCCTAAAATGGAACAAGGCATTGTCATTGAACACATTGCAGACACGGCTTGCAACAGCTTTGTTAGGGTGAAATTTCTCCACAAAACTTTGCAATTCACTCCACTTTGCACACATGTCCTTAATCACTGAAGAAGGTACCTTCTCTCCTCTCTCTTCTTCCTCCTCCTCTGAAGCAATTTCCTCAGCTACTGTCTGTTGCTGTTCCAGTTGAAGGTCTTGCAGCTCTTCAGTGGTTAGCTCTTCCCTGTGGTCCTCCACCAACTCTTCCACATCCTGGCCACTCACATCCAACCCCATGGACTTCGCCAAAGACACAATAGATGGCACAACAGGCGTAGGGTCATCAGGGTAAGCCTCAAACCCTTCAAAATTCTTCTCAAGGACACATTCTGGCCACAATTTTCTCCAAGCAGAGTTCAACGTCCTGGAAGTTATTCCCTGTCAAGCCTTATCTATAAGGCTTATGCAATTGAGGATATTGAAGTGATCCCTCCAGAACTCTCTTAGGGTCAATTCAGTGTCCGAGGTCACTTCAAAGCACCTTTGAAACAGTGCTTTGGTGTAGAGTTTTTTGAAGTTTGAAATGACCTGCTGATCCATGGGCTGGGTGAGAGGAGTGGTATTAGGGGGCAAGAACTTCACTGTGATGAAACTAAACTCCTCCAACAATTGGTCTTCCAAGACTGGAGGATGAGCAGGAGCATTGTCCATTATCAGGAGGCACTTGAGTGGCAACTGATTTTCCAGGAGGTATTTCTTAACACTCGGGCCAAACACTTCATTGACCCATTCAATGAAAATTTGCCTCGTGACTCATGCCTTATTGTTAGCCTTCCACATCACACACAATTTACTCTTGATGACATTGTTTTTCTTGAACACGCGGGGATTTTCAGAGTGATACACCAGTAAAGGCTTCACTTTGAAATCCCCGCTAGCGTTACCACACAACAAAAGAGTTAGCCTATCCTTCATAGGCTTGTGTCCTGGCAGTGCCTTTTCCTCCTGCATGATGTAGGTCCTCTTTGGCATTTTCTTCCAAAAGAGGCCTGTTTCATCACAATTGAAGACTTGTTGGAGGAGGAATCCTTCAGGCTCTACGTACTCCTTGAATTCATCAACGAATTCTGCGGCCCCAAGTTTGTCCGAACTTGAAGTCTCGCCATGCCTTACCACACTGTGTATGCCAGTTTGCTTCTTAAATCTGTCAAACCAGCCTCTGCTGGCCTTAAATTCAGTAACATCAGCACTCGTTCCAGGCATTTTCTTTGCGAGATCCACATGCAACAGCCTTGCCTTTTCACAAATTATCGCCTCCGAAACACTATCTCCCACTAACTGTTTTTCGTTGATCCACACCACCAACAACTTCTCAACATCTTCGATTGTTTGCGATCTCTGTTTCGTTAGCGCATTTACTCCTTTCGCAACATCAGCTTCCTTGATTTCGTTTTTCGTCACCAGGATGGAACTGATCGTTGATGCGGACTTCCTGTACATCCTGGCGAGATTGGCCATGTGTACGCCTCTTTCATACTTTGCTACGAGTTCTTTCTTGAATTCTATCATGTTTCTCGCCTTCTTTATCATCAAAGGGCTGGCACTCGGAACTTTCTTTGGCCCCATGGTGGCTTATTTAGCAGTCGCACTCAATGAATGCGCGGGGTGATGCTCACTCAATGAGAAACAAAGGCAGACTGAGTCACGAACGCATGGGATGCTTTGTATGGGCACTCAATTCTGGGAAATGAGTGGCTGAGTCACGCGGGCAGGCGGATGAGTTTGGTACGGACCATTTTCAGATCACTGCTCCCCTCAAAGTCTGTGTCAAGGCACAATGAGAACTTTTAGCAATTTGCAGTCAATCAGGAAGAGAATCAATCCCACTTCTGGCCACAAGATGGTGCTCCAGAGGTATTTTTGGCAGACAGATCATTTAAACTGCTGAGAAGGGAGAAAGATTAACAACACAACAATCAAGATGCAAATCTTCAGCCAGACATCCAGAGAGGAGATCGGGCACAGGAATTTAAAAAAAAAGAAAAAAACAAGAAGGATGCACAAAAAAAAGCCTCCAGTAAAGGCACCAGCCACAGCCACCGGAAACACCACTCTCCCACTCAGGCAACCTGGAACGCAGAGCTGAGCATGCATTCCAGAGCCATGTGGCAATGGCTGCAGCAGCACGGGCCCCCGAAGTCTCAGCCAGGCAGTAGAACACTCCTGTCACTTCTCTCACCTGCCTGATCGTCACAGGACAGCACATACACACAGATACAGCACTGTAATCTGATCGCCGACTCTCTCACCCGCCTCCGATTCCGTCTCAAAAGCAAATTGCAAGCTAGAAGAAATGCTCAACAGCAAGTTTGGAAGACCCATCAGGACTGGCATGTTTGGAAGACCCATCAAAGTTTCGCCGTCAGCAGGGAGTCCCAGCAGGGAGTCCTCTAATTGAGCGTGTCGGAAGCATCAGATCAGCCACATTCTCACTCCTTGATTCTTGCTACTGTATTTCTCAAAGGATCGCTGAAAGCAAAGAGGTCTGGATCGCAAAAACAAGCTAAGTACTGTACTTTACTGAATGACCCCCCCTGGAACGGACCATTTTAAAATTGTACGAAAACCGACAAAATCTCAATGAAAAAAGACGTTGAAAACCGAAGCTTATGAAAACTGGGGCATATGAAAACCGAGGTTTGACTGTGTTTGGGAGGCAACAACAGATTCAAGCACTTGTGCTACATAAGGCAAATTTGAAACTGACCAATGATTATTCACCTCATCCATTAATGAGGAGGGGTTTTTTAAACCCTTTCCCTTGACTGTCCCACACTGTGGGACATTTACATTTTTCCATTCTGATTGCCTGTGGGAAATATGAATAACATGCTTGTGTATGGCTCATAAGTCCCACCCTGTGAGACATTTTGTAATGTGTAAGTCACATAGGTACTAATTTGGCTAGTTTCTTGTTAAAATGTATTCTGATCTGGCATGAGAGACAAAAAAAAAACATATCAGTGGAAAGGGTTAAAATTGGCTGAAACAGTGCCTGTTTCAAAATTAAGGGGAAAACACCTTATTGCAGTGATTGAGCTATCATAGGTTTTAAATATAAAAAAATATTCTTTGGCAGAAAACGTAAAAATTGTGCTGGGCAGGGGTCAACTGCACCATATCCTGTCGTAAACTGGTAACTAATGTCCGCAATTGATCCTCATTTGGTATAAAAAAATGTAATAACTCTCCCCTGCAAGGGATAAGTGCTCACATATGAGATTCCCTAGCTACCAGCTGCCTCGCAACAATAAGGGAAAGCTTCCAGTTTGTGGATACGATAACACTATTCTACATCCAAAATACTTCCAAAATAAATTTAGTCACACTTTACTAAGTCTGGGTCGCTGAGAATGAAAATGATGCTTAAAATTGTTTAATGGCTCTAGCTTTCAATTTACACTACTGGGTCAGTACATAGGACCTCGACTTCGGAAGTGCTAATGATCTGCAAGTTATAATGGGAAGGGATCTCAATTTAAACAATAAATTACTAAAATACATGCACATCTTGGACTGGATTTGTGATAAATCTGTGCTTAGCCTGTATATAACTTGCGTAGCCTGTATATAGTTATTTAAATGAGTAGCCAAGCTACTGTGTAGCCTGTACATAGTTTCCCCAGTTAATCCAAGTTGCAAAACCTGTTCTCTGTAAGTACAATGCGGGCACTGCCTGCACTGTACAAATCCGATGTTGTTTGTAAACCGAGCTGATTTTAAAGAGCGCGGTATAGAAAAGACTTTAATTAAATAAATAAATCTATTTTTTTGTTTGGACAATACTTGCTTTTCAGGCAAAACAATTAATGAATGATGCAATTTGAAGGTGCTATTGCATCATACATTATATGAATTGCATCATGTTATTCCTAGAAGTCATAGATGATGCAATCCTAACTCAGTTTAATTACATCACTCTGCAGAACAAATTGCACAACATTTTTAAAATAAACATGACGTGTCAGTAGTACTTTGGCTCTAGACTAGCCTTCTCAGTGTTTGATTTTTTTTCCATTTAGCCAAAGTGAGAGATGCCTCGTAATTGAACAATACAGATCACTTCTGCTACATTTGTGATGAAGTGACTTTTGCATCACAAAAACGCAGTATAACTTCTGTGATTAAGAAAACCTATCACTTTTACTTTGGCTGCAAAACTGGAGATCACAACAAGAGCTGGGCCCCACACATATGCTACAACACTTGTTCAACAAATCTTCACCAGTGGTTGAATAGAAAAAAGAAATCCATGCCTTTTGCAGTGCCAATGATTTGGAGAGAGCCAATAGATCATATCAGCAATTGTTATTTCTGCATGGTGCCTCCTATTGGGAAAGGTTTGTCGAAAAAGAAAAAATAGACTGTGCAGTATCCAGACATTTCATCAGCTATACGCCCCGTACTCCATGGAGAAAGACTGCCGGTTCTTGATGCTCCAGAATCATTCTCAATTGAGTTAGACGAGGAAGAGGAGGTGGATGAAACTTCTGGTCCCGAGCTATCAGTCACATGACCCAGATTTTCTCCCATCATCCTCCTCTGAACCACACCTTATAATACAAGGTGAATTGAATGTCAGGGATTTGGAACTACCTAAGAGTAAGGCAGAGCTGTTGGGCTCTAGACTGCAGCAGTGGAATCTCCTGTCAGGTGATGTTAGGGTTTCCATGTTCCATGAACGTCAAAAGGATCTTGTTCATGGAAGGTGATCTTGTAGCCTGCAACAACATCAATGGTCTGATGGCAGCCCTTAACGTCATTGATTATCCAGGTGAATGGAGACTGTTCATCGATTCATTGAAGACGAGTTTTAAAGCTGTTTTGCTGCTTAATGGCAATGTTTTGTCATCTATTCCAGTTGGTCATGCAGTCCATATGAAGGAAACCTATGACAATATAAAACAGCTGTTGAGATGCATAAACTATGACCAACATCAGTGGCAGCTTTGTGGTGATTTGAAAGTCGTTGCTCTGTTGCTCGGTCTGCAGACTGGATACACAAAATACTGCTGTTTTCTCTGTGAATGGGATAGAGATGTGAAAGATTCTCAATATATCAAAAGAGATTGGCCACTCTTAGGGGTATGTTTACTAAACCGTCTTAACGTGCGCCCGGCGATAGTGTGCAGGCTGCCATAAAAGGAGTGGGCGTTTCAGTCTTAAAGTAGCAAAACGGGATTATCGTGCGATAACGCGCGCTGCTGTGCACATTATCGGGTGAAGCGCCGCTAAGCGCGTTAACGTGCGGTAATCTTAAGTAGGCGCCCAGACATGCAGACATAGAAACAGAGGTGTAGCACAATGGTTAATACACTGACTGATGGTACAGGGGTCATGAGTTTGATCCCCCAGTGTGCCTAATGCATAAGGCTGGCTGAGGCATCAGCTTTGACATGTAAGTATTGTTTCTTGAGGCATTTTATTTGTATTTTAATTATTGCTGCCAGCAAACACACCCTCACGTGCTGTAACCTAAGGTGCCGCATAAGGCACCCCATAACGCATTCCAAAGGGCACATTATAAAGTGCACTGTCCGCCAAGGCACCCTATAATGTCCCCTATAGGACACCTTATAAGGCACCTTATAAGGCGCCTTATGGGGCGCCTTATGAGGCACCTTAAGGTTACAGTACTCTGAGGGTGTTTTTGCTGGCAGCACTAATATACATTAAAAATAGACAATGCCTCAGACAGCCCTGTCAAATAATCCCACCATGGGTTTAAACCCATGACTTCTGGCTTCACAGGCAATGAAATAACCAGTGGGCTACAGCTGCTAACAAACCCCTGGCTGGCTGCAGAAGGACTGCACGTCATCACACAAACTGTCTGCTGTGGTTACCAGGATAGGGTTAACCCACCCGTACCCATGATGCACTGCACATGCAAATCAGCAGTCGACAGATGGGCACAAGATGGGGTATGCACCCCCACAGCACCTCGGCATGGTAGGGGGAACTGACCGTGTGTGGTACTGGCACAGAGTAGCCACAGACCATCACATTGTGCGGGTACTGTGCTCACCCTGAGAGTGAGGTGGGGCGCCCAGCACCAGGTCCACAGCACCTTTCATGGCTGAAATATGCCATGCTGCAGGTCCCCATCAGTGCTACTGTGTGTGATAGGTAGTTCCTGCAGACACACCTAGGTTACATCTGTGTCCATTTGTATTTCTCAGTCATGTCTAGCCCTTAAAGACTATGATGTACCCAGAATAGTGCATATCCTGTGTTGGTGCCATGGTTACATGATGTAGGTGAAGGGGGGTGTTTGAACCCATAGGCGGATTATGTACCACCACACAACCCACCCTCTGGGGCTCAGGGTGTGGAAACAGGATCACCCCCCAATAGATCCACATTCTACCTCCCTGCAATGGTAGCAGTAGAAGGGACCATCAACTCCAGTCCTGCTGGGGAACAGACACCATACACGACAGGCCTGGAAATGCTCAGCTGCCCCCCACCACTATCTGACATTCTCCAGCAGCAAGCCTCCAGCCGCTGCACCCTGCAAAGTGCTCCAGCAAGACACATACTAGCTGCAGACAGTCTGCTAGCTAGTCCATAGTGCATGGTCCTGGAGGAGATGCATGTACCCAGAACTGGGATGTCAGCATACACACCAAGCAGATAAGTCAGTGATTGGGTCCCAAAAAGAACCCATAAACATCACATGAGAGAAATACTATATAGCACTATGGGGGAACCTAGCCATGCCGTGGTCACTGCTCAGTCAGGGTGAGAGTGACCTCCCAGCAGGACATGCTGTGGCCACGCTGTTCGTGCAGGTGGTGGCTGGGCACTACAATGTCCGAGCCATTGCCCTATGCCCTGTGCAGATGCGGCCAGGACAGGCCACCCTATCCCGGCTATTCCCACAGTACCTTGCTCCTCATTATGCACATTGGCGGGCCAATACTGGCAACAGTGCTAGCAGTGTGGGCTGTGGAGGGTGTTGGCAGCCACCAGACACTGGATAGACAGACACACACTCCACACACCTATGCCAGCATTGTGCAACTATAGAGGTGTTTGGCTGCCCTGGCCACCACACCAGTTCTGGTACACAATACTGCTGGGGTCACTCTGTCAGACACCAGACCTGACACTCTGTCAGACACCACTCCACAGACATCAGAAAGGTTGCTATGATGCAGCTCAATCAGCCAATTGTGCTTAACGTAGGAATTGCTATGTGCCAGTTATCATAGCAACCTTTTGATAGCTGTGTACAGTTTTCCCATGTTTAGGGTGGCATTGCTAAGGTATGCAAGTGCTAGTATGGGGAGATGCACGCAGGGCCCAACATCCTGCCTTTCCAGGAGGCTTGGGATAATGGAGCCTGTGGGTGCGGGTGTGTCTGCCCCTGTTGGCCGCTGCTCTAGGGCAGAGGTTCCCAACTCCAGTCCTGGAGGGCCAAACACTGTTCGGGTTTTCATGCTGTCCCTAATGAATATGCATGAGATACATCTGCATACCATGGGGGCGGTGTATAGCAATGCAGCACAGCCACATTTATTAGAGGCAGCATGGAACCTGAATGGTGTTTGGCCCTCCAGGACTGCATTTGGGAGACTCTGCTCTAGGTAATGCACATGTTTATGGTGTCTGTGCTCTGTAGGGTAAAATGTAGGTGTTTTGGGCATGTTTACGTCATCTGCAATAAAGGTTCTGTCTGTATTAGCATGTTTTAGTAGTGGGTAAAATATGGGGCTGGGTTGGCAGGAACCACAGCTGGGCCTTGAACCTGTGACTTTCTGCCTCTGAACACACTGGTTGTGTGCACTGCACCACTGTGTTGCCACAAAGACAGTGCATTCCCTGGTGATACCATGACTGTTCGTCCGGCAGGGCCTGTCTGTTGCAGTGCATGGCACCCACCTACACAGGTCTAGGCCATGGTCTGCTCTGGGCAGCTGCCACTGCCCCCCTCCACCACCAGTACCCCTCAGCCACCATGCTGACATGCCCTTCTGCTGGTGGTGTGCAGTCTCAGGCCATCCAGTGTGCAGGTAGGCGGCTGCTTATGGTGCGTGTTCTGGGGTAGGGGTGCCTGCATAGACGTCCACGCTTCCCCCCCAACACCGCCTGCCAATGTTCTGTGCCCTTGGAGGTACCTGCCGGGTACTATCCCCTGTGACACTGTGATAAACACACTCGTGCCCATGTTGGGCCCTCATCAGTTGCTGTCTGGCTGCTGTACAGTTTCAGCATTCCTAAGTGCCACCTAGGCATCTGCCTAGTCCGCACTGTGCCCCAGCTGCACCACAGCATGTGCCGCCTGCAGCCCTCTGTATCCCATTTTCAAGCATCTGTCCAGTTGGCCGTTCCGACATGCCCGCCCTGCTGTTGCCGCACATGTGCATGCCATAGGAAACCTGTCCAATGGAGAGGAAAACCCTGCACAGCGCAATTTCACTGTGGGCTCATTCACCTTGTATGGGGACGGAGCATGGACCCTTCCAGAATTCATATCCTTTTTTTGGTGCTTTCTTGGGAGTGTTTTTTGATGTTTCCCATTTAGATCACTATTGCCCAGCTTGGTTATTTTATTTTTCCATTTTCTTCTGTTCATTTTCACTGTTTATTTGCCCTTTTGTTCCGTGCACATGTATCACACTTATCACTTTTTTGTAGGTTTCCCTGGTTTTGCTGTACATTGCTGACAGAAATGGTTTCTCTTCCCTTTAAATTTATCTATTTAAATTTATTTATTTATCTATTTCTTCTATACCGCCCCTTCCAGAGATCAGGGGCGGTTTACATGGAACAAGTTAACAGTTAAATCAGCTCTAACACCAGGGTTTCACTGGTGTTAGTTTTCAGCCTCGGATTTCACAGTGTTAGTGTGTGGGGAGCCTCTCCCCTCCCACTCTCCTCCCATTGACCCCTTCTCTCCGCCCCTGGGGAGCCTTCCTCCGCCCTCCAGGAGCCTTTCTCCGCCTTCATCGCTCGTTTGCGCCGCTGCGCGCATTATCGCGTGCTAAGGTACCTCTGCGCCCAATAAAGCGCCATTATCGCGCGATAAGGTACCTTATCGCGCGATAACATCACAGATCGCACATTAAGACGGATTAGTAAACATACCCCTTAGTCACTGGAGCCTGGAAAGAAAAGTGTGCAGCATCCACCACTTGTTGAATCAAGGAAGATTTTGTTACCATCCATACACAATAAGCTGGGTCTAAGGAAAACTTTTGTCAAGGTCATTGACAAAACAAAACCAACTTTCAAGTATCTCAGCAGGAAATTTCCAAAACTAAGTGAAGCTAAGATAAAGGAAGGTGTCTTTGTTGGTCCTCAGATTCATGAACTTCTTTGTGATGATGCATTGAACCATGCACTACATGACAAAGAAAGGACAGCATGGAAAACCTTCTAATTAGTGGCAACATGTTTTCTCAGAAACAAGGCAAACAACAACAGGGAGTTGGTGGAAAAACTCCTCAAGGCATACAAAAGTCTTGACTGCAACATGCCACTAAAGATACAATTTTTTCACTCTTGATTTTTTTCCCACCGAACTGCAGAGCAGTGAGCAATGAGCATGGCGAGCGATTTCATCAGGACACTGCAGCGCTGGAGAAAAGATATCAAGGCAAATAGAGCCCGTCAATGCTTGCAGACTATTGCTGGACAGCGAAAAGTGATATTCAATTTACAGAATACAAGAGACAAGCCAAGAAACGCTGAGTAGATATTGAATAAGATCTGAATTGAGAGTTCGGGAGTAACAAGATGGCAGCAGGAAGCTCTGACTGTGAGCTGCATCTCTCTTGGTTGCCGTGTGTTCGTGGCCTGCTTCTTAACTTTGTTTGATGGGGCGGAAAAAGCAGAAGCAGGCTGCCTTTCCTCCTGGGGCAGACCTGTCGGCGCCATTGATCCAGCGTACCTTGACGGAATGTGGATTCGCGGCCGGAGCAGGAGCAGCGTCTTCGGCAGCGGCGGAGGGAGAAGTGCCGTCGCTGAGTGCATTGGGGGTCTGGCTTTCGCCGGAGGAGCGTTCCCCCCCCCTCACCGCATCCCAGAAGTGTTACCTCGCCAGAAGAGCGGCAGGAGGTGCTTCGGCTGGGAGTTCTTCCCCTACAGAGGCCGTGGGGCAGCAGAGGGCTGCGGAGAGAGAAATTTCATCGGAGAGACGAGTGGAGGTGATACCCGGTAGTGTAGAGGGCTTTTCAGGGCTGCCATTGTTGGAAAGACCTGCTGTGATAACGATGGAAGCACTGTGGGATAGACTAGCAACACTTAACACTTCCCTAAAGAATGTTTTGCGTATCGTGAGTGCTGAGACAGTTGGGGTTAAATCCTTGTGTGGAACTCTTTCTGGTGTGCAGGATGAGCAAGTGGAGAGACTTTCTAAGGTGGAACAAGAAGTTGGGCAGCTGCGGAAGTTGGTGACTGCCCAGGTTAAGGACAGATCTGTGTCCTCCAGGAAAATGGAGTATTTGGAGAACCAGGTTCGGCGATGTAATCTGTGTTTTCTGAATTTTCCACGGTCTCCTTTAATGTCACCAATGGAGATGGTGAAAAAGTATTTTGGAGAGGTTTTGAAGATCTCCCCATATCAGTTTCCACTTCTGGTTCGGGTACAGTATTTGTCCTTTGGGCTAAGGGACTTTGGTTCCAATGCCTCCTCTGCTCCCCCTGATGTGGGTGACCTCACGGGGCTTTTAGAATCTTCTCTGGAGGTCATTACTGATAGGTCTACTCTCTTTGTAACTCTAGCACTGGAATCTGATAAGTTTTTTATCCTCAGATTGTACTTTAGGAATTTCAATGAAGTTTTCCTAGGGTCTAGGGTGCGCATATTTCCTGATATATCTCGTATTACGCAGCTGAGAAGGAAGGACTTTTTGGTTTTTCGCTCCAGGGTTTTGGCGCTGGGGGCTACTTTCCAGTTTAAATTTCCTGCAAAATGTTGTGTGGTATTTAAACAAAAAGTATATTTGTTTTTTGATCCTAGGCAACTACTTGAGTTCCTGGAGGCTAGGGAATTTGTAATAGTTGAGGTTGCTGGACCTTCTCATTCGGCTGATGCTTAAGTCTCCACCTGTTGTATTAATAATGATGATTAGATCGTTTAGGACTGTGTAGGCCCTTTACTCTCTGTTTAGTTTTTTTCCTAGTACTTTCTTATGTTGAGGTCTACATATAAATGGGCGCTGATTATTTGCTCTTTTTAATCTCCTTTTGGAGGGATGCTTTTTTTTGTAGAATTCTTTGCTATAAGTATGCCCATTTTGTATCATTCAACGATTTGATTTCTTGGATGTAAAATTCATTATAACTGATAAATAATAATTTTAAAAAAAAGATAAATAAATAAATAAATAATTTAAAAAATCAGAATTGATTACTAATTGTTTCTTGCTTTCTGTTTTATACTAACTTTAAAAAATTGTATTTAAATAACCTTTTGGCTGATTTTTAAACTTTTGAACAAAGACAACACGTGAAATATTATCAATATCATATATCTGGCAACCATAAACACATGAAAAGACCTAGGTTTATTATTTGTGATTAAAACTTTACTACCAACACTCTAGATATACGCATAAATGGAAATGCTTAGATATCTTCAAAATAATAGCCAAACAGCGGTTTTAATTGCCATTTTTTTTAATTCAGTGCATCAAAATCCATAAAAATTGGCAGATTTTGGGGTATGTTTACTAAACTGCAGTAATGTCATTCGCGTTAGGGTCCGCGGTAAAGGTACAGATGCCCATATAAAGGCGTGGGCGTTGCATCATTACAGCAAGCTGTAGCAGCTAACGCGCGTTACAAGGCACCTTAGACTAACGAGTGTTACAAGGCGCCTTGTAAGGCATCTTGCAAGGCACCTTGTAAGATGCCTTATAAGGCGCCTTGTAAGGTGCCCAGTAAGGTGCCATGTAAGGTGCCTCATAAGGCGCCCTATAGGGCCTCCTAGGCTAAGCGCTATATTAGGCATCCTTGGACAAGGCACCACAGAAGTCACCCTGGGCTATGGAACCATAGGTTAAGATGGCCTACCAAGGTTATGGTGTCCTAGGTTAGTGTGCTCTAGGGACTGCAAGGTGCCTCAGGATGACATGTATGACCTGTGCAGAACAGAGACAGATGTAGCCCTAACACTAGATAGAGCACTCAGATAAGGCAATGAACAGGTGAGTGAAGGAGGGAGAAGTGGGAGCCGCTGGACCTGCCATATCTGCGGGCATCCCATGTGCCTGCCAGTACTGATGACAAACATGGTGGGGCAGCTGTACCACAGCACAGGGTGTTGGCAATGTAAAGTACCGGAAAAACAGTTGGTGGCAGACGATGGGAATAAGTGTCCCCCAGTGGAGGCGGAGGTGGCAGGATAATTACAATGATGGGTGGACAGAGGAGTGGTGGTGCCATGCAGATCAGGCACAGATGAGGCAAGCATGAAGAGGCGCAATGCAGGAAAGGGTAGCAGTGCATGAAATGGGGTGGCAGTCTGCGCTGGCAGACAGGACTCTACACAGCTGACAGACGCAGATAGATGGACCGAGGGAATGTTGGCAATTGTGGCGAGGGTATTATGGACTGGAAGCACAGATCTGCAAAAATATGACCTCTACAGGCATGCACACTATTTGAGTAGAACAGGCATGAGAGGAGGGAACAATGAGGAACTGAACCCATGAACACTGCCGAGAATGGCATTGTATTAACCAGTAGGCTATACCTCCATGGTGTATGTTACAGCAATGTCTGGGTACAGAAGGACTGCAGGTCACCGCACAAACTGTGCCAGGATAGGGTAACCCCACCAGTACCCATGATGCAATGTACATGCTGATCAGCAAATGGGGTCTGCACCTCTCCGGTACCTCAGCTTGGAAAGACAAACTGACAGTGCGTGATACTGGCAGAGTAGCTACAGACCATGCCATTGTGCAGGTTCTGTGTTCACCCTGAGGGATAGGATGGGTGCCCAGCACTAGGTCCGCAGTACATGTGGTGCTAGAGATAGGTCCTGCTGTACATCCTCATCACTACCAGTGTGTGACAGGTGTTCCTTGCAGTACAGCTGAAGGTAATTTGGTGTCCATCTGTATTCTGCAGTCACATGTGGCCCTGTGGGAGCAGACACCAGCCAGATTGGTGTGTACCCTGCCTTAGGGTCTGGCTGACATGGGCAGCTGTTATCAGGGCGGAGGGGTTCCTAGAATTGCATGAGGTGTGTGTAGCAGTGCCTTTATAGGTTGCAGTGGTATACACTACATACCCCAAAGTGCCCACATCACCCTTTTTGTAGGTAAAGATCAGGTGCCCCTGCCCTGGGAAAGCAACCTCCATCCTGTTTATATGTGACAGCCCTCAAAGGTTGGTGGGCCAGAGCTATACCTATGACTGGGGCAGTGGCAGACCAGCAGCAATGCCGGGATTAGGTCTGGAAAACCCCAACTGCTTCCCACCACTGTCTGCCAGTCACCAGCAGACAGCACAATCAGACTGTACCTTAAAGGTGTTCTGATCATGCACAGTCTAACTGCAGACAGTCCACCAGCCAGTCCATAGTGCATGCTCACAGAGAAACTATGTGCAGCAAGCAGGTATTTCAGTGATTGGGACCCCAGCACTGAAGAACACAAATATATTACTGGAAGCAGAGAGTGTAGAGCGCTATGTGGGAACCTAGACCTGCCATGGTCACTGCTCGGTCAGAGTGAGTGCCCTCCCAGCATGACATGCTGTGGCCACCCTGTCCATGCAGGTGGTGGTCGGCACTACAGTGTCCCAGCCATTGCCCCACACCCTGTGAAGATGCATCCTGGCCAATCTGCCCTTTCCGGGCCATACCCAAAATACCTTGCTCCTCATTATGCACCTATTCAGGCTAAAGCTGGAAACAGTGGGACATTTTGGGCCCAGTGAAGGGTGGGCAGCCACAGAACAATGGATAGACATACACACATGCTCACTCCTATTGCAGCATTGTACAAAGATAGGGGTGGTTGGCAACCCTGCCCACCATACTGGTCCTGATCACAGTGCCGACATTGATAAACTGTGCAGAAGGTAGTAGTAGTGCTCTGGTGATAACTTCAGCTCAATGCTCAGGCCAACAGCCTGACTCTGCATGCATCTTTGGATTGTGGAGCCTGTGTGGGTGGGTGTTTGTACCCCTGTTCGCCGCTGCCTTGGGCTTTGCACATGTAGCTGTTGTATCTGCATTGTAGGGTAAAACATAGGGACATGCTCTGCAGGAACCACAGCTGGGACGTGAACCTGTAACCCTCTGCTTCTGGACACACTGGCTGGGTGTACTGTGCCACACTGTTGCCACAGATGCACAGTAGTCCCTGGGGCTACCTGTACTTTTCTTCAGCCAGACTTTGTATGTTGCACTGCACAACACGTACTGATGCAGGGCATGGCCTAGGTCCACTGCAGGGAGGTGGCACTGCCCCCTCCAGCACGGGCACACACCCCCCTGCCAAGCTGACATGGCCATTTGCTGTCGGTGCTGGTAGTGCGCAGTCCCAGGCCATCCACTGTGTAGGTAGGCGCCCACCTAGGGAGCGGATCCCAGGGTGGGGGGGCATACATGGACATCCTCACATCCCCCCCATCACTGCCTACCAATATTATGTCCCTTCCACATGGGGGCGGGATGGCTGGGGGGATGTCAGGTCAGTGCCCTAGCAACTATTGGCTAGGGTGAACCAGGTAGATATAGGTGGATTGTGTTTGGCCTTGGTCAGCTGCTGTCTTGCTGATTTCTGGTTTCTGTATTTCTATGTGCCACCTAGGCACCCGCCTGGTCCACCCTGTGCCCCAGCTGCCCATGTTACATGTCCCGCCTGCGGCCCCCTATGCCCCATTTGCACCATCGCCATAGTGGCCATTCATACTTTGGCACTTTGGTGTTGCTGAAAATGGAGCACTACTATCACATATCTTGGGCTCCCTGCCTAGGCTGAACATTGCTGACACTTAAATGGTTTCTCTCTCCTGCAAATGTGCATCTAACAGCAGGTTTTCATTCGCGGTAGGATTCAGCCCTTCAGTTCAGCGCGTTAGTGTGAAAGGGCCTCTCCCCGCCCACTCTCCGCCCATTGACCCCTTCTCTCCGCCCTCTCTCCACCTTCTGCGGTGTTTACCGTGGCCAGGGACGTTAACGATTGTTAAGTAACGTTAACGCGTGTTAATGTTACATACCGTGCGTTAACATTATCTAACGATCGTTAATGTTACATAACGCGCGGTATGTAACGTTACTGCAGTTTAGTAAACATACCCCTTTGTCTCTGAAGCAGACAACTTCTAAAAAATTTACACCAGTGCTGGCATTCTAGTGAATATTGTTGTACATTCTTTTCTTCCCAGCATTTCATTTTGATATTTTATTGCTTTATATTGCTTCAGCTGAACCATTTGTTGACTCCTGATGTGGGCATAGTTGCCAAAATTTGGCCAAGTCGGATCTTCAATAAAGTGTATTAATAGAAGACCATCTTTTGTGGCTGCAGTCTCTCTCTGTTCCTTCCTTTTGGTGTTCTTGTTTGCGGATGTTGCATTCCTAATTGTTTTCTTGAAAGAGGACAATGTCAACCTCTCAATATCCAAGCTGTGGAGACTATGGACCTTATATTGAGATGGTCCCCTGATCCTGTGTAATAAGAGTTGGTGACCTGCCCAGACACACCGGTTCCTGGATGGAAAGTTTGAGGAGGGGAGGGAACCATGACTACAGAGGCCAATAAGGAGCAATGAGAATCATCATGTCTCCATCGTTCTTGTGTTTCAGAAGAAACTTTGCAATCAGAGGACTAGGAGGATACAGGTACAGAAGTCCCTCTCTGCAATGGAGGAAGGCATACAAGGCTAATGTGCTGTGAGTCTGTATCCTGGAGCAGAACTGAGGCACCTAAGTGTTCTGAGGAGTGGTAAAAATATTATTGAGGAGGTACCTCACTCCCAAAAGGTAGAGATTGCCACCTCCCGATCCAGGGTCCATTTGTGAGACTGAAGGTCTGTTCAACCTGTGCGCCAGGGTGCTGTCCTCACCAGATAGGTATGTGGCCCTGAGTTCTATCCCCTGGAGATGGAAAAGTTTCACATCCTGACTGTTTCCCAACACAGAAGAAATTGATCTTGTGGAGTCTCTTGGGCAGACCATGTTCCCTGAGTATGGAACCCAATTAGATGTGGTTCCCAACCCAGCTTTGACATGTCTGTCACAAGGAGCTTTTGATAGGGAGAACATAAGAACATAAGATATGCCATACTGGGTCATACTGCCTTTTACTATGCGGACGACATTCTTCTCCTTCACCAAACGTCCCCCTCCCACCCCGATCTCACTCCCTTAAATAACTGCCTCACAGCTGTCACCCACTGGTTGACCCAAAACTGCCTTCACCTCAACCTTGCCAAGACCACTGCCATCTGGTTCCCTCACGGTCATTCTTCCCCCTCTCTAGCCCCATCCCTTTCCAACACTCCCATATCCTTGGTCACCACCTTCCGCTATCTTGGTGTCCTCTTTGATTCAGACCTTACCTTTCACGCTCATATCTCTCACATTACCAAAACCTCTTTCTATTTCCTACGTCAAATTCACGCTATTCGTCCCTTCCTCTCCCCTTCTGCTCTCTCCACTCTACTTCTCTCTCTAGTTATGTCCCGGGTCGACTTTTCTAACTCTATCCTAACCGGTCTGGCCTCCTCCCAACTTCACCGCCTTCAGAGAATCCAAAACACCGCAGCTCGCCTTCTCTCTCATTCATCCCCTTATCACCACATAATCCCTCTTCTCATCCATCTACACTGGTTACCTGTTCCCTTTTATTCCCAATATAAGCTACTCACCTTGGTTCACAAGGCCCTACACACCAGTACCCTACAATATTTAGCTGATCTTATTCACTTTCACACCCCCAGACATACCCCCCCCGCTCGTTCCATTTAAACCGTCTCACCCTTCCCCCCCCCTCAGCCGCTCATCTTCAATCCACCCGCTCCTCAGTTTTTTTCTTCATAGGCCCCGCACTTTGGAACTCCCTTCCCACTTCTCTCCGCCTTGAACCCTGCTACGCAGCATTCAAACAACAGCTAAAAACCCACCTTTTTTCCCTAGCCTTTAACCTCCCCACTTCCCCTCCCCCCTTGTAGCTCTACTCTCCTTCCTCTACTGTTCCTTAACCCACTTTGCTCTTACAATTTGTAATTTCTTTTCCTTTTCCGGCCTTGTGCCTTGCTTTTATTGGTTTTTATTTATTGTAAACCGCTTTGATTTTATTTTGAAGAGCGGTCAATCAAGTTTTAATAAACATAAACATAAACATAACCAAGGTCCATAAAGCCCAGTATTCTGTTTCCAACAGTAGCCATCTAGGTCACAAGTACCTAGCAGTTTTCCCAAAGGACACAGGTTCCATAATGCTTGTATTGGGGCAAGCAGTGGATTTCTCACATCCCCTTTATTTTATTTTATTTATTTTTTATTTTATACACATTTATATACCGCATCTTCCAAAGTTCAGTTGCGGTTCACAGTGAACAATAATTAACAAAGCAAGTTTGTTTTACAGGGAACGTCATATTATAACAGAACATATTTACAAGGAACATCATATTATATATAGAATATACAGTCTAAACAATGTGAGATAATACAGAACAGAATAAACTATATACAATTTTATATATGTATATATTTACATTGAAGTGAAAGGATATAGGCTGTGAGGTCATCATGAGTGTGTGCTATCAGTGTGGGTTAAAGGGAATTTTGCTTGAAGCAGACAGATACCTGTTTAACCTTTGTCTAAAGCAGGTGATGAGTTATCTATGTTATAGTGTTTGGTGAACAGATAAGTTTTCAATTTTTTGCGGAGTTCCATGATCTCCATTAGTGTTCGTAGCTCCTCTGGGAGGGAATTCCAGATAGTTGGGGCTATGTGGGAAAAGGCTCTGTTATTTGTTGATTTGTGGGCTCTTGTATAATCTTTCGGGATCTTTAATCTGTTCAATTGTCCTTTTCTGTGTGTAGTTTTGGATGGTTCTTTGTGTATTAAGTTACATAGCATAGTCGGGGCCATATCATATAAGGCCTTGAATGAAGTTATTATTGTTTTGTAAATTATTCTGCTTTGAATTGGTAGCCAATGGAGGGAGGCTAGTATTGGTGATATGTGTTGGAGTGAGTTAATTTTCAATATGATTCTGGCCACTGCGTTTTGCGCTAATTGCAATCGTTTGATGTTTTGTTTTGATATGCCTATTAGAATTAGATTGGCAAAGTCAAAATGTGGAGTTATGGTGGCCTGGATTATGTTGATAAAGTCTTGTGTAAATACTAGCGGACGAAGTTGTTTGAGGGTTTTGAGTTTGAAATAAATTTTCTTTATGGTATTGCTAATGTGTGTTTCCATCGTAAGGTGTGTGTCTAGTATAACGCCTAGATATCTTATTTCGTTTTTTATTTTAATTTCTTGGTTTTGAAGTCTTATGTGTGTTGGGGGGATATAGGATTTGTTCTTAGTCACGATTAGAACTTCAGTTTTAGTGTGATTTATGTGGAGGTTTTGTGCTTTTAGCCAAGTTGTGATTTCATTATAGCAGTCCGATAGGAGTTGTAGCGGTAGGTTGGGTATCGTGAATGGAATATACATCATAATATCATCTGCGTATAGATGATATTTTACTCCAAATTTTTTTAAAATGTTGCAGACTGGTTTTATGTAAATATTGAAAAGCAGGGCTGACAGCGCTGAACCTTGTGGTAATCCAATTTCTTGTTTATATATGGTTGAGTTTTGATTCCCAATTCTTACATTTTGCGTTCTATTATTTAGGTAGGATGAGAACCATTTATGTACTGTGGAGTTTAAGCCTATTTGTCTCAAGTTATTGAGCATTATTGTGTGGTGTACGCTATCAAACGCAGCTGATATATCAATGAAAAGTAGAATGAAGGCCTGTTTATGATTGTCGATCCCTCTTAGGAGCGCATCTATTAAAACTGTGAGGAGTGTTTCAACTCCATGGCGGGGTCGAAAGCCATACTGTTGCTCATCAAGAGGGTAAGATGAGTCTAGAAAGTCCTGTGCTTGTAATTGAACCACTTTTTCAATTATTTTAGCCAGGAATGGTATGCTTGAGATGGGTCTATATGATGCAGGCAAAGTTTTATCAAGTTTGCTGTTCTTGAGGATTGGCCGTATTTGTGCGTGTTTGAGTGATGGTGGGAGGTAGCCTTGGGTTAGTGAGAGGTTCACTATTGAGAGAATGTAGGGTAATAAAATTGGTAGTGTGTTTTTTATCCATGTTACTGGACATGGATCTAGATAAGAAGTTGTGGTGTTGAGACTGGTGATGATATTTTTTAGTGTCTCTTTAGTTACGGGATGAAACTCTGACCATTCGTCTGAAGGCTGGTGTGATAAGTTGATAATGTCTATAGACACTGACGGCATTTTTGCTTTGTTTTGATAATGGTGGGCTAAGGTTTGAACTGAGATGTCAGTAATCTCGCTGTCAGAAGTTTGAGGGTTGGTTAGATTTCTGACAATGGTGAATAACTCTCTTGGCCTGTTATATGATTTTGATAGTATTTTAGCATAATATTCTTTTTTTGTGCTGTCCAAGGTTTCTTTGTATTTAGTGAGGTGGTTATTGTATATCTCTTTGTGTATCGTCAATTTAGATTTGCGCCAGTTGTGTTCTAGTTTTCTAAGATTCCTTTTCATTTGTTTTAGTGTAGTGTTGAACCATGGTTTGGTATTAGTCTCAGAGTAGGTGATCTTTTTGTGTGTGTGATTAATTTTGGCTGCATTGTTGATGGTTTCATGCCAGTTTTTGACAGTGTCATCTAAATTCGTTGCAGGTGATAAGAGGTGGGGGATTGTTAAGTCAATAAATTCTTCATTGTTAAACTTTTTAAATCTTGTAGTTGGGGCATTTCTGGAGTGATTGTTAGTGCTGGTGAAGGGATATGTAACATTTAATTTGATAATGTAGTGATCAGACCAGGGTATCTGTGTACATTCAACTGACTTTGGATTGATTAGTTTGAAGAGTGTGTTAGGGAGAAGGACAAGATCGAGAGTTCCACCTTTGATGTGTGTAGATGTGTTTATTATCTGATGATATTCCATGTCTGATATAGTATCAAAGAATAGTTTAGAGTCCAATGTTGGCAGTGAGGGAAGGTTAAAGTCTCCTAGCATAATTATAGGGTGTTGTTCAGTGGAAGAGCTGAGGAGTTCAATAAAAGCGTCAAGGCAATCTGGTTTTTGGTCTGGGGGTCTATATACTAAGCAGAGTTTCATGAGACCAATTTTTATTAATAATGTGTCTATGTTGTTAGAGATGTTTGATTGGATTGTTTTGGCACTTAGTACCTTTTTCGTCATCATTAATACACCTCCGCCTTTTCTATTGGTTCTATGTTTATAGAAAGTGTCATAGTCTTCATTATTAAGTTGATTTATGTAGACTGTATCAGTATCGGAGAGCCAGGTTTCTGTGACACATAATATGTCTGGTTTTAAGTCAGATATTAAGTCATTAAATATGGGCAGCTTGTTTTTCATCGAGCGTGCGTTGATAAGGATGCATGAGAGGGATGTTGAGTTATTGGTGCATGTTCCCTTGGTTGTTTGTTGTGGGTTTGTTTGTTTTATGTGAATTAGTCTATGGAAATTTAATCTAGGATGGTTGTTTGGATAAATGTGTCCAATATGGTAGTTGTTTCGAGTGTGTGTGTGAATTATGGGAATTGTTTTATGATTTTTGCTATTTAGGCTTAGTGTTAGGTCAATGGTTAGTATTGCTAAGACTAAGCCGATATAAGATAGTTTCATTAGCATATTGTTTGTACTTGGCATTTTAGATGGGTTGCTGTTAGTGGAGCTAAGCAGTTATATACTAGGGTAGGAAGATGAGAGAAAAAGTAAACCACTGGGAAGTTGTGTTATGCAGAAAGTTGATAGGAGAGCTGCTAGATACAGTATTAATCCTAATTGATGAAAGTTACTGACAAAAGTATATAATTGTGTGATAGCTACTGACAACAGTACTGATTGATAATATACTACTGACAACAGTAATAAAATGTATGATAGTTACTTGCTAGCTAGCTACTGACAACGGTTCTGAATGATGAAATACTACTGGCAACAGTAATGAGTACAGCTGACAACAGTTACTTGCTAGCTAGCTACTGACAACGGTTCTGAATGATGAAATACTACTGGCAACAGTAATGAGTACTGCTGACAACAATAATGCAGAGAGAGCTAGTGAGGTATTCAATTTTGGGATCAGTATCAATTGTTGCAACAATTAAATCCACATTGAGTAGTTATGTATTCAATTTTAGTAACAATGTAAATCACTAGGCAGTTTATATCAGATAAAATAATTATCAGGCAGTATTAGATTCGGACTAATTTCAAAAATGCAATTAGTACTGGCAGCGGTATAGCATTTCAGTGTTATATCATACTGACAACAGTAATTGAATCATACTGGTTATACACTATGTGTGGATATATGCTACTGACAACAGTATTAAATTCGGACAGAGATTATTTGTAATGGCAATATGTATTAATACTAACGATAGTAATGCAGCTCTGTGATATATCTTATTTACAACAGTGATCAAGCTATGCCAGATAAAATGTAGATTACCAAGTTTAAGTTACAATGTAATAATTGTTTATGGTTGTTTCCTCCAGGAACTTGTCCAAATCTTTTTTAAACCTGGCTACACTAACAGCTTTTACTATATTCTCTGGTAATTAATTCCAAAGTTTGATTACGTGTTGATTGAAAAAAATATTTTCTCTTATTAGTCTTAAATAGGTTACACTATAGTTTCATTGTATGTCCCCTAGTCCTTCTATATTTTGATGGCATAAATAATTGATCTATGTTTACCTGTTCTATGCCATTCATTAGTTTATGGAGTTCATATCTCCCCTCAGCTGCCTCTTTTCCAGTTGAAGAGTCCTAACCTTTTTGGCCTCTCCTCATGGGGGTATCCTTCCATCACCCTTTGGTGGCTCTTTGCTGTACCTTTTCTAAAGATGCTATTTTGTTTATTTAACAGGTTTTATAATCCTGCTTTATCATTTCAAACAAAGCAGTTTACATTGTAACTTAAACTTGGTAATGTATGTTGAACAGGAATATTGATAACTTGGGTTCTTCTGAGGCAATGGAGGGTTAAGTGACTTGCCCAAGGCCACAGGGGGTGTTGGTGGGAACTGAACTCTGGTCTCTAGGGTCCCAAGCCAGTGCCCTAACCATTAGGCTACTCCTCCATGCCACTCTTCTCTCCACTCCATTAGGCTATATCCTTTGTAAGATACAGCGACCAGAATTGCATACAATATTCAAGGTGTGGTCGCACCATGGAATAATACAGAGGCATTATAATATCCTTGGCTTTATTCTCCATTCCTTTCCTTATGATTCCTAGCATTCTATTTGCTTTCTTGGCCGCCGCTGCACACTGGGTGGAGGGTTTTAACATGTTATCCAGTCTTCCCAGACTACTTTGAAAATCCAAGATCGGAGGTTAGAAGGGGCTACCTCTGAGTAAAATGCGTATTTACTCATCTGTAGCAGGTGTTCTCCGGGAACAGCAGGAATCAGTTCTTACATATGGGTAACGTCAAGATCGACAGAGCCCATGCGATATAAACTGCCCAGCTTTCATAGAAAGCCTTTGGGAGTTCCACCATGCATGCATGGTCACCTTCCCATCCAAAGGTACCATCTTACCTCAGTATGATGACATAGCTCACTATTATGTACCAACACAACGAAAGCAGATATCACGTAGGATGCAACACACAGTCTAAAACGTGACATTTGTGGAAAGACAGAGCTTTTATATTTTTTGATAACTCCAAGGGGCATGTTTACTAAACCGTCTTAACGTGCGCCCAGTGATAATGTGCAGGATGCCATAAAAGGTGTGGGCATTCCGGTCTTAACATAGCAATCGCGTATTATCACGCGATAAAGTGCGCCGCGCACATTATCGCGTGATAGAGGGAGCTGTGCATGTTACCGCGCGTTAAGCTTAATTAGGCGGGCTGACTTGCAAATACAACAACAGAGGTGTAGCACAATGGCTACTACATTGACTGATGAAACAGGGGTCATGAGTTCAATCCCCCAGTGGGCCTAATGAGTAAGGTTGGCCAAGGCAATTCCTTTTCCTGCTTGAAACAGTACAACAATCTGTGCTGCCAGCTAAAAATACCTGCACCCCAGTGCCATAAACTAATGCACCTTTTAGGGCGCACCAGAAGGCACATCCTAAACCACCATGTCAGTCAAGGTGGGTTATAATGTGCCCCAGAGGCCATGTCGAAAGGTTGCCAACTCCCAAGGCACCATAGTAGGCACCCCATAAGCTGGCTGAATCTAAGGTGTGGCTTAATATGCCCCAAGGATGTATAGGTGAACCCAAAAATGTTGGCCAAGGGCAGTAAGGTCCCCCAATTTGAAATGCAAGAGAGTATGGGCCAAACACAGATGTAACCCTAACACTGCACAGAGCAACAAGGAAAGACAATGCACAAGTAATGGAAGGAAGTAGATCTGAGCTGATAACCAGACAAATCTGCGTCCAGCCCATGTGGCAGCTGGAAAAATGGACAAACATATCAGGGGCAGCTGTAGCGATGCACAGAGTGATGGTAATGTACCATGCAATAATGACAGTATGTGGCAGAGGATGGGAAGACGTGTCCAGCAGAGGAGGTAGACGTGGCAGGACAGGTGTAATGACAGGATAACAGCGGAGTAGCAGTGCTATGCAGAGCACACACAGGAGAGGCAACCAGGGAGAGCTGCAATGCAGAAATGTGTAGCAGGGCAGGACGTGGGGTAGCAGCATGCACATCAGGGTAGGACGGCACACAGCTGGCAGACACACATAGATGGACAGAAGGATGGGTGACAACTGTGATAAGGATACAATGTGCTAACAGCACAGATCTGCACAGATATGACTGTCACAGGAATGAAAAGTAGCTGTGCAGGGCAGGCATACAAATGAAAGAGAACAGAGAGGAATCAAACCTATGCCCATTAGCACAAATGGCAATGCACAAACCGGTAGGCCCCACCACCAACATGAGGTCATTAGCAAAGGCTGCATACAAGAATACTGCAGGGCATCACACAAGAAGCCTGCTGGCTGCCAGGATAGGCAAACCCCCAACAGTAACCATGATGACATGCACATGCAGATCTGGTGTGTACAGATCAGATCACAGTCTGTAATTGGGACCAGAGCCACATATAACTACATGCACACACACACAATGAAATGTTATGCAGTGGATACAGCATGCCAAGGAGGAAAGAACCTAAACCCAAAGGGTGGCAGGGGATGCTCTGTGGAGCAGGGCAAAATTTGGAACAGAACAGGAGAGAATTGAACCTGCAAACAGGTGTGCTACAGGCCAGCTGAACTGCAGCAATGCCAATCCCCCAAGTGGACTGCCATGTAAATGCTATAAAGAAAGAGACATATGTAACAGCTAATATGTGATGGATAGGCAGCACATAGGGCACACTTTGGTGTACAGTGAAGAGATGGAAGGGTGTGTGCATAGGTGATGAACCTGCAGGTACCTAATGGTCATGTTAGCACAACAGGAAAAAAAAAGCAAACCCCATGTGGGGATCAAACCTACAACCTATAGTATTAGAGTACATGTCTGTAACCACTATCCCAAACAACCACAACAAGCACCCTGTGCACAATGCAAAAATAGTATCTCAAAGTGAAGGTGTGTATGGGAACCTGTAACACGCAGTGATGTGGCAAACAGCTGGCAGATAGACAGTTGCCACCGTACAAGGATGTGAGCACAGGTGGGCCATGTACATGACCAGGAAATCATTAAATACAAGTGTCAGTGTGATCAAGAGCAGCAGAGACAAATGTACGTCAAACACATATTTTTATTTTGGTTAATCATCACAGATAGTGTAGATGCTGCCATCATAATATCAAAGTGAGTGGATCCCAGGTGAAAAACGGAAACACATTTTGCAGGGCAGCAATCCACATCTTACAGAAAGGTCACTGGCCCGTCTACAAATGACGGGCAGGAGAGATAATGTGCATCAGGTGCATGGTGTTCAGTATGCATTAGGCCCCCACCCCCACAAGCTGCTGCATGCCCCAAATGTGTTAGTTACATATGTGTGCATGTAGACAGTAGGCGGTGCATGATGAGGGCCCAACACACATCAGTCATGATCTGTTCCTTAAAACATATCTTTCTGCCAACACTGGAGGCACACAAATGAAAAAGCATATGTTGTCAAAAGTGTGAAAGTTTAAACACACATATCAAAATTTATGTTACAGCTGTCACATTATGCCTGATATAGGAATCAAAGCTGCAACAATGTAACCCTAAACAATTGTCAAATGCACAATGAGGATATGCTAACAGGTAGCAGAGGCACATGAACACAGAGAATTCAAAAGAAACCATCTGCAGAAACATGCAGAGATGACACTATGCAGAAGGTCCTCCTGCACTGGTTGGTGTGGATACAGTATCCTCACACATATATCACGGTACATGGAATGCACTAATGAAGGAAGAAAATGGACACTCACACTGCCACACTCCAAATATAACGGGGCAATGTGAGTGTCGTTACCTCAGGGGATAAATAGGACTGCACAGACATGCAATGCTCGGTTTGTAAATCAATGCAGAGCGTCACATCTGTACAGTAAAGCACAGTTACTTACCTGTAACAGGTGATCTCTGGGAACAGCAGGAATTAGTCCTCACATATGGGTACGTCGGTACCGACGGAGCCCGTGCGGGAAAGCTCCCCAGCTTCTTAGAATAGAAGCTTTTGGGACCTCCCACTGCACATGCGCACTGCCTTCCCGCCTTCCTGAACAGCTCTCCTCAGTTTCGAGTTTATAGCTGAGTCAACAGAGAGAGGACAGGAAGATAGATAGATAAAAGATACAACTCCTAGGGGAGGTGGGTGGGTTGTGAGGACTAATTCCTGCTGTTCCCAGAGATCACCTGTTACAGGTAAGTAACTGTGCTATCTCCAGGAACAAGCAGGAATAAGTCCTCACATATGGGGACTCCCTAGCTTAGATGCATGGGATCCCCTGTAAAGGTTCGCCATCTTCGTATGGATCTCAGGCATCCATTCTGGGAAGGTGGGCAGGAGTTGTTTAGGAATGGAACAGGTGCTTGAGGACAGCCTGGCCAAACAAGGCATCCCGGCGGGAGTCCTTGTCCAAACAGTAATGGGCTGTGAAGGTATGAACCGAGGCCCAGGTAGCGGCTCGACAGATCTGATCTATGGAAACAGAGTGCAGATGAGCCATAGAAGTTGCCATGGCCCTCACATTGTGAGCAGTGACATGGCCTTCCAGAGAAATGTTTTTGCTCTGGTAAGCAAAAGAAATACACTGAGCAATCCAATTGGAAAGTGTACGCTTGGAGACTGGAAGTCCCAAATGGGAAGGATCAAAGGCCACAAAAAGTTGAGAAGACTTTCGATGTGGCTGAGTCCTATTAAGGTAAAAAGCGAGAGCTCTTTTACAATCCAGAGTATGAAGGTTCCTCTCTGCATTGGATGCATGAGGAGCTGGAAAAAAGACAGGTAGATATACCTCTTGATTAAGATGAAAAGGCGAGACCACTTTAGGCATAAAGTGGGGATTCGTCCTAAGGACCACCTTATCATGATGAAATCTTGTGTAAGGTGGATTAGCCACTAAAGCCTGCAGCTCACTGATGCGGCGAGCCGAAGTGACTGCAATGAGGAAGATGACCTTCCAGGAAAGAAATTTCAAGGAGGTGGAAAACATTGGCTCAAAAGGTGGCTTCATAAGTTGACCGAGCACTAGATTCAAATCCCATGCGACCGGGGGTGGTCTGATGGGAGGTTTAGTGAGAGTCAGGCCTCTCATGAATCTTGCAACAAGAGGATGAGAGGAGATAGGTTGTCCATTTATATGTTTCAAGGATGCTGCAATAGCGCTTAAATGGACTCTTACCGAATTCGTCTTGAGGCCTGCATTGGATAGATGCAGGAGATAATCAAGAAGAGAATTCAAAGGAAGTGCCAGAGGGTCAAGACCCTGCTGAGCACACCAAATGGAAAAACGTTTCCATTTGAAAGCATAGGAACGCCTGGTAGAGGGTTTCCTAGAGGCAGAAAGGATATCTTTCACTGGTTGGGAAAGATGAAAGTCTTGAAGGCTTAAGCCTTCAGTAACCAAGCACTGAGGTGAAGGGATTTGGGGTTTGGGTGCCACAAAGTCCCCTCCTCCTGAGACAGGAGGTCTGGCGCAGCTCCCAGATCCAAGTAGGATCCCTGGGAGAGCTGTAGAAGTAGAGGGAACCACACTTGGCGTGGCCAGCGTGGAGCTATGAGGATCATAGTTCCATGATCCCTCTGGAGTTTGAACAGAGTCTTGGGAATCAAAGGAATGGGTGGAAAGGCATATAGGAATGCCTGATTCCAATTCAGGAGAAAGGCGTCCGTAGCCTGAGCTCCCTGACACGGAGTTCTGGAACAGAACCGGGGAAGTTTGGCATTCCACGGACTTGCAAAGAGGTCTATGTCCGGGGTCCCCCATTCCTGAAAGATTCGGTTTATTTGGTCCAAATGTAGGGACCATTCGTGTGGCAGCAGAACTCGACTGAGCCTGTCTGCCCGAGAGTTTTGAACTCCTGGGAGATACACTGCTAGCAGGTGAATCTGATGCTCTCTGGCGAAGGCCCATAGTCTTAGAGCTTCGTTGCAAAGCGACAGAGAGCCCGTCCCTCCTTGTTTGTTTATGTAAAACATGGCCACCTGATTGTCCGTCTGAACTAGGACAGTGAGGTTGGCTAGGAGGGAGTGGAAGACCTTGAGGGCAAGGTAAATTGCTCGCAGTTCCAGAAGATTGATATGAAGGGTGGTCTCCTGTAGAGACCAAGTGCCCTGAGTGGAGAGAGTTTGCAGATGGGCTCCCCACCCTGTTTGGGAGGCATCTGTTGTGAGGGTTGCTTGGGGTAGCAATGGTTGAAATGGAGCCCCCAACAACAGATTCTTGGTGGAAGTCCACCAGTGGAGGGACCAAAACAGACGATCGGAGGTTTGTATTTGGTCTGAGAGCGCTCCTGACGCCTGAGTCCACTGAGTGGCCAGGGTCCATTGAGCTGCTCTCATATGAAGACGAGCATAGGGCACCACATGCACTGTGGAGGCCATATGACCCAGTAGGCGTAGCATTTCCCTGGCTGTCAAGTGAGTGCTGGACTGAGCTTGGGAGGCCAAACTCAGGAGGCGCTGGCCTCGAACCTGTGGAAGGTAGGCCCTTGCAGTGATGGTGTCCAACTGGGCCCCTATGAATTCTAGAGATTGAGTAGGGATGAGTTGGGACTTGGGAAGGTTTACTACCAGTCCCAGATACTGCAAAAGGCTCCTTGTGTGGTCCAGGGAAATCTGGGCCTGTGACTGAGTTGGAGCTCGGATGAGCCAGTCGTCCAGATATGGGAAGACAAAGATTCCCATGCCTCTTAGAAATGCGGCTACGACTGCCATGCATTTTGTGAATACTCTTGGAGCAGAGGCTAGACCGAAGGGGAGTACTCTGTATTGGAAATGTTTTCCCTGAAACAGAAAGCGAAGATACTTTCTGTGGGATGGATGGATGAGTATATGTGTATACGCATCCTGTAGGTCTAGAGAACAAAGCCAGTCCTGACCCTGGAGGTAAGGAAGGAGAATGCCGAGAGACAGCATTTTGAATTTCTCCTTGAAGAGAAATTTGTTCAATTCTCTCAGATCTAGGATTGGTCTGAATCCCCCTGTCTTCTTTGGAATGAGAAAATAAGGGGAGTAGAAACCGGACCCTTGTTGAGGAAGAGGAACCTCTTCTATGGCCCCTTGGGCAAGAAGAGAGGAAACCTCTTGACCCAACAGGGTTAGGAGAGATGGGGGAGAATTGAATGGTCTCACCATATGATGGGGAGGAAGGCTGGAGAAATGAAGTTTGTAACCCTCTCGAATGATAGAGAGGGTCCATTGTTCTGTTGTGATTTGTTCCCATCTGGGAGCAAAGTGAACCAACCTTCCGGGTATGGTGAGAGGTTCTGGTTGTGTTAGAACCAGAAGTGGCAAGTTCCCTAGGAGCAAGTCAAAACCCCTGAGGGGTTGGAGCCTGCTGAGCTACAGTAGCTGCTGCAGGCTTAGCTCGTGCTTGTTTGGATTGCTGACGCTTAGCAGTATAGCGAGGTTGAGAAGACTGCTGGCCAGTATTTGAAGCAACTCTGGCCTTCTTATAGTAAGGCCTTTTAAAAGACTTTTTCTTAGTAGGAATTGAAGTGGACTTTGAAAGTCTTTCCAAGGTGGCATTTTCAGCATCCATCTGGGTGGCTTTGATTTGCCACTCTTCCCCAAATAAGTTCTCACCTGTACAGGGCAGATTACGTAAGCCATCTAGAACCCAAGGTTCCAGATCAGAGGCCTGGAGCCAAGCAAGACGTCGGGCTGCAATAGCAATGCCCGAAGCCCTACTGGCTCCCTCAAAGGAATCATATGCTGCCCTATTAGAGAACTTAGAAACCTCTAAGAGTTGTTTCACTAGGGAAAGGAAACCCTGCTTTTTATCCTCAGGGATAAAGGGGGCAAAATGCCGCACCTTTTTGGCAAGTTCCTCCAGGAACATGCCCATATAGAGACTGTAGGAATTAATCCTGGCTATAAGCATACTAGCCTGGAAAATTTTCCTACCAAAAGAGTCCAAAGTCTTACATTCCCGTCCTGGAGGGGTGGAAGAGTGCCTTTTGGTACTCCTAATCTTCTTCATTGCAGACTTCACCACAATAGAGTGGTGGGGCAATTGAGTCTTTTGGAAACCAGGAGAAGGAGGGACCCTATACATGGTGTCCAACCTACGGGAATAAGGAGACAAAGTCAAAGGATTTTCCCAGAAATCCATCAGTTGTTCTTGAAGGATTTCATGGATAGGCAGGGTAACTGCCTCCTTAGGGGCCTTTGAGTATCCCAAAATATCCAGTTTTTTGGATCTGGGTTCCTTTTCAGAGGATGTGGTAATAGAAAGGGCTGTAGCCATATCTAAAACAAAGTCCTGGAAGGACAAATCCTCTGGAGGGGACATTCTCCTTTTAGGAGAAGAGGGCTCCTCAGGTAAGTTGAGTGAAAACTCAGCAGAATCATCAGAGGAGTGAAAATCCTCAGAGGAATCGGTGCTTTCCTCTAACGCACGATACGCGTACCGATCGGTATCGATATCGGGCGTATCGGGTATGGAACCGGTATGGAGCGAAAGCCCATACGGTACCGACTTGCGTTTAGAGGTGGACGGCCTCGATACCGGCATGGCGGACGATACCGGTATCGGGCCCGGAACCGCTGAAAGCGGAACCGATGGCGTTGCAGCTTTAATGAAAGCCATGACGGCCTGCTGCATGGACTGTACAGTATCGCCCATGGACGCCATAGCTGCCTGGATGTCGGTACCGGAGTGACCCCGTACCCCAGAGCAGGCTAACAGGTGATCTGTCGAGGCCGTAGCATCGATATCAACCTGAGACCCCTGAATTGGCGTTTTTGGAAGTTGGACTTCCCGCCGGGGTTGTTTGGCTGGGGCAGGGTCCTCAAGTTCTAAGCTAAGAGCCTCTCGATGCTTTGAAGGAGATTTGCTCTTTGAGGACTTGCCCACAGAAGGTTTGGTTACCTGAGATCCATCCGGAGAAGAAGACCTGGATGACTGTGATGCTGTATTCTCTGAAGCAAACAGCACATGGAATTTGTTGGCCCGGTTCTGCAGCCCACGTTTAGACATGTGGGAGCAAGATGGGCAGTCCGGTATGGAATGGTCAGGCCCCAAACATTTCAGACACCAGTCATGGGTGTCTGTGACTGAAATAACAGCATTACATTTGGTACACTTCTTAAATCCAGGGGCTGGCTTCTCCATGAGGAGAAAATTGAGTAGGCCGAGAGGCCTCTCTGAAGTGACCAAAAAGCTAAAAAATAAGAAAAAAGAATTATAATTTTTTAAAGAAAGAAAGAAAAGACCGGCGATACCGGTATCGGTATGGGGAAGGCAGGTACGCGGTCTAAAGAAACAAATAAAATAACAATTTCTTCAGCGGTGACAGGAACACGACCTGCTGGCTCCGCGGAAAAAGAGAAACTGAGGAGAGCTGTTCAGGAAGGCGGGAAGGCAGTGCGCATGTGCAGTGGGAGGTCCCAAAAGCTTCTATTCTAAGAAGCTGGGGAGCTTTCCCGCACGGGCTCCGTCGGTACCGACGTACCCATATGTGAGGACTTATTCCTGCTTGTTCCTGGAGATACAGACACAATAAGCTGTATATAACGATGGAAATAAAGGTCACAGTAACCCACACAGAAGCCATATTGCAACCTGCTGTGTTGCACCAACATAGTCAGTCACATGCACATGCATCGTGTACATTGCAACATGATACAGTGATGCCACACATGCACTGTAACACCCTTGGTGATTGCAAACAGCAATCCCAGATGCTGGTATGCTGTAAAGTGGCGTCGTGGCAAATACTGTGTCATGTCCAAGTGGAGGCTAGGTGGACATGGACCTCTCCAGTGTTCCCCCTGTGCCACGCGCATGGCTGTATGCCCGTGTCATACCAAACAGATGAGCGTATCTTGCGTTCCATGTCATACACATGGGCAAAACACAACAACACAATGTCAGAAGGATGTAAAACATACAGTGTGTAAACGGGTGCCAGGCCTTCGCCTAGGGTGCGAAGGTTGGGGCTACCCTGATATCTTCTGTTAGCAAATAATAGTCGTAAGTCAAGTGTTCAAGGCAAAACATAACAAGGAATTTATTCCCCCTTCCCAAACGATTTTTAAGTGCAAAACAAAGCATGGAAAACAAACAGCTTCTTCTGAAAGAAAAATATCTTCTTTTTCTTTGCTATAAACAAAACTTAACATAAAGACTCAATGTTGTCTGCAAGGCATAGCGTACAATCCATAGGAGCATATTCAGGTTCACTAGTGCTACACTCCCATTGCATATCCTCACATTCAGGGTGTGTGGGGTTTGGCTTCAGACCTTTACTGCTGTCTCTGGAAAAACCCCTCGCTGAGAACTCGGGTATCTCATAAGAACACAGTTCCATACAGTGAGGTTTAAAAGTACCTGTAGCTGTAGTGTTTCTTCCCCAGCTCTCCTTTTGTTCCCTCCAGTTATCAGGAGCGCCTTTATAACTTTCTGCTGACACTTCTTGTGTTGAGCAGTGCCCTGGCCCTCTGTTCCGAACAGAACTTCTGGCTTTCCTTATTATAGTGCTAGGCTCCCACCTGGGAGACTCCCTGCTCTCTTGGTCCAGGTAGGTTCCTAGCCACAGGGTGTGCCTTCCTTCCTTCTGCTGCCCTGGCTTCTCTCTCTGAGCTGCAACCTGGTTCCTCACAGGACCTCCAGCTGCCTGTAGTCTGTGTGCTTTTCCAGCCACATTTCTCTGAGGCTTCTCCTCTGCTGCTTCCTGCTTCTCTGACATGCCCACTGCTTCTCTCTGAGGAATCCCAGCACTCCTTTCTCTCTGGGGAATCACAGCACTCCCTTCTCTCTGGGAAATCACAGCATTCCTTTCTCTCTGGGGAATCACAGCACCCACTTCTCTCTGGGGAATCACAGCACTCCTTTCTCTCTGGGGAATCACAGTACTCCTTTCTCTCTGGGGAATCACAGCACCTCCTTGCTGGAGCTACCCTCCAGCTTTTATCTCTCTGTTCCCTGCAGGCTGGCTCGGCTTTCTTGCCCAGGTGAGTGTAATCAAGCTCTGAGCTTGCTGTTACGTCAGAGCTTGGGTGTGTCCGCTCTGCTCCTCTCTTTCCCTTTTTCTCATGAGCTGTATATGCTGACTGACTAACAGTTTCAAAGGTAAATTCCTCCTTTCTATCTATTTGCATAGGTTCTGTGTGGGCTTCTACGTCACAAGTGACAATGTTAGTCTCTGCTGCACATGTGGGGACCAGTACACAGTGTCCAAAGTGCAAAAGTTGTCTGCAATCCAACAAGTCATGTTACGACTGTCCTTGAAACCCTGGGCATGCATAGTCAAGTGTGATATCCCAATATGCCTCAGTACTGGAAAGGTCATGTGTGTCTCCTGTGATGAACACAACACCCAGCCAGAGCACAGCAGCAACGGTGTGTTGGACAGGCCTGTCATGCCCAAAGTAGCAGTCCAACAATAATACTGTCCATCCTAGGCATGTGTCCCACTCTCAGAGGTCAAACATCCTATGGCACCATTTCCCAGGGATAGTTCCATGGTGTTCTTGTGTCCTCCAACAGGTGGTTGATGGTGACGCCGGATGCACCGTAGTAGATGTGCTTTGTGTGTTCACTGCCCTGTGTCAGAAGAGGATAAACAATGTAGTGGTATGCTGCTTGCAACATCATCCCAAACTGCACAGAGCGAAACATCAATATGTACGTAAGAAAACGTCACAAAGGCAAACATAACATGATCACAACACAGAACACACTGCATGTGGGGACATATCGAATTGGAACCACAGACGAGGGTGTCACATGGAGATGGTCATGTCCATGCCCATGTTACACAGGCGTCTCACAGCTCCATCCCATGTGCATCAGCATTTGTGTACATAGATCCAACAGGAAATGTCTATGAGACAAACAGTAAATCATTAACATGTAAAGGCTGATGTCATTCACAAAAGACCAAAGGTGCAACCTACCGTGTGTTTGCAGCAAGTGTATGTTTGGGATCCCCTGAGGCTCTCAAAGGCCATAACACGTCACAGTCAAGGGAGAAGATGTCACTGAAATGTGTAGAGTCACCATGTCCCCAGTGGTCTGTCAGCATACAAGAAATAGGTCAGCCCACAACACACAACACATGTCCACAATATCCACAAGGTAAATAGCAGTAAGGTAGAGATAGCACAGTCACCACCGCTCCCCAGGTGTACAGACCCCTCACACCACATGATAAAGCACAGTTACTTACCTGTAACAGGTGATCTCTGGGAACAGCAGGAATAAGTCTTCACATATGGGTACGTCGGTACCGACGGAGACAGCGCGGGAACGCTTCCCAGCGTCCAATCAAGAGCTTTAGGAAACATCCCAGCACGCCTGCGTACTGCCTTCCCGCCTTTCCCAACTGCCTCTCCTCAGTTAAGTTTTAAAGCTGAGACAAAGAGAGAGAGAGAGGAAAGGAAAGATAGATAGAGATACAACTCCTGGGGAAGTGGAAGGGTTGTGAAGACTTATTCCTGCTGTTCCCAGAGATCACCTGTTACAGGTAAGTAACTGTGCTATCTCCAGGAACAAGCAGGAATGAGTCTTCACATATGGGGACTCCCAAGCTGAGATGCCTGGAGTCCCAGCATGTCATAGGCTGGAACATGCTATCTCCCAGAACACCAGGCATCCTGAGGATGGAGGGTAGGAGTTGAAGAAAGAAGGATGCTGTGGAACAGCTAACCTAGCATAGGACTGCAGAGATGGAGTCCATGTGTGGATGATGATGGTCATCAATAATATTGCAAAAGATATTGCAATATGGACCTCCCCTGACAGGATTTCACAGAAGTATGGAGGTTCATGGGTCTACTGGGAAACCTAGTAGAGGAACCTTGAAGAGGACCTCACTGTAAGTGGAGGTAATAATCCTGTAGGAAAACCAGTGGAGGTCAGAATCTTGAAAGGCAACAGGTAACCCCAGTAGGAAAACTGGGGTAGTCCAAAAACGGCGGCCCTTCAGCGGAAGGATTTATGAGAAAAACCCTAGCTCTTTTGGAGGCAGAGTGAGTCACTCTTAGAAGCAAAAAGAGAAGGCTAACCGATTTGGACAAACAGGCACAGTCTTTGTGGGGAGAAAGGGTGTGGGAACTCCTTGTATCCCAAAAAGAGAAGACAAATGCCTGAGGCGTTAAGCCTGTGATTAACTGAAAATCCACAATGTCTCTCCTAACTGGGGTAAGCTAGGAGAGATATTGGGCACGGAGAGCTTCAGATGTACCTAAACCATTAGGTTATGGTATAAAAATTGTTGACTACCACAGGAGTGGTTGTGTGTGTAGAACCCCAAACCTGCTAGATAGCATAGGTATGGGTAAAGGCCCTCTGTCAGAATCATATAACTATATGAGGATAGACAGTGAGATAGATAAGTATGTGGATACATATCTATCTATAATAAAATATCTCAACAGATACATATATATATATATATAGATAGATAGATAGATAGACAGACATATAAGAATATATCTATAGTGAGATATGGCAGGGCATAAAATACACACCAAAAAATAAATATGGATATGTAGGCCTACATATGGGTGTCTGCAATTAAACAGACAGAGATATGCCTACAGCACAGTGATCACATAGGATATGTAGAGAGGAAAGATTCATCTAATAACAAGGAGGTGGAACCTACTTGAGAAGACATATAGAGAATCTATTCCTCCTGGTCATGATCTGCAAGAATGCTAGTTAGAGAAAAATAACCAGGACTGTTACGTGAAAAACAAAAGACAATGTCAATGTGCAGCCAGCAAGTCCCGAGTCTTCCAGGACTGTAGCATGGTAAGTAGACAGAAGACGCCTAGAGATGAGATACCATGTTGACCTGCTTTAGGGCAAAGGTATCATGCGTTCTTACCATGAGGACGAGCATATCCCCAATTGGGAATACTATGGACCAAAGCAGGGAACTGGCAACTCCTTGAGCTTTCACGTAAGAGAAGGCCTATGTCCTTTATATCAAAAAAGGAGATAGTAAAAGAAGGGAGAATCTTCTAGTCATGGGAGACATGACTGAAAAGCCTTTTCTAACCAGCTAGGATAGCTGTTGGAGAAAAAAAAGACCATGCTCTCTAGCAAGGGCCCATAGTGGAAAGCTTCTCTGTAGATTGCAGAGAGCATGATGCAGGAGAATGAGGAGATAGAACTGGCTGTTAGAGTGCCAGTATCTCTGCCAACTATGCTGCCAAATTCAGGAAAATGAAGATGGCAGAATAGAAGACAAACTAGGTAGCTTGTAGTGAGATGATCTCGAAGAGAGATGAAGCACTGACTTGGAGCCACTACTAAGACTAGACAGAATGTTAGTGGAGGACAATTTGGTTGTTTGTGGACAAGAACCAGTGGTCCAAACATTAAAGCTCCTGCATAGGCAGCTGTTAGCAAGACAGCAGAAAAAAATCTTACTGTTTAAAAACAGAAAGAACAGACAGAACAGGAGTAGGAACATGGACATGTCTGATAAGCTACCCCAAAGCAAGATTGAGCGGAGGAGGTAACTCCGCACTGGAAAGTGAGAAAAGTAGAGAGGCTGAAGAAAAAGCCTCCCAGTAAGTAATTCCCTCTTACAGGGGAAAAACTTGGTAAGAGGGTGGAGAGAATGGAGCTGAAGAAGACTTAAAAAGTAGGAAGTCTATAGAAAGGAAAGATACATGCTGGCACAGGAACTATCATTTGATAGTGGTTAGACCTCTTTTCCTAGCAGGAAAAAGAGGAGAAACCTGTGATCTATAGGCATGAATATCCTGACAGCTCATAGAAATATAGAAAAAATGGATATCTTTTGGAAAGGGATCCATGTGTAGGGGTTAGAATGAGGCGGTGGATTGCCTCCATTGAGAAGAAGCAACTGTAGATGCTAACCCCAAGAGTCACAAGCATCTGATGATGATTGATCAGAAACCCTGCAGATGCTGGGTTTGCTGAGCCTGGTGAGAGGTTGGATTCTTCAGACCAGGACGATGCCTCCCCTGTTGGGGAACATTTGTATGATGGGCAAGTGATGAATAAAACCTTCTTCTCCTGTGGGAAGAAAGTTTGGTAGGAGATTTCCTACCTAGTGGGACAGAAGAAGGTGTAGAACAAACCTTAGGAACAGGTAAATCAGTGGATAACTGAGTAACCTGACGTAAAGACTCCTTGTTGAAAAGATTTCCTCCAGTGCAAGGAGTATGTCCCAGACGTTGTTGTGCCCATTTGTCCAAGTCTGAAGATTGGAGCCATGCTCTACGTCGTGCCCCTATAGCAATAGCAGAAGTTCTGCTAACAGACTCAAAAGAGTCTAGGGAAGCACGAGAAAGAAACCAAGAAATATTCTGGATATGCTTAAGCAGTGAAGAATAGTCTTTACTCCTAGAATCTGGAAGAAAAGGAGTCAAAATATGTAACTGCTTTGTGACTTCCTCAAGAGAAAGACTCATATAAAAATATATGAGAGAATTCTTGCAGAAAGCATAGATGTCTGGAAGGTTTGACGTCCAAAGGCATCTAGTGTCGTAGACTCACGACCTGGAGGATAAGAAGAGTGCTTTTTCTTACTCTTTACCCGCCTCATTGCTGATTCCACTACTATGGAATGATGAGGAAGTTGAGTCTTTTGAAACCCTGGAGAGGGGGGCACTTGATATAAAAGATCAGTTGCCTTGGGAGGTGGGGGTACCCTTAAAGGTGTTTCCCACATTCCTAGAAGGAGATCCTGCAAGGAATGATGCAAAGGAAGCATTATGTTGTCCTTTGCTTTGGCAGAAACAGATGCCTTTGCCGCAAGGACGGCGTTTCTGTATTTTGTTGCCTATATTCATGAAGTTCAGGAAGCACTTGATACAGGGAACCATTTCCCGAAACGTGCACGTCGTGCTGCTACATTTCTGGAAGAGCAACATATCTTTGAAGTTTCAAAGCAGGAACTCAGATAAGTGACGGCTTTTGTTTTTAAGAAAAATCTGTTTGGTTACATTGAGTAGGACTTATAATAAAATAAAAGAAGCTGGCAGTCTGGAGGGGGAAGTGATCACTCACATCCTTCCTACGGCTTAGCTCCGACAAAAAAAAAATATATATTTTTTACATATTTAACCATTTCTGTTGACTACAGAGGCTTCTTTTTTAAGTGATTCCTTTGTATTAGTCTTGGCAGAAACAGAGCCTTGTGCAGGATCATGTCCTGGAATAGGAATGGCAAGAGATCTTACTATATCCAGGAGGAAACTCTGAAAAGAGGGATCCCAAACAGGAATCTCCCCTGGACAGGGTAGATCTAAAGAACTAGCCTGAGCATCCACAGAGTTATCCAAATATATAGGAATAGAAGATCCTGCAGAGTGCAGTGTGGAATGCTTAAAAGATGGTTGCTGGTACTGGCTGTCAGGAGCAGCCCCCATCCTTACCACATCGTCCATGCCAGGTATCGACTCCAAGCTTGGTATAGAATGGAGTGATCCTGTTGAAAAAAGCATGGCAGGAATTGGCGACGATGCTACTGTGGGTACCGGTACCGATGCTGATACCAGTACTGATGTCGGAGTCGAACCCGACAAAGACATCGGAGCAGTCATCGGTGACAGTTCAATCGGTACCGAGGTAACCGAAAACCTCCGGCCGCTATCCTCGGTACCGAAGCACTGGTATCAATCGGTGTCGATACCAAAATCTATTGGTACCCAGTCTTCTAGACTAGAGATCGATTCCAAACTCAGCATCGAGGGTAAAGAGCCTGATAAGTGAAGCATGGAAGGCACCGACCGTGAAGGTAATGAGGACATCGGTACCGACTTCGGTACCGTGTCTGCTACCAGTGAAGGAAGGATAACCAGTGGCAACTCAATCAGCGTCGGGGGAACCGAGAGTTGCGGATCCGAATCATTGGAACCGAGCCTTTGGTACCGTCGAGAGCCGGTACCAAGGCGAGTCGGTACCCAGTCCTCCAGACTGGAGATCGATTCCAGACTCGGCATCAAAGGAAGTGAGGCTATCGATGCACATCTGGAGGGTACCGACGTCGGTTGGAGTATCGGTATTGGTACCGATAATGGAAAGTCAATCTGGAGGGTATCCACCGGTCCCGAAGGTACCGAGGATGCCAGATGACGATCCCTGGTGAAGAGTGTTTCATCCAACACCAGTGCCGATGCCGGGGTATCGGTACCGCTCGAAGCTGATGTCACCACTGTACACGGCTTAGGTATGTTCTGTGGGGGGTGAACCCCAGGAACAACCTGAAACCCCTTATAGGCTTTGGAGACCGAAGACTCCCGCCGGGGTTTTGAAGCCAGTGGGCCCTCAAGGGCAAGGCCGGAGCCGTCTACATGCTGCGCATGAGACCTACCACTCGAGGACTGGCTAGTCTTAACAGACTGTTTGTGGGTTACCTGATCCTGTGTGGATGAAGAAGGGGACGGTGCCCCGAAGTTGGAGGGCAACCGTGTATCGAGGGAGCCTCGATGTTGAAAACCTCTTCTTACCAAACTGTTGTCAGGACCCAAGCAGGTTAGACACCGACTTCGAGAGTCTAAAAATATGATTGTACCGCCACAGTCTGAACATTTCTTGGAGAAAGTGTCTGGCGGTTCCATGAAGGAAAAAGAAGAGGCCTAAAAGGCCTAAGAGACCATGGACACTATGAAGAAAAAATATCCTGTGGAAAAGGAAAATTTTTCAAGGAAAGAAAAAAAACACCGGCGGTACCGGTGGTGTCGGGAAGACAGCCGCGACCACAAGAAAACTAAAAAATAAAAATAAGAATTTTCTGCGGTGACAGGAGGACGTCCTGCCGGCTCAGCGGAAAAACGAAAACTGAGGAGAGGCAGTGGGAAAGGCGGGAAGGCAGCACGCAGGCATGCTGGGATGCTTCCAAAAGCTCTTGATTGGACGCTGGGAAGCGTTCCCGCGCAGACTCCGTCGGTACCGACGTACCCATATGTGAAGACTCATTCCTGCTTGTTCCTGGAGATTGCAAAATGCCTGCACACTGTATCATCACACAGCCAACCCAAAAGCACCCACGCACACAGTATGCTAAGGTGAGCGTGGCAGCAGTAGCATATGGCATGTATGTGCAAAATTGGAGATTAGTGGAGATAAAGGCCTGTTAAATGCAATGATACCCTGCAGTTGGCTGATGCTACAATGTTAGGGAAGGGTGTATGTGCATTCCACCACCCAAACACCTAGGACCTGCACACACACGCAGCTCTGTTGGACATGTCCCAGAGACAGTGTTGGAGAAGACAAACTGGCCAGGACACAGGTGGATATGTGTGCCAACAGCAACATTCCGGGTATGGGGGTGCAGGGAAAAAGGTGAACAACAACATATGTACAATATGACAGATCACTGCAGACATGTGCTCCCCCTGACCGTCGTCACAGACAAAGTAGCTTTAGGTCCACCTACCCCAGACCACTGCATGTTGGATGATGTATAGTCACCTGCCAATGCAACACAGCACCAGGAGGGTCACCAAATATGTCCTGTGGATTGAGAAACACAAGAGAAACATACATAAGTCAGGTTGGAGCTGTACAACACACACTGCACCTTCACGTCCTCAGCTCACAGACCCCCCAAGATCCCTAACAGACTGACTGTTCCCCATCACACTATACAGATCTTTTTGATGATAAAGTTTTCACTGACATGTGTGTGGCAAACAACAAGGGTCTGTACTCTGTCCGTCCCCTTCCACACCTCTCTGTGGAACAGAATTAGCTTCTCACTAAAGTGTCCCTGCTTGGCTCTAAGCATGCAGTACTATCCTGTGTCCCCCATATCGCTCCCAATGCCCCTTCAGTGTGTGATCTGGTGTCTCAATGTCGTCTGCTACAGCACTGTCAGTTCCTGGAACACAGGGAAATATGCAGGGGCTCCATCCTTATCCTCTGTCCATATATATTTTCCTGGTGTGTATATCTCATACCTTGACTTACATTAACAGCTGTGTGCTGATGTGCTGCAAATATATCTTTCCACGCCTGAGTTATGTCTGCCAAACCACACCCCGATGTCCAGTTTCTACTTGACAATGATGGCTGCATGTCATCCCACTGTGTGAAATTGATAATTGCAAAGCATGGATATCCTATATGTGCACCTAAACCCTCCCCTCCCATCAGAGCGTCTTTGTGTGTGTGGCCGAAACGTCCTCTCTTTAGGGTCCGCAATGTAGGTGTTGTTGTGGACTGCACTCTCCTCCTCTACACACATACCCAGCTTGTAGTTGAGGCTTGTGGTTTATGTCTAGTTGTCATAAGCTAGATCTCCCCAGTCCTCCCTGAAAACACAACTAAAACCCAAATCCCTCCCCCCTAATCAGCTCCTGGCTTGCCTACTGTAACCTACACCTTGCTGATCTGGCCTTGAATCATCTCTGTGTTCCATGAAAATATGCAACACTGCACTGCTTGGCTTTTCTACAGCCACACACATAATGGCAATAATACTCACCCTGTCAGGACACCTCATAGGTTCCCTATCCATTCCCGCATCCATGTCAAGGCTACATGCTGTCCTATACATACAGGCACACTGTGGTGTTGCAGTAACTTCGTCTACTGATCTCAAATACCAGTAATCCAACTACTACTCAGCATGTATATAGTGCTACGTATCACATGTAGTGCTATACAGAAACAAATAACACAGTCCCCGTTCATCAGAGCATAACAACCAATCAATCAGCTCCAACTAGAAACTGTGAAACACACACATCCTGGAAACTGGTCCCATCTATGGTCTGCCCTCCTACTGTATACCCCATACCACATGCCTTTCACCTTGCTGCACCCTAAGCCGCAAACTAACTACCCAAGTCTGTACAGCAGCCCTTATCCCAACCAACCACAAATCAGGTATGACAGCTCAACACCTCCCACAAGCCTACTACTCCCAACACACATAATCCACCACCACCCGCTGTTGTGCCCTGCTCACATTTACTGCGTTTCACTCATGACTAGATTGTGAGCTGGGATTGCCAGGCATTGTCTGTTACATGTCAGTGCAGTGTTGCAGCTTACTACCTTTGGGATACAAATGTTCACTAGTAGTACACACATATCTAAACAAATGTATGTGGTAACATATGCTGTACTTACATGAGAAGAGCACCTCAATCATCTGCCGCCTAGACTGCTGTGCCCTCACGTGTGTCACCACGGGCACATACAGGAGGGCACGTAGGATCATCCTCCAAATCCTCATTAATTTCGACAGGGATATGGTGCCTGAGAGCAATGTTGTGCAGGATGCAACAGGCTATAATTATCTCTGCCACAGTCTGTGGTTGGTATTGTAAGGCCTCGCCTGTCCTATCCAGACACCTGAAGCGACTCTTTAAAACGCTAAAGGTGCGCTCTATGACAGAGCGGCTGGAGGCATGGGCCTCATTGTACCTCCTCTCTGCACGTAACGCACAGGGGTCAGCAACCAGGGGCGACACCCATATCCTGTATCACCTGCAGAAAGAAATGTGGAACGTTAAAGCAGAAGCTGATGTCCACCCAAATGGACACATGTACGTGCAAACCAAATACACAAAACACCCTGACAGAAACATATGACAGCACATGATGGAACACCACAAATATGCATCAGCGTGTGAAGTTATGACACACAAAACAAGGGGTAGGTGTACGGATTGAAATCAACATAATCTGTAAACACAACACAAATGCAAGCGTCCATGCTACCATCATCACACAGCACCGTAGCAAGGTAGAGCTGGAGGGCAAACCCCCCAATGTTAGGTCACACCCAGACAGATGAAACACAGACACAACTAGCGATATACCTCAAAGACAGACATGTGCACATACGGTGAGTCACAGGATCAACATGTGCATGTCAGAGATGTGAAATACGCACCCAGCAGTATACAGTCCTCCTTCTTCTCTCTTCCCTTCCCTCCTTCCCTTCTCCTTTACTCCCCTTCCCTTCCTCCCCCTCCCTTCCTTTCTTCCCCCTTTTTCCCTTTTCTCTCCCCCTCCCCTTTCTCCCCCCTCCCTTCTTCCCTTCCCCCTCCTCCCCCTCCCCCCTTTCCCTTCCCCCCTCCCCTTTCTCCCCCTCCCTCCTTCCCCTTTTCCCTCTCCCCTCTCCCCTTCCTCCTTCCATCCCCCCTCCCCTTTCCCTCCCTTCTCCCCTTTTCTCTCCTTTTTTTTTCTCCTTTCCCTCCCCTTCCCCTCCCTCCCTTCCCCCCTCCCCCTTCCCCCTCCCTTCCCCCTTCCCCCTCCCTCCCTTCCCCCTCTCTTCTCTTTCCCCTTCCCTCCTCCCTCCTTCCCCCCCTTCCCTCCCTTTCCCCCTTCCCTTCCCCCCTTCCTTCCCGTCCCTGGTCCTGCCTCCCTTGGTTAGTATATACAGCGCATGCTCCGGCGTCTTTTCACTTTTGTTACAGACTGAATCGGCAACAACGTTTGACTTATTAGAGAAGGTGCTCTTCGGTTTGTAAGTTATTAATCCTTTTTGCATTATTTAATCTTTTTGTCATGGTTTTCTTGATATAGTTCAACGATTCAAATGCCTTGTCACAATACTTTACGTATTTTATCTAAAGTTTTAGGCAATGTTATACTTTACGTTTTTTCCCTTCCGTTTGCTCCTCTATACAATCATTATGATCCATTCTTTTTGTACTCTTTGGACATATTCTTGCCTGCTTTTCATTTTTGGTTTTTAATGTATTTTTATTTTCATATCATGGGTCTATGCGCACCCATGCGCGCAGTGGTTTTAAGCGTCTGTTTATCATTTCTCTCACACAACCAGTCTGTTCAAAAGTGACAAAGTTTATATATTTTCATAGTTTATAAATATGAGATTATATGGTTGAATATCTTCTTTATTCTTCTTTGTTATTGTTACAGACTGAATCAGCAGTAGCGTTTGATATATTAAAAAGGCGTTTTTTGACCTGCAAGCTATCGTTTCCTTTTTTGTACCAATGGGGCTCTTTTTGTTTTTGTTTTTATTTTCCTTTTGTCAGCATGATTTGAATTCCCCATTATAAATTTTAAAGTTTAGCGTAGCATCGCAACTCAGGTTTTTTATTTACCTATCACGAATCACTCTTTCTACATTAGAAATTAGTTTTGGACACGTTTTTTACTGCCTCACGTCTTAGGGGTATGTTTACCAAAACCCCGCTAATGTGCGCGGCCCGCTAGTGTGCGGGTGCCATATAAGGAGTGGGCGTTTCTTTCAGAAAAAGAAAAACCGGGATGTAAATATGCGCTAAGGTGCGCGGCGCCCATGTGTGCCCCGCACATTAGCGCATGAGAAAGCTGCACGGGAGGCATAAGTGGCTCACTGATGTGCCAGCAGAAGAGCAGAGCCACAGCACAATGGTTAAGACACTGACCAACAGTGCAGGGATCAGGGGTTTAATCCCCCACAGTACCCAATGAAGATGGCTGGCTGAGGCATTACTTTAGGAGCCAGTTTAATATTGGGCGGCATAAGGCGGTGCGCTGATGGGCATAAGGCGGCACGCTATTGAATTAGGAGGCATTTTAATATTGGGCGGCATAAGGCGGCGCGCTGATGTGCAAGCACAGGAACAGAACCACAGCACAATGGTTAAGACACTGACTAATGGTGCAGGGATCAGGGGTTCAATCCCCCACAGTGCCCAATGAACAAGGCTGGCTGAGACATTATGTATTATGGGGAAGATTGCTTTAGGAGGCATTTTATATTTATTTTAATTATCACTACTAGCAAACGCACTCTCAAAGCGTGTTGACATAAGGCGCCCCATAAGGCACATTTTAAAGTGCACTGTCCGCCAAGGCACCCTAGAATGTTGCTTATAGGGCGCTTTATAGGGTGCCGTATGAGGTACCGCAAGGTCAGAGTACTGTTTTTGATGGCAGCACTTTGCAGTTTAAGGAATGAAAAGCATAAGTAGGTGCGCTGACATGCAAGGAGGAGCAGCAGTGGAGCACAATGGTTAAGGCACTGACTGCTGATACAAGGGTCATGAGTTTGCTCCCCAGTGTGCCTAATACGTAAGGCTGGATGAAGCATCAGCTTTGCAATGTACATTTTGTTTCCTGCAGCACTTTATTTTTATTTTATTAATTGCTGCCAGCAAACACGCCCTCACGTGCCGTAAGTGAAGGTGCCGTATAAGGCACCCTATAAGGCACTCCACAGGGCACATTATAAAGTGCACTGTCCGCCACGGCACCCTAAAATGTCCCCTAAAGGGCACCCTATAAGTTGCGTCACAGGATAATGTATAGTGCACCTTACATGGACGGGAACCATAAGGTGCCCTATAGGGCGCCCTATAAAGCGCCCTCAGAGGCACCTTATGGGTACAGTACTCTGAGGGTGTTTTTGCTGGCAGCAAAAATGTACATTAAATAGAGATAATACTTTGGGCAGCCCTATCAAATAACCCCACTGTGGGTTTGAACCCATGACCTCTGGCTCTACAGGCAGTGAAGTAGCCATTGTGCTACAGCCCTACAGCTGCTAGCAAGCCCCTGGCTGGCTGCAGAGGAAGTGCACGTCACCACACAGTCTGCTGTGGTCACCAGGATAGGGTTAGCCCACCCGTACCCATGATGCACTGCACATGCAAATCAGCTGTCCACAGATAAACACAAGATGGGGAATGCACCCCCACAGCACTTCGGCCTGGTAGGGGGTACTGACCGTGCGTTTTACTGGCACAGAGTAGCTATACACCATCACATTGTGCGGGTACTGTGCTCACCCTGAGGTTGCGGTGAGGCGCCCACCACCAGGTCCACAGCACCTTCCGTGATTGAAAGAGACCATGCCGGAGGTCCAAAGCAGTGTTAATCTGTGAGATAGGTAGTTTCTGCAGAAACACCTTGGATGTCTCTGTCCCAGTCAGATGTAGCTCCTATGGATCCCTAGGTGGGCTATGTACCACTACCACCACTACCACCACCACCCCCCCTTCTCCAGGGCTGAGGGTGACAAACAGGGTCTCCTGTCAACAGATCCACATTCTACCTCCCTGCAATGGTGGCAGTAGGGGGGACCATCAACCCCAGTCCTGCTGGGGAACAGACACCCTACAGGGCAGTCAATACAGCTCTGTACACATCCATAACACAATAGCAGACAGAGTTTAGGCCTGGATATGCTAAGCTGCACCCCACCACTATCTGATATTCTCCTGCAGCAAGCTTTCAGCCACTCCATCAAGACACATACCAGCTGCAAACAGTCTGCTAGTTAGTCCATAGTGCATGTTCCCAGTGGAAATGCATGCACCCAGAACTGGGATGTCAGCATACACAACAAGCAGATAAATCAGTGACTGGGCCCCAAAAGGAAACCCATAAATATCACATGAGAGAAATACTATATAGCACTATGGGGGTACCTAGCCATGCTGTCGTCACTGCACAGTCAGGGTGAGAGTGATCCCCCAGCAGGACATACTGAGGTCACCCTGTCTGTGTAGGTGGTGGCCGGGCACTAAAATGTCCCAGTCAGTGCCCTATGCCCTGTGCAGATGCACCCTGGCCAAGCCACCCTGTCCGGGCTATACCCATGGTACCTTGCTCCTCATTATGCACATTGGCAGGCCAATACTGGCAACAGTGCTGGCAGTGTGGGCTGTGGAAGGTGTTTGCAGCCACCACACACTGTCTAGACCAGGGGTGGGCACCTCCGGTCCTGGAGGGCCGCAGACCAGTCAGGTTTTCAGGATATCCCTAATGAACATGCATGAGATATATATGCATTAGAGATATCCTGCCAACCTGACTGGTTTGTGGCCCTCCAGGGCTGGATTTGGAGACCCCTGCCTTACACCTCTGTCATTTAAGATCGTGAGTGGGCAAGGTACAGATGTCCTAGACATCTAAAGGGTATATAGAATGTGTCACATTCCTCCTCGATTCTCACCACCACCAAAAAGTTGTCTAATAGACAATTTTTTGGTGGTGGTGAGAAGTGAGGAGGACTGTGACAAATTCTATCTAACCTTTTTGATGTCTTCGACATCTGCACCTTGTCCACTCACAATCTTAAACGACAGAGGTGTAAGGCAGGGGTCTCCAGATCCAGCCCTGGAGGGCCACAAACCAGTCAGGTTGGCAGGATATCTCTAATGCATATATATCTCATGCATATTCATTAGAGATATCCCGAAAACCTGACTGGTCTGCGGCCCTCCAGGACCAGGTTTGCCCACCCCTGGTCTAGACAGACACACACTCCGACACCTATGACAGCATCGTGCTACTATAGAGGAGTTCAGCAGCCATGCCCACCACACCAGTCCTGGGCACAGTACAGGCATGGATATGGTACGCAATACTGTTGGGGGTCACTCCCCAGGGTGGTAAACACTGTCAGAGACCAGACCTGAAGCACACACCGCAGACATCAGAATGATTGTTATGATGGACCTCAATCAGCAAACTGTGCTTAACGTAGGATTTTCTATCTGCCAGTACTCATAGCAAACGTTTGAGAGCTGTGTACCGTATACCCAGGTGTAGGGTGGCATTGCTAAGGTATGCAAGTGCTAGTATTGGGAGATGCACGCAGGGCCCAATGTCCTGCCTCTCCAGGAGGCATTGGCCAATGGGGCCTGTGGGTGTGGGTGTGTCTGCCCCTGTTGGCTGCTGCTTTACGGCAGAGGTTCCCAACTCCAGTCCTGGTGTGCCAAACACTGTTCGGGTTTTCATGCTGTCCCTCATAAGAAGTTAGAGCCTAGCTGCAGCTAAGAGCTATAATTTAAATCAAATCAGAATTTAGTTTAGCACAAAAGGCAAAACAGGGTCTGTACTCTTTCAGCATCAAATAAAGTCTTCTAGAGACCTTTACAAAGAGGCCTTCTACCTAGGGGGCAAGAGACCTGTGAAACCTTTTCAATAGGTGTTAACACCAGGTGGCAGATCAAAAGGCCATTTTGAAAGACTCCTCCTATCCAAGCAAGGACTGTTAATTACCCAGGAAGTTGGTCACAGCATTACCTCAGCAGCAGAGGCATAAATAGCTCAACCAGAGCTCTGTGATCCTCTGTCTTGAAGGACTAGAAAGGGGGACTGTTACTTCTGGAGAGAAATCTGCAACTGTGAGTATTGTGATAAGGAAGCTTATCATAGCTCAGGAAGGAGCTATAGAAAAGGTGAAGTGACTCTGAACAAGCAACCTGTCAGTTCTGGTAGAAATAAGAAAACAGAATTTTCCCATAAAAGACTACCAGTCCCAGAATGCACCAGGTTTCCAACAGCCATTAGAGGAGCTGAAGTGGGGAAACGTGTGTTCAATCAGGAGGGCTATGAGGTAATCCCTAAGCACTCATCTCAAAGGGCAGGGCCTGATTCAGCACAGCTGCGCTGTGTTAGGGAGGATCACTCATCTAAGCAGAATAAGAGTAGAGTTTATTCTACAGATGACCATCTTCATGATCACCTTGGATATCCAGAGAATTGTCCTCAGTATCCTGAGAATCAGCTTGACTTTGATCATCAGTTTCATCTGGAGGATCATCAGAAGCAGAAGCCAAACCGGACGGACAGAGAGGGAAAGAAACCCTCTGGAAGAAAGAGGAGAAAAGCCTTTGAGAGGTCTAGAAGGGTCCAAAGCAGTACGTATACTGGGAGGTATTCCAAGGGCCAGCATACACCATTGGACTGGGGAAAGCCAGAGGAATGGTGCTGCAGAGCTAGGAATCACCAGAGGCTACCTGTGAGGGAGACGGCTGCACGTGAAAGGGACCCTAAGACCTGTGCCAGAAGGTATGTGAAGAGAGATCCAGTATCCAGGGATCTGGATTGGAAGGCTGGACATAAGAACTGGACTACATACTGGCCAGGCTATATAGAGAGGAACTCTAGCAGCAATGGAAGCTCAGGTATGAACACTGATCTACGCCCTAGCTATAACCTTGAAAGACAGCAGGGAAACAAGTATTCTCCTGAAAATGCTCCATTGAGAGATTCATCTGTGCCAATCCATGATATTGAACCCATGCTTGTTGAACAAGGGGGAATAATAGCAGATGAAGATCCTATTTATATGGATTGTTCTCTATCTAAACTCCGTTGGTAACTTTCTGTTATAAAGTACAGCAACCATCACAAAGAAATACAAATTTGTTCTTTAATCTACTCAGAAAAGCTCCTGAAGCAGGATTTGACCCACACAGTAGAAAGCAAGCCAGCTAAGGGGTTTCAGCTGGATAACTGCTAGCAATTAAGCCTTACCTAATTGCTTGTGAGCTAGGAGAGAATCACTTCTGATCTATGTGGGAAGTAATCAGAAGTTAACCTGAAAAGAACAGTTTGTGTTTCTTGCTTTGTGGCTTTTCATTTGTTGTTTTCCTGATTTTGACTTTGTTTTTCCAAGTTAACACTGAAAGCAAGTAACCTAATTTATGTGCTACCAAGCATATCTGTGTTGGGAGAAATAACCCCATAAATAAATATCTTATTGGCTTTACCCAAGAGCACAACTAAATTATTGTCAGCAGCTGTGTCTGGTGTGAATGAACTACATTGCCCACAATACCTTGCAAATCATATAGAAATATGCACTTGCCAAGAGTGTGAAGATTCTCACCCAGGCAGCCGTCTGACAGTATATACTTCTGGTAATTTTCTAAAAAGAATTCTTTGTATTAAAGCTACTTAATCTGTGAACCCACTGTTTTTTGTTGGGTCAGTTAGGGCCTAGTAGCAGCAATTAAAGTTTGAATTTAAAACACAGAGGAGAACTTTCTGGTTACATTTCATACCCAGCAGAGAGCTTGTAGTTTAAATTTGAGAGTCACTCAGGGCCAAGTAACAGCAAAGTACTTTTAGTTTTAAAACACAGAAGAGAGCTTTCTGCTTATATTTAGAACCCAGCAGAGAGCTTATAGTTTAAATTTCATAAGAAGTTAGAGCCTAGCAGCAGCTAAGAGCTATAATTTAAATCAAATCAGAATTTAGCTTAGCACAAAAGGCAAAACAGGGTCTGTACTCTTTGAGCAACAAATAAAGTCTTCTAGAGACCTTTACAAAGAGGCTATCTACCTAGGGGGCAAGAGACCTGTGAAACCTTTTCAATAGGTGGCAGATCAAAAGGCCATTTTGAAAGACTCCTCCTATCCAAGCAAGGACTGTTAATTACCCAGGAAGTTGGTCACAGCATTACCTCAGCAGCAGAGGCATAAATATCTCAACCAGAGCTCTGTGATCCTCTGTCTTGAAGGACTAGAAAGGGGGACTGTTACTTCTGGAGAGAAATCTGCAACTGTGAGTATATACTTCTGGTAATTTTCTAAAAAGAATTCTTTGTATTAAAGCTACTTAATCTGTGAACCCACTGTTTTTTGTTGGGTCAGTTAGGGCCTAGTAGCAGCAATTAAAGTTTGAATTTAAAACACAGAGGAGAACATTCTGGTTACATTTCATACCCAGCAGAGAGCTTGTAGTTTAAATTTGATAGTCACTCAGGGCCAAGTAACAGCAAAGTACTTTTAGTTTTAAAACACAGAAGAGAGCTTTCTGCTTACATTTAGAACCCAGCAGAGAGCTTGTAGTGTACATTTAATAGTCACTCAGGGCCTAGCATCAGAAAAGTACTTTTAGTTTTAAAACACAGAAGAGAGCTTTCTGGTTAAATTTAGAACCCAGCAGAGAGCTTATAGTTTAAATTTCATAAGAAGTTATAGCCTAGCAGCTGCTAAGAGCTATAATTTAAATCAAATCAGAATTTAGCTTACCTCAGCAGCACAAGACAGGGTACTGTGTAGCAGCCCTCTTTTAATAAGTGTTATTTCCCTCCCTCCCTCCCCACACCCACCCACCCACCCACCCCTGGGATAATCATAGCTTTATAGGTACTTACACATCTTAAAAGACAGGAGGTGCTTTCAGGTGAAGCTCATTACCCAAATCAGTCATACACTAAGGACCTGAGATTAATTAAGCTTCAGGTGAACAAGGTATATTAAAAATATTAGGTACAGTTTTATTGGTATAAATACCCATAGCAACCCCTAGTAAGTAAGAACTTAAAGATCTAGACACAAACTTAAAACTAAGATGCAGACAGCAGTCCAGCAGCGGGATGGGGGCTTTCCAGTCTTTTGCATAGAGTGTCACATGTATGATTTTCTCCCAGTTGGTGAGAGGTCTTACGTGTGCACTTGGTGCAAGGAGCTCTTTGCTCTCAGGGAATAAGTCCGTTCTCTAGAGGCTAAAGTAGCAGACTTGGAAAACATAAGACAGACAGAGAGGTACATAGACGAGACCTACAGGGATATAGTCCTGAGGTCCCACCTCCAGTCTGGCAGCACCCCTGTTGCCATGGAGGAGAGAGGTCACGTGACAGGAAAGCATCACCCTGGTGTGGCAGGAAGTGATCCTGTAACTAGGACCTGTCCTCCAGGTGATGTAAAATCTTCTCGCACCAAGGAAGTTTCTCCAGGGCCATGTGCCCATGAGGGAAGGGTTAGGACAGCCGTTATAGATGGTGATTCGATCATTAGGCATGTAGATAGCTGGGTGGCTGGTGGACGTGAGGATCGCCTGGTAACATGCCTGCCTGGTGCGAAGGTAGCGGACCTCACGCGCCACCTAGATAAGGTCTTAGATAGTGCTGGGGAGGAGTCTGCTGTCTTGGTACATGTCGGTACCAATGACATAGGAAAATGTGGTAGGGAGGTTCTGGAGGCAAAATTTAGGCTTTTAGGTAGGAAGTTGAAATCCAGAACTTCCATGGTAGCATTCTCCGAAATGCTTCCTGTTCCACGCGCAGGACCCAAAAGGCAGGCAGAGCTCCGGAGTCTCAATGCGTGGATGAGACAATGCTGCAGAGATGAGGGTTTTGGATTTGTTAGGAACTGGGGAACATTCTGGGGAAAGGAGGGGCTCTTCCGAAGGGATGGGCTTCACCTTAACCGGGATGGAACCAGGCTGCTGGCATTAACCTTTAAAAAGGAGATAGAGCAGCTTTTAAACTAGATATTAGGGGAAAGCTGACAGTCACCCAAGAGCGGATGGTTCGGAAGAATGTATCCTTGAAGGATACTACCAAAAGCAGAGAGGTTCCACAAAAGAGTAAAGTAGCCCAAATGCCCTCAACTATGGAGCAGACAGAGCTTAAAGATCCCAATTTACCCATGTCTAACAATAGCCAAATTAACATGAATAAAATACATTCTCTAAAATGCTTGTATGCAAATGCTAGAAGTCTAAAGAAAAAGATGGGAGAGTTAGAATATATAGCACTAAATGAAAGGTTAGATATGATTGGAATATCAGAGACATGGTGGAAGGAGGACAACCAGTGGGACACTGTGATACCTGGGTACAAACTATATCGTAATGATAGAGCTGATCAAATTGGTGGAGGGGTTGCGCTCTATGTTAGAGAGGGCATTGACTCAGAAAGGATTAAAGTTTTGCAGGAAACAAAATCTGCTGTAGAATCTATATGGATTGAAATTCCATATAAAAGGGGGAAGGCAATGGCAGTGGGGGTGTACTATCGAGCACCTGGCCAGAATGACCAAATGGATGATGAAATGCTCAAAGAAATCAAGGAAGCTAACAAAGGTTACAGCGCAGTAATAATAATGGGTGATTTCAATTACCCCGGTATCGACTGGGTCAGTGTCACGTCAGGACATGCTAGGGAGATAAAGTTCCTAGATGAAATAAATGACTGCTTCTTGGAGCAGCTGGTTCATGAACCGACCAGAGGGGAAGCCATATTAGACCTAGTCCTTAGTGGAACACCAGATCTAGTGCAAGAGATAAGGGTGTTGGGGCCACTTGGCAATAGTGATCATAGCATGATCGCCTTTGATTTAATTAGTGGAGGAGGCATAGTAAGGAAATCCACAGTACTACCTTTTAACTTTCGAAAGGGAGACTATGATAAAATGAGGAAAACAGTTAAGAAAAAACTAAAAGGAGCAGTTGCAAAGGTTAAAGACATACATCAAGCTTGGGTGTTGTTGAAAAATACTATCTTGGAAGCCCAGACCAGCTGTATTCCATGCTTTAAGAAAAGTGGAAGGAAGTCCAAAAAACTGCCAGCATGGTTTAAAGGTGAAGTCAGAGAGGCTGTTGTTGCCAAAAAAGCATCTTTCAGGAAATGGAAAAAAGAGCCAAACGACGAAACCTGGAAACAGCGCAAGCACTGGCAAGTCAAATGCAAGGCATTGATAAGGCAGGCAAAGAGAGAATTTGAGAAGAAGCTAGCTGCGGAAGCAAAAACGTGAAATAAAGACCTTTTCAAGTACATTCGTAGCAAAAAACCTGTGAGAGAGTCAGTTGGTCCATTAGATGATAAAGGGGTTAAAGGAGCACTAAGAGGCGACAAGGCGATAGCGAAGAGACTGAATGAATTCTTTGCTTCGGTCTTTACTGAGGAAGATGTAGGGATGTTACCCATGACTGAAGTGGTATTTAAAGGTGTGGAAGAATTGAAGGAAATATCAATACATCGGGAAGATGTCTTACAACTATTAGATAAACTGAAGAGTAGCAAATCACCTGGGCTGGATGGTATACATCTAAGGGTGTTGAAAGAACTGAAATATGAGATTGAAGACCTGCTATCAGTAATCTGTGAACTATCATTAAAATCATCTCTAATACCTGAAGATTGGAGGATCGCCAATGTAACACCAATTTTTAAAAAGGGTTCCAGGGGTGATCCGGGAAACTACAGACCGGTGAGCCTGACGTCAGTACCAGGAAAAATGGTAGAAATCATCATAAAGAATAAAATTACTCAGCATGTAGATAGTCTCAACCTAATGGGAGACAGCCAACATGGCTTTAGACAAGGAAGATCTTGTCTTACTAATCTGTTATGTTTTTTTGAAGGAGTGAATAAACAGGTGGACAAAGGTGAGTCGGTTGATATTGTGTATCTGGACTTTCAGAAAGCCTTTGACAAGGTCCCTCATCAGAGACTTTTGGCAAAACTAAAGAGTCATGGGATAGGAGGCAGTGTACTATTGTGGATCAGGAACTGGTTAAAAGATAGAAAGCAGAGGGTAGGGCTAAATGGCCAATTTTCCCAATGGAGAAAGGTGAATAGTGGTGTACCCCAGGGATCTGTGCTGGGTCCGCTGCTTTTTGACATATTCATAAATGATCTGGAAAGTGGAATAACGAGTGAGGTTATCAAATTTGCCGATGACACAAAACTATTTAAAGTTGTTAAAACCCAAGAGGATTGTGAAAAGTTGCAAGAGGATCTTGATAAATTGGAAGACGGCATCAAAATGGCAGATGAAATTTAATGTGGACAAGTGCAAGGTTATGCACCTAGGGAAGAACAACCCAAACTATGGTTACACGATGCAAGGTTCCACATTAGGAACCACCACCCAGGAAAAAGATTTAGGCGTCATTGTGGATACCATGTTAAAACCCTCCGCCCAGTGTGCAGCGGCAGCCAAGAGAGCAAACAGAATGCTAGGTATGATAAGGAAAGGAATGGAAAATAAAACAAAAGATATTATAATGCCTCTATATCGTTCCATGGTGAGACCGCACCTTGAATATTGTGTGCAATTCTGGTCGCCGTATCTTAAAAAGGATATAGCAATTTTAGAAAAGGTTCAGAGAAGAGCCACCAAAATGGTAAAGGGGATGGAAGGATACTCCTATGAAGAAAGGCTAAAAAGGTTAGGGCTCTTTAACCTGGAAAAGAGACGGCTGAGGGGAGATATGATAGAAGTCTATAAATTAATGAACGGAGTGGAACGGGTAAACGTAGATCGATTGTTTACGTTATCAGAATATAGAAAGACTAGGGGACATGCAATGAAGCTACAGGGTAAACTATTTAAGACTAATAAAAGAAAATATTTTTTCATTCAACGTGTAATCAAACTCTGGAATTTGTTACCGGAGGATGTAGTAAAGGCTGTTAGTGTAGCTGGGTTTAAAAAAGGTTTGGACAAGTTCCTGGAGGAAAGGTCCATAAACCATTATTAAGAAGTGACCGAAGATATCAATGCTTGACCCAGTACAAGCATTGTGGAACTTGTGTCTCTTGGGGAAACTGCTAGGTACTGTCAGACGGGTGCCTGGGTGAGAATGTTCACAGTCTTGGCAAAAGGCATATATTAATATGATTTGCAAGGGCTTGTGGGAAATGTAGTCCATTCACACCAGACATAGCCGTTCACAATAATTAGTTGTGCTTGAGTGTAAAGCCAATAAGATATTTATTTATGGGGTTATTTCTCCCAACACAGATATGCTTGGTAGCACATAAAACAGGATACTTGCTTTCAGTGTTAAACTCAGAAAAACAAAATCAGGAAAACAACAGTTGAACTTGTCAGGCAATCAAAGCAAAAGAATAAAGACCTGGTTGGTAACAGAATGGTCTTTTCTGTAGGCTCTAGCTAATATTTTCTTAGCAGTGCATCAAACAACAAGCAAAACCCACAAAGTAGGGAAAAACTGTTCTTTTCAGGTTAACTTCTTATATCTTCAGACATAGACTCAGAAGTGATTTCCTCAGAGCTCACAAGCAATTAGGTAAGGCTCAATTGCTAGCAGTTACCCAGCAGAAACCCCTTAGCTGGCTTGCTTTCTACTGCGTGGCTCAAATCCTACTCAGGAGCTTTTCTGAGTAGATTAAAGAACAAGTTTGTATTTCTTTGTGATGGTTGTTGTACTTTGTAACAGCAAATTACCAAAGGAGTTTAGACAGAGAGCAATCCATGTATTCACAACCTGTATCTATAACCTCTCCCCCTTCTTCAACAATCATGGGTTCAATATCATGGATTGGCACAGAGGAATTTCTCAATGGAGCACTCTCAGGAGAATACTTGTTTCCCTGCTGTCTTTCAAGGGTATAGCTAGGGCATAGATCAGTGTTCATACCTGAGCTTCCATTGCTGTTAGAGTTCCTCTCTAAATAGCCTGGCCAGTATGTAGTCCAGTTCTTATGTCCAGCCTTCCAATCCAGATCCCTGGACACTGGATCTCTCTTCACATACCTTCTGGCACGAGTCCTAGGGTCCCTTCCAAGTGCAGCCGTCTCCCTCATAGGTACCGTCTGGAGATTCCTAGCTCTGCAGCACCACTCCTCTGGTTTTCCCCAGTCCAATGGTGTATGCTGGCCTTTTGAATGTCTCCCAGTATACGTACTGCTCTGGACTCCTTTAGACCTCCCAAATGCTTTTCTCTTCTTTCTTCCAAAGGGTTTCTTGCCCTCTCTGTCCGTCCACTCTGGCTTCTGCTTCTGATGATCCTCCAGATGATGAAGCTGTCCAAGATCATGAAGATGTCCAAGCTGAAACTGAGGATAATTCTCTGTAGAATAAACTCTACCTTTATTCTGCTTAGATGAGTGCCACACCCTAGCACAGTGCAGCTGTGCTGAATCAGGCCCTGCCCTTTGAGATGAGTGCTTGGGAATTACCTCATAGCCCTCCTGATTGAACACACGTTTCCCCACTTCAGCTCCTCTAATGGCTGTTGGAAACCTGGTGCATTCTGGGACTGGTAGTCTTTTATGGAAAAATTCTGTTTTCTTATTTCTACCAGAACTGACAGGTTGCTTGTTCAGAGTCACTTCACCTTTACTATAGCTCCTTCCTGAGCTATGATAAGCTTCCTTATCACATACCCCCCTGCTTAAGTTATTACGGACTGGTTTAACTGGTGAAACTTCTTTCCTACAGTCCGTAATACCTACGAGAGTGTTATCTTTTTGAAGCTCATTTACTTCCTGACTGGCTTCAGGGTCATTATTATTTACAGGCCTCTCCTTCCAAGACTTAAGTACATTAATATGGTAGGTCTGCCTACGCCCTCTTGCATTTTCTACCATATAAGATACTGGGCTCACTTGTTTAACAGCCTTCCATGGCCCTTTCCACTGTACTTCAAATTTTGGAGAAGTACCTGCTACTTGAACCAAAACCTTTTCACCAATGCTTAATTGGCGGCTTTTGGCCTTCCTATCATACCACCCTTTCTGGCGCACTTGACTGTCCTGCAGGTTCCTCTCAGCAACCTGCGAGGTCCTTTTCAAACGTGCTCTCAGGTCACGTAGAAACTGTGGCACCTCCTGACTTCCTGGTTCAGGATCAATCCATTGTTCCCTCAAAATATCTAACAAACCCCGTGGAGCCCTACCATACATCAATTCATATGGAGTTACACCTAGGGACACCTGAATTCTTTCCCTGCAGGCATATAAGGCAAAGGGCAATAACATATCCCATTCTTTTACCTCTCCTGCTAACCCCCTTCTCAACATTTGTTTGAGAGTTTGGTTGAATCTCTCCACCAAACCGTTTGATTGTGGATGGTAGGCTGAGGTTTTCACGTGATGAATGCCAAAGGCATCCCAGACCTGGGCCAAATATTTGGATACAAAATTGGACCCTCGGTCAGTCAATACCTCTCTTGGGAATCCCACTTCACAAAACAATTTTACTAGCTCTAAAGCTATTGTTTTTGCAGAAACATTCCTCAATGGTATGGCCCAGGGAAACCTTGTTGCCTGATCTACCATAACTAGGATGTATTGGAAACATCGGGGCGTTTTGACCAATGGGCCTACAATATCCATGGAAATGAGACCAATTGGGTCTGTGATAATTGGCATGGGAATCAAAGGCACCACCGGTGGGTGAGCCGCTGTAACTCGCTGACACGCTGGACATGCAGCACAAAACTGGGCAGTTTCTTTGAAAATACCTGGCCAGTAAAAACGCATAAGTATTTGATCCAGCGTTCCTTGCATCCCTTTATGACCTCCAACTGGATGATCATGTGCTAATCTAAGTACTAGCCCTTTGAAAGTTGTGGGTACCACCAATTGTTTACATATGGTCCCATTTCTGGGGTCCTGACTCTCTCTATATAATATTTCATTATCTAGTCTGAATCTGGGCAACTCCTCCCTGACCTCATGAGCATACTTAAAAGCTCGGGTGAGAGCTTGATCAACTCGCTGCTCTTGTGGAAAGTTAGGAAACTTTGCCACTAACTCAGCTGGCACCCAGGGTAAACTTTGACCAGCTAACATCTCAGCCCTACCCTGTGCTCTGCAAAGTCTCTCACGCCGCTTTTGTGCTTTCAACTTTCTTACTTTACCAGATGATGGAGTTATTAAATCATCATAAGAGGGTAAGTCTCCTAATAACTCTGCCTGCTCCCCCTCCTCCTTTTGCTGGCTCTCTACCTTAGCCTGCGAGCAGGTGGATACAAGGCCCCTCTTATTACCTATAGTTTGGCCTTCTGGAAGCTTAACCATCTTTTTAGCTAGGGACTGAGGACTTCCAAAGAAAGGCCCGGGAGCTATTTCCATTATTCCTTCTCCCTCCTTCTTTCCTAGCCCTTCCACTAGACCCTGCTTAAATCTTGGCCAGTCCTTTCCTAGAACCAAATCAAAGGGTAGCCTAGGCACCACTGCTAACAGGACTTCCTCTTGTTCCCCCAGGCACTTAACCTTTAGCCTATAGGTGGGATATGATGTTGCAGCACCATGAATGCATCTGATGTGAACTTGGCTTTCAGGGGTTCTAGGCACAAATCCTTATTGGGCCTCTATTCTCTTCCAAAGCCTTTTTGACATCATACTCTGGTCTGCCCCAGAGTCTAACAAAGCATTTGTGGTAATTCCTTGCACATCAACCATCAAAAGAAATCCTTCTTTGGGCTGTTTTAAATCCACACCCATTAAACTAGTGTGTGTCTGGCATCCCTTTTCTAAATGTCCCCATTTTCCACATTTGAAACATTTCTTTCTACTCCACTGTGTCATCTGGTTTGGCACAGTACATTTATTTTCAGAAACATTTTTAATTATTTTCTTTTCTGATACAGCACAGCTTGCCTCAGCACCCATCTTCAGAGGGCCACCCATTCTATGGCAAGCCTGCGTGGCTTCCAAGAATCTCTCTGCCAGCATGGCTGCCTCTCCAAGATTTTGGCAATTTTGCTGTATAAGGAAAGTGTGCAAATCTTTAGGCACAGCAGACATAAATTGTTCAAGCATAATAATGTCTAATAACATTTCTACCGTCTTTTGCTCAGGCTCCAACCATTTTACAGCTAATCCTCTGATTCTCTGACTCAGAGCCCTGGGTGTTTCACCCACTCTCAATGCAGCTCTAAACATTCGCCTATACTCTGAAATAGACAACCCTAGGCGATCTCTAATAGCAGCCTTTACATCCTTATAATTCAAAGCCTGGGCTGCTGGCATTGCTCTATAAGCTGCAAGCACCTCTCCAGTTAATGAGGCTGCCAGCCTTACTGCCCACTGGGTCTCTGGCCATGCTAATGCTTGTGCCACTCTCTCAAAAGACTCTAGAAAATCATCAACATTATCATCTGGAGTTAGCTTCCCAAAACTAAATGCCCCAATTCCTTGATTGAGTCCCACACTGTCCACATGTGGTGTACCAGTATTTCCTGCTGGTCTTGCATCTGGTCCACTTTGGTTCTGCAGTTTAACTAGGGCTTGCACCAGATCAAGCACTGGCTTCTGCTGGTCCATTAAGGCTTTCATAGAAGTGTCCTGAGCCTGCTGTGCTAGCTCCTGTTGCCTGCTAAACTGGGCTGCCATCCAATCAGCTAGTTCCCTTGGATCCATCTTGATCCCTGCAAGAAAACACAAAAAAAAAACCACAGTGCACCACCTTCCAAACAGGTGTTTTTTTCTACTTTTTTTTTTTCAATTACCCCTGTGCCTTACTCCCATCCACCACTAGACATGCCCAGGTACTTGTTACCTTATGCCAGTGATGAATCCAGCTCTGCACAGGGTCTTTTCTTCCTGGAACAGCTACTTGGAACAGCCACCTCTCCTCCAAAGTGCAGTTGAGGGAAAATCTTTTTTTTCCAGCTTTTAAACTTGAACTTTCTTGTTCCTTCAGACTTTAGTTGTAATCCTTAGCAAGTAAATCCCTTTTGCGCAAAAGCAATCCGAAAAACTACGCCATTTGTCAGACGGGTGCCTGGGTGAGAATGTTCACAGTCTTGGCAAAGGCATATATTAATATGATTTGCAAGGGCTTGTGGGAAATGTAGTCCATTCACACCAGACACAGCCGTTCACAATAATAAGTTGTGCTTGAGTGTAAAGCCAATAAGATATTTATTTATGGGGTTATTTCTCCCAACACAGATATGCTTGGTAGCACATAAAACAGGATACTTGCTTTCAGTGTTAAACTTAGAAAAACAAAATCAGGAAAACAACAGTTGAACTTGTCAGGCAATCAAAGCAAAAGAATAAAGACCTGGCTGGTAACAGAATGGTCTTTTCTGTAGGCTCTAGCTAATATTTTCTTAGCAGTGCATCAAACAACAAGCAAAACCCACAAAGTAGGGAAAAACTGTTCTTTTCAGGTTAACTTCTTATATCTTCAGACATAGACTCAGAAGTGATTTCCTCAGAGCTCACAAGCAATTAGGTAAGGCTCAATTGCTAGCAATTACCCAGCTGAAACCCCTTAGCTGGCTTGCTTTCTACTGCGTGGCTCAAATCCTACTCAGGAGCTTTTCTGAGTAGATTAAAGGACAAGTTTGCATTTCTTTGTGATGGTTGTTGTACTTTGTAACAGCAAATTACCAAAGGAGTTTAGACAGAGAGCAATCCATGTATTCACAACCTGTATCTATAACTTCTCCCCCTTCTTCAACAATCATGGGTTCAATATCATGGATTGGCACAGAGGAATTTCTCAATGGAGCACTCTCAGGAGAATACTTGTTTCCCTGCTGTCTTTCAAGGGTATAGCTAGGGCATAGATCAGTGTTCATACCTGAGCTTCCATTGCTGTTAGAGTTCCTCTCTAAATAGCCTGGCCAGTATGTAGTCCAGTTCTTATGTCCAGCCTTCCAATCCAGATCCCTGGACACTGGATCTCTCTTCACATACCTTCTGGCACGGGTCCTAGGGTCCCTTCCAAGTGCAGCCGTCTCCCTCACAGGTACCGTCTGGAGATTCCTAGCTCTGCAGCACCACTCCTCTGGTTTTCCCCAGTCCAATGGTGTATGCTGGCCTTTTGAATGTCTCCCAGTATACGTACTGCTCTGGACTCCTTTAGACCTCCCAAATGCTTTTCTCTTCTTTCTTCCAAAGGGTTTCTTGCCCTCTCTGTCCGTCCACTCTGGCTTCTGCTTCTGATGATCCTCCAGATGATGAAGCTGTCCAAGATCATGAAGATGTCCAAGCTGAAACTGAGGATAATTCTCTGTAGAATAAACTCTACCTTTATTCTGCTTAGATGAGTGCTTCACCCTAGCACAGCGCAGCTGTGCTGAATCAGGATTGCCCTTTGAGATGAGTGCTTGGGAATTACCTCATAGCCCTCCTGATTGAACACACGTTTCCCCACTTCAGCTCCTCTAATGGCTGTTGGAAACCTGGTGCATTCTGGGACTGGTAGTCTTTTATGGAAAAATTCTGTTTTCTTATTTCTACCAGAACTGACAGGTTGCTTGTTCAGAGTCACTTCACCTTTACTATAGCTCCTTCCTGAGCTATGATAAGCTTCCTTATCACAGTACATATGACCTAGATTGGCCACTGTTGGAAACAGAATACTGGGCTTGATGGACCTTGGTCTGACCCAGTATGGCATATCTTATGTTCTTATGTTCTCATGAATATGCATGAGCTACATCTGCATACCATGGGGGTGGTGCATAGATATGAAGCACAGGCATCTTTATTGGAGGCAGCATGGGACCTGAATGGTGTGTGGCCCTCCAGGACTGCATTTGGGAGACTCTGCTCTAGGTAATGCGCCTGTTTATGGTGTCTGTGCTCGGTGGGGTAAAATATCGGCGTATTAACCTTGTGTATGTTCTCAGCAATAAAGGTTTGTCCTTACTATCACGGTTTAGTTGTGGGAAAAATATGTGGACTGGATTGGCAGTAGCCCCAGCTGGGTTTTGAACCTGTGACTTTCTGTTCTTGCACACACTGTCTGTGTGCACTGCACCACCGTGTTGCCACCAATAGGCTGCATTCCCTGGGGAGCCCATGACTGTACATCCGACAGAGCCTGTCTGTTGCAGTGGACGGTGCCAGCCTGCACACGGCTAGGCCACTGTCTGCTGTGGCTAGCAGCCACTGCCCCCTCCACCACCTGTACCCTTCCGCCAACATGCTGACATGTCCTCATCTTGGAAAAAGCATATGACCTGATTGAGTTGTGGCACTCCAGGACTGCATTTGGGGGACTCGGCTGTAGGTAATGCCCATTGTTATGGTGTGTGTGTGGTGTAGGGTAAAATACAGGTGTTTGAACCATGCTTATGTTCTCTGAAATAAAGGAGTGTCTGTACTATCTCTGTTTAGTGGTGGGTAAAATATAGGGACTGGGTTGGCAGGAGCCCCAGCTGGGATTTGAACCTGTGACCCTCTGGTTTTACAAGCACTGGCTGTGTCCGCTGCACCACACTGTGTCCATGGAGACAGTGCACTCCCTGGAGATAGGAAACCTGGCCGAATGAGTCAGAAACCCTGCTCTGCACAATTTGACTGTGGGCTCATTCACCTTGTATGGAGACAAAAGGGCAAATAAACCTCAAAAATGACCTCGAAAAAAGGGGAAAAAAACATAACCAAGCTGGCCAATAGTGATATCAATGGGCAACATTAAAAAACACTCCCAGGAAAGCTCCAAAAAAAAGAAATGATTTTTGGAAGGGTCTACGGAGCGTAGACCCTTCCAAAAATAATTTCTTTTTTTTTTTGGAGCTTTCCTGGGAGTGTTTTTTAATGTTGCCCATTGATATCACTATTGGCCAGCTGGATTATAATTTTTTTGAATTTTGTTGTCATTTTCAATTTTTATTTGCTATTTTGTTCTGTGCACATGTATCACACTGCTCACGTTTTGTAGGTTTCCCCGGTTTTGCTGTACATTGCTGACGGAAATGGTTTCTCTTCCCTTTAAATTGGCTCTAACGCGAGCTTTTCACTCGCGGTATTTTTTAGCTTGAATTTCAGCCCCGCTCCTGTGCGGGGAGCCTCTCCCCTCCCACTCTCCACCCATTGACCCCGTCCCTCCGCCCCTCGGGAGCCTTCCTCCGCCCTCGGAATGCCTTTCCATGCCTCTATGGCACATCAGCGCGCCGCGCACTTGTGCGGGCCCATTAGTGCAGCGCGCACGTGTGCGGGGCCCAAAAACGCACTATTAGCGTGCGCTAAGGTAACTTAGCGCACGCTCAAGTGCGCCCCGCACAATTGCGCGATTTAGTAAACATACCCCTTATTCTATTACTTCAGTGTTGGGGTTTTGTTTTTAATATCATCACACCATTCGAAATTGCGGTACGCAGCACATATAAGTGCTTCTAGTTATTCATTCTACACCACCTGCCATTTTAAATCAATATGGTTTATATATCTCTATGGCCTATATAGTAAGTAGTGAGAGTTTGTATGTTTTTAAACACACGAATTGGTGGTTTTAAGACAGTGTTTTCAAAAAAGGTTCATCATTTTTTGGTTCAGAATGTGACTGTTGCATGCGTTCCCTTTAAAATGAAACATTTGTAAATTAATTTGTATTACAACAATTAAGTTGTTTTCAAGATTTAATTAATTATTTATTTATTTTTTAAGGTTCATGATCCTTTGGGATCCCATTCGAAATTATGGTTTTGTCCAATTAACACACAATATAGTGGTAGGTTTTATTGCTTTTATTGTTCTTTTATTCATTCAGTTTTTAATTATTTATTTAGTATTATGTTCACAAATAATATCCCCATGATATGGACATTAAGGTTCTACTGATTTGCTCCTGCTCCATTTCTCCTATAGTCCTCTGATTTTATTAATCTCATTGTTTTTATTGATCTCATTGTTTTTACTTTTTTTAATTATTGATTATTATATTTATTGTACTATATACATGTTTTTAACAATTTATTTGGTTTTTAGTACATAGTTTTATTATTAGTTCTCTCCTGTTCTTCTTTATTGTTTTTCATTTCATTCTTTTTTAGCCTTTTAGTAGTGGGTTGTAGTTAATTGTTTTATTACGTGTTTATAATGGCATTTTACATGTTTATTTTGGTTTGTTTATGATTATTAATTTAGTATTCGTTATGGTTTTCATGTTTTTATTCACTATTGATGCACACTGTTGTTGTCATTTTGTTTTACTATATTTATTAATTATTAATTGTCATGATTTATAGACAATGTTTTCATATACATGTTATTTATGGAAAGATTATAATTCCGATGGATGTTCCCTAACTATTTACACACGTTTTTTATAATTTAAATGACTTAATATTAGTTGGTTTTTTATATATCAACTTTTGATTGTTTTTAATTATGTTTTTATTTGTTTTTTTTTATATTAATGTATTTTATTCGTGTTAGAGCCATATACCCCTGAAGAAGTTTCTTACGAAACATGGCCAGTGTTGGGTTTGGCATCACTCATCCCCTGGATTAATAAAGGCTTTTTCTTGTTCTCTCTGCCACGCTTCTGGATTGGTTTCTTTTGGCCGAGGCAGAGGACATGCCCCTGGATGTCACCGCCACAGTGGGGGCCACTGGCAGCCACACACCTGCTCAAGAGGGTTCTGAGATTGAGGGGATCCACCACCCCATGCAGACGCCAGGGACATCATCCACCACTCCCACAAGCATGGCTACAATCCTTGTGGAGCTGCGGGCCCACAGTGCCTCAGCACAGCACGATGCCGAAGGTGGGTAAGAGCATACATAACAATCCCCATGAGGTTTGTCGGAACATCCACAAGGAGATTACATGTTGCCCACATAGCAGAGTGATTCTTATGTTGGGGGGGTTGTTCTGTGCCTTGTGCGTTTCACCCTCCTGTAGCATGGCTTGTCAGGTGTCAACATGTGTGAGGGGCTCAGACACATGCACACTGTGCACGGCCATATACCCCAGATAAGCGCACAGTGGAAACCACCGATCCCAGGTCACCCAGACACCCTACTTGACAGACACCTCTCCATGGGTATTGTTATGCAGCATAGTTTGTCAACATAATCTGCACTGTACACCAGCATTATAGAAAAGAGGGCCCCCCAGATATATGTATGTGTGTGCCATGACCCCTCACGTCATCTGACCTATCTCAGATGACCAGTGTGCAGATCAAGCATTGATAGATTAAACTGCGACACTGTGCCATGTGTGAGATCTGTGATTCTCATGACCCCTCATCAAGACCCCTTCCAGGCATCAGAATGGCTCATGGGACACACAGATCTAAACATGATCATGCGTTGCTAGTTGTGGCATGCATGATTGTTCTGCATACTGATCTGGTGGAATATGCCTGACATGTGCATGTGTGATGATTGGGTTTGAAAGAGGTATCTCAAACATCAAAGGCACTCGTCAGGCTCTGTTGGCCATTCACAACGATCTGCTGGCCACTAACCAGGGGATCCAACAGCTGCAGACAACAGCAGACATTATAGCAGGGGCGCTCCTCTGCATTGCAGATGCCCAGGAGGCCATAGCAGCATGGTTACAGCAGCCAGCACCGGCACCAGAGGCTGCACCAGCAGCCCTGCAACAGAGGGGTGGGTTGGGCCGTGGTCGCCGTGGCCAGCCACGGACAATGTGAGCAGTACAAATAAACCATCTTGAACTACTACATCCTATGTGTTTGTTTCCAATGTGTGGCACTGTGGCCCCCTACGTGCCCTGCACCTCCTGTTGTCTCCCTGCCCACATGTGCCTTCCCCATGCCCCTCAGGGGTGGGGTGTCTGTACTGCCACCTATCAGCACGCATAGGTCATACCATGCCCTGTGTGTCATGGACTGTGGCAGGTCGCCACCCCACTACCTATGCGTGGGGGTATACCCGTCCCCTCCCATTGCCCAGGAAGATGTTCACGGTGGGACATGTCTGGTGTAGGGATGTGTCACCCTCTCCCACCCCATATACTCTCCATCATTGGACAAACATATGTGACCATTCTCCCTGCCCACACCAGGGCCTACATGGCTGTCTTCCCACATAGGCTTGCATGCGGCACAGTAGACAAAGGTGGCTTGCTTCAGTCAGCTGATCACTCTTCACTAGCGCTTGTAGTCCTCCACCGCTCATCCTTGTGACACGCATTGACCTATGTCGCCCTCAACAGCTATCATCCTGTGCAGCTCCTGGGTACAGCATTCCATCTTATCCTCCATACCACATACCTGCTGCTAGCCTTTTCCCCTAATGCCACACAAACATGGTGCATCAGATATGGATCCCACACATTGCACACAGCATGCACGTGACCACAGATTTTGGGACACGCTCCACATTGGCACATCACAGGGACAACATGTGACTCAGACGCCTACGCACATGGGCAGCCCCCACAACTGTGTGTGGAGAAGGTCCATGTATGATACCCATGTCTACCATGCATACACATAGTGATCTACACACATGTCCCATGCTTACGTCCACAGTCTGTCTGTAAGGGAGACACATGACCATTGTGATGTAGCAACAAAACTGTATTCAAAACTTATTTACAAGGGGTATATGAACATAAGAACATAAGATATGCCATACTGGGTCAAACCAAGGTCCATCAAGCCCATTATCCTGTTTCCAACAGTGGCCAATCTAGGTCATATGTACCTAGCAGTTTGCTAAAGGGGATGGAAGGATACCAACGCCCACATGTTGGGTCCCGGAAGACAGGACAGCACAGGGCACGTGTGTGGGTGCCACAGGGGCCATCACACGCTCCTGGGACGCCCATCAGTGGATGGCTGTCGAGATGCAGCACCACTACCCACCACACGATGCATCTCGGCAGCCATCCACTGAATGGAACCTGCCAGCCACCGGATGGTGTAGTCCTGGGCCCGCAGGCATTGCACCACACCGTCCATTGCCACATACAGGTCCTGTACGCACCTGCCACCACATACACACATGGTGCCAGGTGTCTGTGTGGTAGCATGTGCATGGGACCTATCTGTGGCAATGGGTGGCGTAGCTACACCCAGATGGGCACCATTGCCACACACGTGGTGGCTGGCAGGGACCCACAGTGCCCTGTGCTGTCCTGTGTTCCCTCCCACCCTCCCCCCTCCACACCCCCTCCTCCCCCCTCCACACCCCCTCCTCCCCTTCCTCCTCCCCCCGGCACCTCCCACCCACCCTCCATGCTCCCCTCCTCCTCCTCACCTCCCCACACAACAGACACATTCTCACCCTCCCCCCCACCCCACTCTCCACCCCTCCATTTCCCCATTGTCCTCTTCAGCCTCCAGCGCCTCTGCCGCCCCTCCTCTGCCACCTCCTCCTCCTCCTCCTCTGCCCCTCCTCCTCGTCCTCTCTTCGGCGTTGGGCAGTGGGGCGTGTCGGTGATGTGGAGGGGCCCTTGGCAGCAGGAGCATCCTCTGTGGGGGATGACAGTCATTAGCACACTATTATGTGAGTCACATACCACATGTACATAGTCTGGCCGCGCACAGGCTGGTGGGCCACTGTGACATTTTCTACTGAGCTGCAGAGGCCGCAACACTCACCTCCACATTCTGACATTGCCCGCCTCTGTAGAAGGGCAAGGACCTCCGGGCAGTGCAGCCGCAACTCCCGACCCTTTTTCCATAGGTCCTCTACCTAGGAGGGGAAAGCAATGGGAGGGTGCATTAATGACCATATATCTCTGGTGGGTGGCCAACACATATCACACATCTCTGTGCGCAGCATCGTGCTGCTCCTGCTCCTCTGGTCAGTGTGTCCTCTACTAACGGTTGCCAGTGCCACCTGCATGTGTGGCTGTGGGTCTGGGCATGTGTGCAGTGACACATATGTGTACTGTGCGTAATGCCCTGGACACACCATACCCTGTTCCTACACTCTCCTTGCATGACATGGCAGCATCATGCCACGTGTGGTTTGGCCATGCTGGTATTTAGGGGAGGTCCTCCCTAACCCCCTGTGTTGTCTGGCAAGCACGTGTGTTTGCCTGACCTACACACATCAGCTGAAACACCCGCCATGGCACCATGATATCCTACCACGCATGGGTGATGTGTTCTAACATAGAGCAGAACTGGGTGGTCCTGTGCACCTTGCCAGATGCCAATACCATGACACTTGGCTGTATACTATACCTCTATGGTCATGACTAGGGCCTCCTGTGATTAGGGCAGTTATGGCTGACTACAACAGGAGCATGGCCCAACACACCTAGCTGGCCTATTAACATCTGTGCTTCTGTCTGGGGTTGTGGCAGAGCTGTGCAACCCCAACAGGTGCATGTACCCTTACACCAGCATCTATAATGTTCCTCTGCAATCAGGTACGGGGCTCCTGGGAAGTGGGCAGATGTGTGACCAGGAACTGCGTACACTTCAATGATATATGGATTTGTTTCAGACCTTCATAATCAGGTCTCAGGACTCCTGGGGGTGGGATGGTTTACAGCACATCCACAGCTGCACCTACCATAACATCAGAATCCATAACAGACATGTGTAATGAGGTCTGAGCCTCCGTGGAATAGGGCAAATGTATGTCCAAACCCGGCATACCCTACCACAATAGCTAGATGCCATACCCACCTTTGCAATCAGGTCTCAGGCCTCCTGGGGGTAGGGTGTCTTAGCACACGTCATCAGCAACATACACCATTTCACCAGGGTGACTGACAGAACACTTTCAGCAGGTCTCAGGACTCCTGGGGGTAGGGTGAATTATAACAAATCAACAGCAGCATAAACCATACCACCAGGGTGACTGACAGCCCACTTTGATGAGGTGTCAGGCCTCCTGGGGGTAGGGTGGATTATAACACAGCAACATCAGCATAAACCATATCACCAGGGTGACTGACAGCCCACTTTGATGGGGTGTCAGGCCTCCTGGGGGTAGGGTGGATTATAACACAACAACAACAGCATAAACCATATCACCAGGGTGACTGACAGCTCACTTTGATAGGGTGTCAGGCCTCCTGGGGGTAGGGCAGATGTTTTAACCTGCAAATGCACAAACAACCATATCACCAGGGTGACTGATAGACCATTTGGAGCAGGTCTCAGGACCCCTAGGGGTAGGGCAGATGTGTGACCCTGCAACTGCAGAACCTACCATATCAGCATGATGTTTACCAAACATCTTTAGGAAGATCTAGGGGCTCCTTGTGTTACAATGTATTTTAACACATCAACAGCAGCAGCTGCCATAACACCAGGATGACATCTGGAACTCTGTGATCAGGTCCTTAGCCTCCTGGGGATAGGGCAAACCACTTTGATGTGATACATAGGTGGTATATCACGTGGGTTAAACTAATAAACATAAATGAGATAGAATGCCTACACACAGCAGCATGCACAGCTACAATCAACAATGGATATGTATATGGATATATTGACCTGTCCCCATATACTTACCTCACGTGGGTAGTACGCCAGATGATTATATCGCCTTGTGACGTGCTCCCAGGCCCTCCGGACATGACCGAGGTCCTGCCGCTTCGATGACCCCGGAAACAGTTTAGTCTGCCTAGTGCAGATCAGACCTGCAAGGTGGCATAGCTCCTGACGAGTGAACGCTGGCTTTCTTGAGCGATTAGCCATTTCCAGCAATGCCTTGCTCACGCACGCACGCGCGTGCCGTAACGCGTGCTGGCGCGCCTTAACACGCACAGCAGCGCCTCAGCACCTTAAAGCACGCAGAAGCACCTCTGCACGTGCAGCGTGCATCATTAAGTCGCGCTAGCAATGTGCCCGTGCCTGTGCCACGGCTGGTACACAGGAAATGGTGGCACAATCAATATATATAAAGATCTATGCTGCAGACACACATTGCAGTGATGTGTCTGACCTTTCTTAACACAATTCCTTTATTATGCATTTATCTCAGTGTTGGCACACTGAGGTCTCAAAACCATCAACACTGGCTCTGAGTGCATTGTATTAACTGGTGTGCTATGCCTTTTCACATAGCAATAGCTGGCTAAACAGTTACACAAGGGGGTATGTTTACTAACCCGTCTTAATGTGCGCCCAGCGATAATGTGCAGGATGCAGTAAAAAGAGTGGGCGTTCCTGTCTAAACGTAGCAATTGTGCAATAAAGTGCGCCGCGCACATTATCACGCGATACAGGGAACCGTGCCACGTTAACGCTCGTTAGTCTTAAGTAGGCACACTGACCTGTAAACACAACAGCAGAGGTGTAGCACAATAGTAAATACACTGACTGATGGTACAGGGGTCATGAGTTTGATTCCCCAGTGGGCTTAATGAATAAGGCTGTCTGATGCATTGCCCTTTACTTTAAATCAGTGCTGCCTGAGGCATTTTCTTTTTTAATTTAAATTAGTGCTGCCAGCAAACACACCCTCACAGTGGTGTAACCTAAGGTGCCACATAAGGCGCCCTATAAGGCACTCCAGAGGGCACATTATAAAGTGCACTGTCTGCCAAGGCACCTTATAATGTTGCCTATAGGGCGCCTTATAAGGCACTTTATAGGGCTCCTTATAGGGCGCTTTATGGGGCACCTTATGAGGCACCTTAAGGTTACAGCACTGCGAGTGTGTTTTTGATGGCAGCACTAATTTAAATTAAAAAAGAAAATGCCTCAGACAGCCCTATCAAATAACACCTTTGTGGGATCAAACCCATGACCTCTGGCTCCTCAGGCAGTGAAGTAACCAGTGGACTACATCACTATAGCTGTTAGTAAGCCCCTGGCTGGCTACAGAAGGACTGCAGGTCACCACACAAACTGTCTGCTATGGTTACCAGGATAGGGTTAACCCACCCGTACCCATGATGCACTGCACATGCAAATCAGCAGTCTACAGATGATCACAAGATGGGGTATGCACCCCCACAGCACTTAGGCCTGGTAGGGGGAACTAACCATGTGTGTCACTGGCACAGAGTAGCCACAGACTGTCACATTGTGGGGGTACTGTGCTCACCCTGAGGGTGAGGTGGGGCACCCAGCACCAGGTCTGCAGCACCTGACATGGCTGACATAGACCTTGCTGCAGGTCCCCATCAGTGCCAGTGTGTGATAGGTAGTTCCTGCAGATACATCTGTGTTTCTCAGTCACATCTAGCTATTATGGACTATGATGCACCCAGAATAGTACATATCCTGTGTGGGTGCCATAGTCACATGATTTAAGTGAAGGGGGGTGTTTGGACCCATAGGCGGATTATGTAGCACCACCCAACCCACCCTCTGTGGCTCAGGGTGGGGAACAGGATCTCCCACCAACAGATCCACATTCTACATCCCTGCAATGGTGGCAGTCGAGGGGACATAAGAACATAAGACATGCCATATTGGGTCAGACCGAGGTCCATCAAGCCCAGTATCCTGTTTCCAACAGTGGCCAATCTAGGTTATATGTACCTAGCAATATCCCCAAAAGACACAGGTTCCACAATGCTTGTACTGGGTCAAGCATTGATATTCTGGGTCCCTTTTTAATAGTGGTTTATGGACCTTTCCTCCAGGAACTTGTCCAAACCTTTTTTAAACCCAGCTATACTAACAGCCCTTACTACATCCTCCGGTAACAGATTCCAGAGTTTGATTACACGTTGAGTGAAAAAATATTTTCTCTTATTTGTCTTAAATAGTTTACCCTGTAGCTTCATTACATGTCCCCTAGTCTTTCTATACTCTGATAGCGTAAACAATTGATCCACATTTATCCGTTCCACTCCATTCATTAATTTATAGACCTCTATCATATCTCCCCTCAGCCGTCTCTTCTCCAGGCTAAAGAGCCCTAACCTTCTTAGCCTCTCTTCATAGGAGTAGCCTTCCATCCCCTTCACCAATTTGGTGGTTCTTCTCTGTACTTTTTCTAATAACGCTATGTCCTTTTTAAGATACGGTGACCAGAATTGCACACAATATTCAAGGTGCGGTCGTACCATGGAGCGATACAGAGGCATTATAATATCCTTTGTTTTGTTCTCCATCCCTTTCCTTATGATACCTAGCATTCTATTTGCTTTCTTGGCCGCCGCTGCACACTGGGCCGAGGGTTTTAACATGTTATCCACAATGACTCCTAAATCTTTTTCCTGGGTGGTGGTTTCTAATGTGGAGCCTTGCATCGTGTAACTATAGTGTGGGTTGTTCTTTCCTAGGTGCATAACTTTGCACTTGTCCACATTAAATTTCATCTGCCATTTGGATGCCCAGTCTTCCAATTTATCCAGATCCTCCTGCAGTTTTCCACAATCCTCTTGGGTTTTAACAACTTTAAACAGTTTTGTGTCATCTGCAAATTTGATAACCTCACTAGTTATTCCCTTTTCCAGGTCATTTATGAATATGTCAAAAAGCAGCGGACCCAGTACAGATCCCTGGGGTACTCCACTATTCACCTTTTTCCATTGGGAATATTGGCCATTTAGCCCTACCCTCTGCTTTCTATCTTTTAACCAGTTCCCGATCCACAATAGTACACTGCCTCCTATCCCATGACATTTTAGCTTCGCCAAAAGTCTCTGAAGGGGGACTTTGTCAAAAGCTTTCTGAAAGTCCAGATACACTATATCAACCGACTCACCTTTGTCTACCTGTTTATGCACACCTTCAAAAAACATATCAGATTGGTAAGACAAGATCTTCCTTGTCTAAAGCCATGTTGGCTGTCTCCCATTAGGCCATGACTATCTACATGCTGTGTAATTTTGTTCTTTATGATGGTTTCTACCATTTTCCCTGGTACTGACGTCAGGCTCACCGGTCTGTAATTTCCTGGGTCACCCCTGGAACCCTTTTTAAAAACTCGTGTTACGTTGGCGACCCTCCAATCTTCAGGTATTACAGATAATTTTAATGAAAGTTCACAGATTACCAATAGCAGGTCTGCAATCTCATATTTCAGTTCTTTCAACACTCTGGGATGTATACCATCCGGTCCAGGTGATTTGCTACTATTCAGTTTATCAAATAGTTGTAATATATCTTCCCGGTGTAGCGATATTTCTCTCAATTCCTCTGCAGTATCACCTTTAAATACCACTTCAGTCTTGGGTAACATCCCTACATCTTCCTCAGTAAAGACCGAAGCAAAGAATTCATTCAGTCTCTCTGCTATAGCCTTGTTTCCTCTTACTGCCCCTTTTACCCCTCTATCATCTAATGGTCCAATTGACTCTCTCACAGGCCTTTTGCTACGAATGTACTTGAAAAAGTCTTTATTTCGTGTTTTTGCTTCCGTAGCAAGTTTCTTCTCAAATTCCCGCTTTGCCTGCCTTATCAATGCTTTGCATTTAACTTGCCAGTGCTTGTGCTGTTTCCAGTTTTCATCATTTGGCTCTTTTTTCCATTTCCTGAAGGTTGCTTTTTTGGCAGCAACAGCCTCTCTGACCTCACCTTTAAACCATGCTGGCAGTTTTTTGGACTTTCTTCCACTTTTCTTAATGCGTGGAATACAGCTGGTCTGGGCTTCAAGGATAGTATTTTTAAATAACACCCAAGCTTGCTGTAAGTCTTTAACCTTTGGAACCGCTCCTTTTAGTTTTTTCCTAACTATATTCCTCATTCTATCATAGTCTCCCTTTTGAAAGTTAAAAGGTAGTACTGTGGATGCCTTTACTATCTGTCCTCCACTAATTAAATCAAACATGATCATACTATGATCACTATTGCCAAGTGGTCCCAACACCCTTATTTCTTGCACCAGATCTGGCGTTCCACTAAGGACTAGGTCCAGTATGGCTTCCCCTCTGGTTGGTTCATGAACCAGCTCCAAGAAGCAGTCATTTATTCCATCTAGAAACTTTATCTCTTTAGCTTGTCCTGCTGTGACACTGACCCAGTCGATACCCAGTCGGACCATCAACCCCAGTCCTGCTGGGGAACAGACACCCTACAGGGCAGTCCATGCAGATCTATACACATCCGTAAAGCAATGGCAGACAGACAGTAGGCCTGGAAATGCTCAGCTGCCCCCCACCACTATCTGACATTCTCCAGCAGCAAGCACAGTGAGTCTCCAGCCACTGCACCCTGCAAGGTGTTCCAGCCATACACATACTAACTGCAGACAGTCTGCTAGCTAGTCAATAATGCATGTTCCTGGAGGGGATGTGAGCACACCCACCAAGCAGATAAGTCAGTGACTGGGCCCCAGAAAAAACAACCCATAAATATCACTTGAGATAAATACTATGTAGCACTATGGGGGAACCTAATCATGCCATGGTCACTGCTCAGTCAGGGTGAGAGTGACCTCCCAGCAGGACATGCTGTGGCCACCCTGTCTGTGCAGGTGGTGGCCGGGCACTGCAATGTCCCAGCCATTGCCCTATGCCTGTGCAGATGCATCCTGCCCAGGCCACCCTGTCCAGGCTATACCCACAGTACCTTGCTCCTCATTATGCACATTGGCAGGCTAACACTGGAAACAGTGCAAGCAGTGTGGGCTGAATAAGGTGTTGGCAGTCACCACACACTGGATAGACAGACACACACTCCACACACCTATGCCAGCATTGTGCAAATATAGAGGCTTTTGGCAGCCCTGGCCACCACACCAGTCCTGAGCACGGTGCAGGCATGGCTATGGTATGCAATACTGTTGGGGTCACTCCCCGGGGTGGTAAACACTGTCAGAAACCAGAACTGAAACACACTCCACAGTTATCAGAAAGGTTGCTATGTTGCAGCTCAATCAGCAAATTGTGCTTAACTTAGGAATTGCTATCTGCCATTAATCATAGCAAACCTCTGATATTTGTGTAACTTATTCCCATGTTTAGGGCAGCATTGCTAAGGTATGCAAGTGCTAGTATTGGGAGATGCTGCTGCACGCAGGGCCCAACAGCCTGCCTCTCCATGAGGCGTTGGATAGTGGAGCCTGTGGGTGTGGATGTTTGTACCCCTGTTGGCCTCTGCTCTAGGGCAGGGGTTCCCAACTCCGGTCCTGGGGGGCCAAACACTGTTCAGGTTTTCATGCTGTCCCTAATGAATATGCATGAGATACATTTGCATACCATGGGGGCGGCGCGTGCAAATGCAGCACAGGCATATTTATTAGAGAAAGCATGACACCTGAATGGTGTTTGACCCTCCAGGATTGGAGTTGGGAAACTCTGCTCTAGGTATTGCACATGTTTATGGTGTCTGTGCTCTGTAGGGTAAAATATAGATGTTTCAGGCATGTTTATGTTATCTGCAATAAGGTTTCCGTCATTATTACCATAGTTTAGTACTGGGTAAAATATTGGGACTGGGTTAGCAGGTGCCACAGCTGAGACTTGAGCTTGTGACCTTCTGCTTCTGAACACACTGGCTGTGTGTACTGCACCACACTGTTGCCACAGGGATGGCTCATTCCCCGGGGATACCATGACTATTCATCAGACAGACCCTGTCTGTTGCAGTGCATGGCACCCACCTAAACGGGGCTAGGCCATGGTCTGCTGTGGGCAGATGCCACTGCCCCCTCCGCCACCAGCACCCCTCCGCCACCATTCTGCCATGCCATTATGCCGGTGGTGCGCAGTCTCAGGCCATCCAGTGTGCTGGTAGGCAGCTGCCTATGGTGTGGGATATGGGGTAGGGGTGCCTGCATAGACATCCGCACTTTCCCCCCACCACCGCCTGCCAATGTTCTGTGCCCTTGGGGGTACTTGCTGGGTACTATCCCCTGTGACACTATGAGAAACACACTCATGCCCATGTTGGGCCCTCATCAGTTGCTGTCTGGCTACTCTACAGTTTCATCATTCCTATGTGCCACCTAGGCATCTGCCTAGTCCGCACTGTGTCCCAGCTGGACCACAGCATGTGCCGCCTGCAGCCCTCTGTATCCCATTTCTGGCATCTGTACAGTTGCCCTTTCCTACATGCCCACCCTGCTGTTGCGGCACATGTGCACGCCATAAGAAAGCTGCCCATTAGAAAGGGAAAACCCTGATCAGCGCTATTTCAATGTGGGATCATTCACCTTGTAGGGGGACTGAGCATAGACCCTTCCAGACATGATGCCTTTTTTTTTTAGCTTTCTCAGTAGTGTTTTTTAATGTTTCTCATTAATATCACTATTGGCCAGCTTGGTTATGTGGATTTTAAATTTTGTTCAGGTCATTTTCTGTGTTTTTGTGCCTTTTTGTTCCGTGCACATGTATCACAACTATCACTTTTTCTAGGTTTCCCTGGCTTTGCTGTACATTGCTGATGTAAAGGATTTCTCTTTCCTGCAAATGTGCCTTAACGCGAGGGTTTCACTGGCGTTAGTTTTCAGACCCAGATTCCACAGCGTTAGTGTGCATGGAGCCTCTCCCCTCCCACTCTCCACCCATTGATCCCCTCTCTCTGCCCTCTGGGAAGCCTTCCTCCACCCTTTAGGGCCGGATTTCACGGCGTTAGGGTGCCTTAACGCCGCAGGCGCATTATCACATGATAAGTGATGTTACCGTGCGATAAAGCGCCGTTATCACGCGATAACGTCACTTATCACGCGATAATACCACCACTGCGACGTTAGCGCTGTTTAGTAAACATACCCCCAAGTTTTCTTTTCTTTTTAAACACAATTTGATGGGTCATTATTTATTACACAAATTTGTATATAGGTATGTTCCTTCACACAACAGTTGTTTTTATATTACATCTATTCATTATATTTATTGTTTTAACTATAGTGATTGGCACAGCACTAATACGTTTACATTACATACTTCTGTCCGCGGAAGATATGTCCTTTGTCCATAGTGGTGCTCTGCCTATAGAGGTGCTTTTTCATTATACTTACAGAATTTTTTGTTTTAACTAAAGCAGTTCAGCACAGTGTTTCACATTCATGAATGAGATGTTTTTTCAAAGGTATATCCATGGTCGAGTTCCTTAGTCTTTGTAATATATGTTTTAACCATTTTTCAATATAATTTTTTGTCGAAGAAAGGTCCTTATACTTTTATCATTCATAGTAGTCAATTTGTTTGCGATATGGGTTTCCCGCCCTTTTGCGGTTACCCCTCCCCCTCTCCTCTTTTTATGGTGTTTTTTAATTAATACATTTTACATTAAGACATACTGTTGCTGCTGTTGAGAAGGTATCTCTATTTGTGTTCTTATTAAATACATATTCTCACGTCTATTTTGCACACTGTTATTCTCGGAAGGTATGTCTTTTATTATTTTTATTTTTTCGTGCATGGCAGTGCTCTGCCCAGAGTGGTGTTTTCTTTCTTACTACAATCATTCATAGAAATCATCATTTCAGCTGCAGCAGTTGGCATAGCACTTCATATTTATGACTTACATGTTTTCTTAGAGGAGTTTTATGAGATTAGGGGGTATGTTTACTAAACTGCGGTAAACGTGAATAACGCGCGTTGTACGACGTTAACGATCATTAGCGTGCTATAGCACGCGCTATAGCGCATTAACGATCGTAAACGTGCTATAACGCGCGTGATGCTCCGCGGCGCGGTAAAACAACGCAGAAGGCGGAGAGAGGGCGGAGAGAAGGGGTCAATGGGCAGAGAGTGGGCGGGGAGAGGCTCCCATTACACTAACGCGCTGAATTTCAGAGCTGAATTCCAACGCGAATGAAAACCTGCCGTTAAATACACTTTAAAGGGGAGAGAAACCATTTAACTGTCAGCAATGTACAGCCTAGGCAGGGAAACCAAAAAAAGGTGATAAGTGTGATACATGTGCACAGAACAAAAGGGCACAGAAACACTGAAAATGACCCCAACAAAATGGAAAAAAACAACAACCAAGTTGGCCAATAGTGGTATCAATGAGAAACATCAACCCCCCCCCCCCCCCGAGTAAGCTCCATTGAACAGATATTTATTTAGTTGTTTATTTTATTTATTTATTTATAAATCGCGGAAGGGTCCATACCCCGTCCCCATACAAGGTGCATGGGCCCACAGTGAAATAGCGCTCCTCAGGGATTTCCCCACCATCGGACAGGGTTCCTATGGCGTACACATGTCCCGCAACATCAGGGCGGGCATGTCGGAACTGGCAACCGGGCAGATGCTGGAAAAGGGGATACAGAGGGCTGCAGGCGGCACATGCAGTGGTACAGCTGGGCCACAGTGGGGACTAGGGTGATGCTCAGTTGGCCCATAGGAATGCGTAAACAGTAGAGCCAGACAGCAACTGATGAGGGCCCAACATGGGCACGAGGGTGTTTCCCAAAGCGTCACAGGGGAGAGTACCCAACAGCAACCCCCAAGGGCACGGAACACTGGCAGGCACCCCTACCCCAGAACACGCACCATAGGCAGCCGCCTACCCGCACACTGGACGGCCTGAGACCGTGCACCACCAGCTCCACCAGCAGAAGGGCATGTCAGCATGGTGGCTGAGGGATACTGGTGGTGGAGGGGGCAGTGGCAGCTGCCCGGAGCAGACCGTGGCCTAACACTGTGTAGGTGGGTGGCATGCACTGCAACAGACAGGCCCTGTCTGACCAACAGTCATGGTATCACCAGGGAATGCACCATCTCTGTGAGAACATGGTGGTGCAGTGCACAGAACCACTATATTCAGAAGCAGACGGTCACAGGTTCAAGTCCCAGCTGTGGTTTCCGCCAACCCAGTCCTCTTATTTTACCCACTACTATAACGTGCTAATACAGGCAGAACCGTTCTTGCAGATGACGTTAACATGCCCAAAACACCAACATTTTACCCTACAGAGCACAGACACCATAAACATGCACATTTCCTAGAGCAGAGCCTCCCAAATGCAGTCCTGGAGGGCCAAACACCATTCAGGTTCCATGCTGCCTCCGATAAAGATGCCTGTGCTGCATTTCTATGCGCCACCCCCATGGTATGCAGATGTATCTCATGCATATTCATGAGGGACAGCATGAAAACCCGAACAGTGTTTGGCACTGCAGGACTGGAGTTGGGAACCTCTGCCGTAAAGCAGCAGCCAACAGGGGCAGACACACCCGCACCCACAGGCCCCATTATCCCAAGCCTCCTGGAGAGACAGGACTTTGGGCTCTGCGTGCATCTCCCAATACTAGCACTTGCATACCTTAGTAATGCCACCCTAAACCTGGGAATATGGTACACAGCTCTCAAAAGGTTGCTATGAGTACTGGCAGATAACAATTCCTAGGTTAAGTACAATGTTCGGAGTGAGCTGCATCATAGCAACCCTTCTGATGTCTGTGGTGTGTGCTTCAGGTCTGGTCTCTGACAGTGTTTACCACCCTCGGGAGTGACCCCCACCAGTATTGCGTACCATATCCATGCCTGCACTGTGCCCAGGACTGGTGTGGTGGCCAGGGATGCTAAACACCTCTATAGTAGCACAATGCTGGCCTAGGTGTGGGAGTGTGTGTCTATCTATCCAGTGTGTGGTGGCTGCAAACACCCTCCACAGCCCACACTGCTAGCACTGTTGCCAGTATTGGCCTGCCAATGTGCATAATGAGGAGCAAGGTACCGTGGGAATAGCCTGGATAGGGTGGCCTGGCCTGGCCGCATCTGCACAGGGCATAGGGCAATGGCCGGACATTGTAGTGCCCGGTACCACCTGCACGGACAGGGTGGCCATAGCATGTCCTGCTGGGAGGTCACTCTCACCCTGACTGAGCAGTGACCATGGCATGGCTAGTTTCCCTCATAGTGCTATATAGTATTTCTTTTATGTGATATTTATGGGTTTCCTTTTGGGGCCCAATCACTGACTTATCTGCTTGGTGTGTATGCTGATATCCCCGTTCTGGGTGCATGCATCTCCTCCAGGACCATGCACTATGGAGTAGCTGGCGGACTGTCTGCAGCTAGTATGTGTCTTGCTGGAACACCGTGCAGGGTGCAGCGGCTGGAGGCTTGCTGCTGGAGAATGTCAGATAATGGTGGGGGGCAGCTGTGCATTTCCAGACCTGCCGTCTGTCTGCTCTTGCCTTATGGATGTGTAGTGCTCTGCACTGCCTGCCCTGTAGGGTGTTTGAGCCCGAGTAGGACTGGGGTGATGGTTCCCTCTACTGCCACCATTGCAGGGGGTTGAAAGTGGATCTGTGGGTGGGAGATCCTGTCTCCCACCCTGAGCCCTAGAGGGTGCGTTGGGTGGTGGTATGTAATCTCCCTGGTAACCACAGCAGAATGTGGGTGTGGTGCCGTGCAGTCCTCCTGTAGCCAGCCATGTGTTTATTAGCAGCTCTAGCCCACTGATTACTTCACTGCCCATGGAGCCAGAGGTAATAGGTTCACAACCCACAGTGGGGTTCATTGATTGGGCTGTCTTAGGCATTGTCTATTTTTACTGTATATTAGTGCTGCCAGCAGAACCACCCTCAGGGTACTGTCACCTTAGGGTAGCTCAAAAGGCGCCCTATAGGGCGCCTTATACGGCGCCCCATAGGGCGCGCCTTACGCGGCGCCCCATAGGGAGCGCCTTACAAGTCGCCCTATACGGTGCGCCTTCCACTTCTCCCTATAGGGAGCGCCTAAATATTCCTATCAAATGGTATATAATACATGACCATGTCAGAGAGAACGTCACTATTGGAACATATTACATAAGACGGGTACAATTTTCCTGACATATGCAAACTGTAACCCACCTGCAGACTGTGGATTAAAATATTATAGTTGGCTTTCAAAGGATTACACAGGTCGCCTCAGCCAGCCTTTTTCATTAGGCACACTGGGGAATCGAACCCATGACTTTTGTACCATCAGTCTGTGTAGTAACCATTGTGCTACAGCTCTGTTTCTGTCTTTGGGTGTCTGCACGCTGTCTTAGGCGTGCGCGCAGTGGCACCCGCTGTAGCGATCGTTGCTGCACGGCACATAATAACGCGCGCAACTGCGCGTTATCAGTTACGATGTCCCGCCCATGTCCTTTTTTGGCTTTCCTTCCACTAACGCGGCTCCTAACGCGAATTGCACTAATGCAGTTTAGTAAACATACCCCTAGGTATTGTATTATATCTAGATGATACGTTTTTACTCTCCGTTTTAACATGATAATGTTTTATATTAGTATTATTTTTATTTACAGTAGTTAGGTTTATTGTGATACATTTTTTCAATGTTTTTTGTGGGTATTCCCTTTTTTAGTCACCTTTTTTATATTTTTTTACATTTTTTCACATTTCTTATATAGTTTGCACTATCTAGTAGTTTACGTAATTTTGCACTCATTGTTTTGAACAAATATACGAGTGCTTATTTTGGTTTCCTTCTCTCGCTGACTCACTCCTGTTCTTCTGTCCCTTATTACAGGGTACATAATGGTTTATTTATATAGGTATCTATTCCTTCTGTTCTCCGTGTCTCATTCACATATTTTATGCATTATTTGTTTATAATTGCTTTTAATTGTGTATCCATATTACTTTTTTAGAGTGTACAGGTTTATAATATTTAAGGACAATATGGTACAAGAACTTCAGAGGTATTTATGCTTCATATGTCACATTTTTTTAGTGTGTTTTAAATATATGGAATTGTTTTTGTATGTTAAGAGCATTTGTTCATCTCACTTTACTTTTTTATTTTATTTATTTATTTCTTTTTAACTGATGTTTTTAATTTACATTTTTATCATTTGTATTATTTTAGAATATGAGTATTATTATTTATTGATTGTTATTATTACTTTTTTATTTGTATTCATGATTACGTTTTGAGTGTTCTGTCCTTTTATGATTCAAGTATTTGTATATTTGTGTTTTTAGCATTTGCCAGACAAACCCCTGACGAAGGGTAGCGAAACACGGCCTGTGTCGGGTTGTCAGTAGTTCAATAAAAGCTCTGTCTTTCCACAAATATCACGTTTTAGACAGTGTATAGCTCAGTATGATGACATAGCTTAAAGAAACATAAAAAGAAAAACAACTCCAAGGGGAAGGAGGAGGGTTGTGAGGACTGATTCCTGCTGTTCCCGGAGAAAACCAGCTACAAGTGAGTAACTACTCTTTCTCTGGGAACAAGCAGGAAGTCAGTCCTCACATATGGGATTCCAAAGCCATAGGCTACCAAAAGAAACCTGTATAAAGATCACGGACAATCAATTCCAGCGGAGAACACAGATTGGCCCCAAGACCTCCAACACGATCCAAGCGTCAACCAGGGAGACAGCTCTCCAGTAGCCCTGACACACAGAAGGGTTAAAGGGAAGGAGTTACATTATTCCCCAAACAGATGACGGAGTACCGCCTTGCCAAAGGCACTGTCACACCGGTAGTCTTCCTCCAGGCAGTAATGCACTGCAAAGGTATGGACGGAGGACCAGGTGACCATCCGGCAGACCTCCAACAAGGAGAAGGAAAGCAAGATAGCCACTGAAGCTGCCATTGCTCGCATGCTATGAGTAATGACGTGCTACTCTAGGGAGAGACCAGCCTGTGCATAGGTGGAGAAAGTGCAGTCTACCACCCAGGTGGACAGGGTGCGCTTAGAGACCGTAACCCCAAGCCTGTTGGGGTCAAAGGAGATGAACAGCTGCAAGGAGCAGCAATGGGTTTTCGTCCACTCGAGATAGAAGGCCAACGCCCTCTTACAATCGAGAGTAAGGAGCGCAGCCTCAACCCAATTTGTATGAGGCAGGGAAAAAAGATAGGAAGGACACCAAAGCCAACTCTACCCAGGAAGAGGCCTGTGTCCTAGTAGAGCAAGCCCTAACTCCCGCTTTCCAGTCAAAAGGTATGCTAAACCAAATGGTCTCTCTGATAAAGTGGAAAAGTGAGGACTGAGCTTCTGCCTGATCTTTCCTTGAACCACTGAAGAAAATAATAGATGGTTTGAGCGATGAAAGGATTTGGTAACCTCCAGGTATCTGAATAACACCCTCCCTTCCACTACCAGATGCAGAGAGGGGTCAACCGAAGATCCTCAACTGCCTGATTGAGGTGAAAAAAGAACAGTACCTTTGGAAAAAAAGGCAGCACTGTCCATAAGGAGACAGAAGCTGTCGCAAAGATCAAAAAGGGCTCCCAACAGGACAAGGCCTGCAGTTCCAACACACATCTGGTGGATGCAATAGCCATCAGGAAAACCACTTTAAGGGTCAAATCTTTGACAGGCCTTATGAATGGGCTTGAAGGGGCCCTTTCAACACCTTCAACATCAGAGAAAGGCTCCACTGGCGGCAGAATCTATTTCACCCCTTGACAAAGCGAGAAACATCAGGATGCGCCACCAAGATGATGCCTTGGATATGTCCCCCGGTGATATGCTAGGGCCAACATCTGAACCTTAAGAGGAATAACACCTCTCAAAAACCCTCTAAACTCTTACATAGGCTAAGACGTTCAAGGTCCTGCAGGCCTTGAACAGGGTATCCACTATCGCTTTAGGGTAGCCTCTCAGACAGCTTATAACTTTCAAGAGCCAGGCGGTAGGTGGAAAAGGAACAGAATCCTCCATCAACATGGGCTCTTGTCAAAGAAGGCCCTTCTCTTGAAACAGACCTGTTAGATTCACATATATGGTCTGCATGAACATTTTGGGACTAAAAGAATCACCAACCCTGGATGAGACCAAATCCTGCATAGGAGGTTACCCACCAAGAGAAGACATAAAGAAGATCCTCATGAGGCCAAACCTGGAGGAGGGCATTCCAGCCCATAGCCTGTGGGACCCTCCTATAACTGAAAAAGTTCTCCACTCTGACATTCTCCTGCTTGGCCATCCAACACTGGAAGGCCCCACTTTTGCACTATTAAGTTGAATGTGTGGGGACTCAATTTCCATTCTCCAGGATCCACCATGATCTGGCTCAAGAAGTTGGCCTGAACATTGTCGACAACTACTAAGTGGGATGCCAACAGAATAACTAGCTGTTCCTCCACCCAACTGCACAGAGCAACCACCTCAAGTGCTTCCTCGACACAAAGTCCCTCTTTGCTTATTAATGTATGCCACTTCCGTGGCATTATCCGAGAATATGTAGACTGTCATACCCTCCATCAAGAGCTGAAACATCACTAAGGCCAGGCAGATTGCTCTAGCCGCCAACCAGTTGATAAGCCAGGAGGTCTCTGGAAGGAGGACAATGACTCTGACCCATCTGGCCTAGACAGTGATCCCCCCAGCCCTTCAGGCTGGCATCCATGGTGACTATTACCCAATCTGAAGCCTCCAGATGCATGCTACTGATCAGATGGTTAGAAGGGTATGGTTGAACAGCTGAGAACAAGGAGACCAGAGGAACAGATGTTTCTAAAGCAGGTATATACGAACTCTGGCCCAAGGAACCAGATCCAGTGTTAATTCTATGGACCCTAGCAGCTGCAGGCAGTCCCAGGTCCAAGGAGCAGGCTGCATACACAGAGCTTTGAGTTGGCTCTGCAACTTGAGCTCTGGTATGATGATGATAGAGGTCTATAAATTAATGAATGGAATACAACGGGTAACGTAAATCAGTTCTTTACACCATCAAAAAGTAGAAAGACCAGGAGACATGCAATGAAGCTACAATGTAACCTATTTAAGACTAATAAGATAAAACATTTTTTTAATCAACGCTTAATCAAACTCTGGAATTTGTTACCCGAGGATGTAGTAAAAGCTGTCCATGTAGCTGGGTTTAAAAAAGGTTTGGAAAAGTTCCTGGAGGAAAGATCCATAAACTATTATTAAAGAGGACCCGGGAAATCCACTGCTTACCCCAGGATGAGCATTGTGGAACCTGTGTACTTTTTTGGGAATCTGCCAGGTACTTGTGACCTGGATTGGCCACTTTTGGAAACAGAATACTGGGTTTGATGGACTTTGGTCTGACTCAGCATGGAATTTTTTATGTTCTTATGTTCCTAAGAAGACCTAATCCCAAAGAGTGTTGAAATGAGCTCCAAGATACTCCAGATTCTAGAAGGGGTTCAAGTTGCTCTTGAGATAATTGATTACCAATTACTAGGGCTGTGCCTTTTTTCAACTTCTGCAGGGAGTCTGACCAATCAGCCATTTCCCAGGTATAGATGAATCCAGATCCGTCAAGTGTGCAGGAATGCTGCCAATTCCACTATCAATTTTGAGAAAGTGCAAGGAACTGTGGCCAGTCTAAAACTGGAAATAGCAGCCCAGAAAATAGAAGCAGAGAAAACGATGTTATTCCGCAATGGGAATATGAAAATACACCTTGGCCAGATCTAGGGACATAAGGAACTCCCATGGATGAACAGATGCAAAGATCAATCTGATTGTTTCCATGTGGAAATGGAGAACCCGGAGTATGGTCTTGATCACCTTTATATCAAGAATAGGCCAGAAGGATTCTCCCTTCTTATGCACTATAAAGTAGATAAAATAATGGCTTGGACCATGCTCTGTGCAAGGCATGGGTAAAATAGCCTGCAACTGCAGAATATGCTATAGAATTACTTTGATTGCTGCTTGCTTGAGTGGAGAGCTGCAAGGAGACTCTAGAAAGGCATAGCCTAGGGGCTCTGCAAATTCCAGTGCGAACGTCTGACTCAACACCTCTAGAACCAGTAGTCCGATGGGATGTGGGCTAATTCTGAGAAAAACAGCTGGAGCTACTTCCAACTGGCTGCACCTCAGAAGGGATCTGCCAGATTTCATTACGGGGCTTTACAGCTCGGGTGGAGGCCACCAATGAGTCATGTGACTGTTGAGAGCTCCAAAAGGACTGAACATTCTTGGGCCTAGGTCCATAGGAGAAATAGGCCCTACCTGGGCTTTGGGCTGACTGGGGGCATAGGCCCTCCGAAAGGCAGGTCTCGCCCTTGGGCCTGTCTTCTGGAAGCCTCCGAGGGTGGGACTTTCCCAAGTCCTTTACCAACTTCTTGAGATCCTTCCCAAAAAGCAACCTGCTTCAAAAAGGAAGCTTGCTCAGCTGCAATTTTAAGGCTGCATCTACTGACCAACTGTGAATCAAGAGCCATCATCTAGTTATGATTACTGCCGCAACAGACTTGGAAGAGATCCTGATCAAGTCATATAGGATATCCACAACTTCCATATCATCCTGCTAGACCAGTCCAGACAAGTGGGTTGTGTTCCCCTACCAGCAAATTGGTGGAGACAAAGAGCCAATGAAAAGCCCAGGTTTCAATGACATCACTCCTGTGCCGCTATCCGTCTCAGCCACCAGAGGTCCCTTCAGTAATTCTTTGCCTCCGGCAGGTGGTGGATGGATTTTCTCCTCTCTGTAGAAAATCTGAAGAATGAGAGGAAAAGAGATTGATTAAATACTTGTGAATGACCACCTTAAGCTCTAAAGAAGTGACTCTCTCATTTGAGCACCACTAGACTGCAGTCTTTTCGGTAGCCATAGGAGGAGGGAAAATTGGTTGAGCTCCATGCCCTTATCATGATAAGGATCTGTTGAGCAGCAACAAATTGGAAGAATCTGGAAGAGTACAGCAACCTCACACAACCTCAGTGCCCCCTCCCTCCTCCTCTTTTCCCTGCTGCTCTCTCCCAAAGATTGTAGAAGGCTCAGTCACCTTTCACACCATGCTGTTAAAATAAATTCAACCAGTGAAGCCGTTTCAGGGGAGTAGAGCTGAGCCTGGCACAAATTCTATGCCTGGGGCTCTTAGGGGGCGAGTGCCAAGGCTTGACCATTGTCCTTGTTCGGAGCTCCCGGTTCCGTCTCTGAGGGATGCAATTTGAGGTGGACTACTAGCAACCACTGACACTGTGTGGAGGTTTCCCACCATTTTCTGAACATGTTAGTAACATTTTTGCCTATTGTGTGCCTGGGGGTTGTGTGGTCTTAATGCGTGTTCCAATCAAGCGACTCCAATGCACGCTTCTTCCCTAATGCCTTTAGCAGATGTTACTTAAAAGTACAGTTAATGCATGCTTGCAGCACGACACAGCCTTAGCATGCGCTCTTGTGATATTTACCCTAACTCTCTACGTCTTCTTCCAGAAAACATTTGACCTATGGCAGGCGAGAAGCCTCATCCTTGGATTGTGGATTCTGCCTTTCCTGTATGGCAGCTTCAGAGTCACCCCTGGAGGGCATGCTTTCCCCCTCTCAGCCAGGGGATATAGTTAATCTGCCCTTAAAAGCCTCAGGTAGGAGGTGCAGGATGGCACTAAGGGTAAGAAGGACCAGCTGGCCAAAGACTCCGGTGACCGTGCTGTGAGCCACTCTTCATCCTCTAGGCCAGGAGTCTCCAATTCTGGTCCTGGAGGCTGCAAACCAGTCAGGTTTTCAGAATGTCCCTAATGAATATGCATGAGATATATTTGAATACAATGGGGGCAGTGCATGCAAATATATCTCATGCATATTCATTAGGGACATCCTGGAAATCTGACTGGTTTGTGGCCCTCCAGGACCGGAATTGGAGACCCCTGCTCTAGGGAGTCTATGGCAGCTATGACCCCTGGTGTCAGGGAGCCTTTTCTGAGATGAGAGCTTCCGGAGTCCAGATTGTCCTCCCTGGAACTCTTTTCCTTTTTGCAATAGGTCTAGTCCTTCTAATGTGGAAATTCAGACCCTGCAGCCTCTAGATACTCCTGGATGCAGGCTCGTGCTGGGCAGGCTAGAAGTACAGGCCCTGTTCAATTACCTTTGACTAAGAGTCCCCAGCGCAGGACACTCCCTGAAGATGAGGGACAGTTGGGATCTAGCCACGATGTTGACTATGCTTTGGACCCAGATGAATCAGTTCTGTACTCTGATGTGAATGAGGACCTATTCTCATCTTCAGAAGACTATGCAGAGACCGGCATGATCCACCTGTTCCAGAAGGAGGAGCTGGCGGCAGTGATTTCTAGGGTCTCATCTGTCTTGAACTTGATGGATGCTTCCAGCACAAAGCAGGAGCCGAAGGTACACCCAAGGGGTGTGGAAATCTACTACTGTCTTCCCGTTTAGCGTAGTTACTCACCTGTAATAGGTGTTCTCCAGGGAGAGCAAGAATCAGCCCTCACATATGGGTGATATCAGTGCCGACGGAGCCCTTGCAGAAGCATTCCCCCAGCTTTCAAAGAAAACCTTTGAGAGATGCCACCACTCATACGTGGTCCCCTTTCCGCCCAAGGGTGCCATCTTGCTCAGTCAGATGACATAGCTAAAGACCGCAATAAACAAAAAATGGTAAAGGAGCAACTCTCATAGGCAAAGATTATATGCATTGTGCAATCCAGTTAGACAGAGTTATTTTGGAAACTGGAAGTCCCAAATGACTAGAATCAAAAGCAACAAAGAGTTGAGAAGACTTTTGATGTTGCTGTGTTCTTTGTAGGTAAAAAGCTAAAGCTCTTTTACAGTCCAAGGTATGAAGGTTCCTTTCTGCATTGGAGGCATGAGGCCTCGGAAAGAATACAGGAAGGTAAACAGCTTGGTTTAAATGGAAAGGGGAAACCACCTTTGGCATAAAGTGCGGATGAGTCCTAAGAACGACCTTATCATGGTAAAATCTCATATAAGGAGGATCAGCCACTAGAGCTTGCAACTCACTAATGCGGCATGCAGAGGTGATTGCAATTAGGAAGATGACTTTCCAGGAAAGGAATTTCAGAGATGTAGTGGCTAAAGGTTCAAATGGCGGTTTCATGAGCTGCCCGAGAACAAGATTCAAATCCCATGCCACCGGTGGTGGTCTAATGGGAGGTTTTGTTAATAGAAGACCTCTCATAAATCTTGTTATAAATGGATGAGAGGAAATAAGTTGTCCATTTAGAGGCTTGTAGGAAGCTACAATAGCACTGAGATGGACTCTTACTGAATTGGTCTTAAGACCAGCATTTGATAAATGAAGGAGGTACTCTAGTACCGATTCCAGAGGTATCGCAAGGGGGTTAAGTCCCTTTTGAGACCACCATATGGTAAAGCGTTTCCACTTAAAGGCTTATAATCGTCTTGTGGAAGGTTTTCTAGAAGCCTGTAGGAAATCTTTTACCTGTTGAGAAAGGTTGAGATCCTGAAGGTTTAGGCTTTCAGCAACCAGGTCCTGGGTTGCAAGGACTGGAGATTCGGGTGCCATAGTGTCCCGTTCTCTTGGGAGAGAAGATCTGGAGCACATCCTAACTCCCGAGGTGCAGCTTGAGAGAGATGTAGAAGCAGAGGATATCACGTTTGCCATGGCCAACTTGGAGCTATGAGAATCATACGACCTCTGTCTCTCTGAAGCTTGTGATAAGGAAGCTTATCATAGCTCAGGTAGGAGCTATAGAAAAGATGATGTGACTCTGAACAAGCAACCTGTCAGTTCTGGTAGAAGCAAGAAAACAGAGTTTTCACATAAAAGACTACCAGTCCCAGAATGCACCAGGTTTCCAGCAGCCATGAGAGGGGCTGAAGTGAGAGAATGTGTGTGCAATCAAGAGAGCTATGAGGTAATCCCTAAGCACTCATCTCAAAGGGCAGGGCCTGATTCAAGACAGCTGCGCTGTGTTAGGGAGCAGCACACATTAGAACAGGATAAGAGTAGAGCTTATTCTTCAGATAACAGATTCAGGGAGAGTTGGAAGAACAGCTTCAGCAAAAGCCACGCAGATAGAGAGAGAAGGAAACTCTCTGGAAGGAAGAGAAGAAAGGCCATTGGAAGGTCTGGGAGATTCCAAGGCAGTACTCATACTGGGAGGTATTCCAAAAGCCAGCAGAGTCCATTGGACTGGATTCAGCCAGAGGAATGGAGTGGCAGAGATAGGAATCACCAGTGGCTACCTGGAAGAGAGAAGACTGCACGTGGAAGGGACTTTCAGACCAAGGCCAGAAGGTATGTGAGAGGAGATCCAGTGTCCAGGGATCAAGATTGGAAGGCTGGACATCAGAATTGGATTACATATTGGCCAGGCTTTACAGAGAGGAATTATGATGGCAGGAGAGGCTCAGGTATGAACACTGATCCAGACCCTATCTATAATAGAGAATGGCAGCAAGGGAATAAGCATTCTCATGATAGTGCCTTAATGAAAGACTCATCTGTGCCAATGTATGATATTGACCCTATGATTGTTGATGCAGGGGGAAATACAGCAGATGAAACTATTTACATGGACTGTTCTTTATCTAAATGCTATTGCTAGTTTGCTATGAGCAAACACATCAGCCATCACAAAGAAACCTAACTTTGTTCTTTATTTCCACTGCAAACAGCTCTTAAAGCAGGATTTGGGCTCACACAGTAGCAGCCAGCCAGCTAAAGGTTTTCAGCTGGTCCATTGATAGTAATTAGGGCTGCACCTGATTGTGTGTGTGAGCAAGGGAGAATCACTGCTGAGATCGGCGTGGAAAATAAGCAGAAGTTAACCTAACCAGCAAAGTTTATTCTTTACTTTGTGCCTTTGTATTTGGTAATTATTTGCTAAGAAAACATTAGCTAATTGCCTGACAAGCTGAAGGTTGTTTTCTGGTTTACTTTGTGACTTTTTGTTATCCATTTTAAACACTGCAAGCAAGTAACCTCATTTATAGTGCTATCAAGCATACATGTGCTGGGTGAATTAAACCCCATCAATAAAAGAAGTATTTTATTGATCTTACCACTTGGTTTCACAACTCAAATTATTGTCATCAGCTGTGTTTGGGAGTGAATGAACTACAATACCCACAATACCTTGCAAGAATCATATGAATATATGCATCGTCAAGATTGTGTAAGTTCTCACCCTAGGCAGCCGTCTGACAAGCTTGAATAGTGTTTTGGGGATAAGGGGAATGGGTGGGGAGGCATAGAGGAAGTCTTGAGTTTGTCTGCCCAAAGGTTTTGAATGCCTGAAGATATACCACGAGGAGGTGAATTTGATGCTCTCTGGCAAGGGCCCATAGTCGTAAAGCTTCGTTGCATAATGACAGAGAGACGGTTCCGCCCTGCTTGTTCACATAGAACATGGCTACTTGATTGTCCATCTGGACTAGGACTGTCTTGTAGCTGAGCTGGGCTTGGAATACTCGAAGAGCAAGGAAGATTGCTCTGAGTTACAGGAGGTTTATGTGAAGACAAGCCTCCTGTGGAGTCCAGGTACCCTGGGTAGAGAGATCGTGCAGGTGGGCCCCCCATCCCACCTGTGATGCATCTGTTGTTAGAGTGGCCTGGAATAGGGGTTTCTGGAAAGGAGAACCCACCAGAAGGTTCTCCAGTGATTGCCACCATTGGAGGGACGAAACAAGACATTGTGAGTTTGTTATTTTGTCTGACAGGTGACCTGTGGCCTGTGTCCACTGAGTGGATAGGGTCCACTGGGCTGCTCGCATGTGGAGGCAAGCATAGGGAACCACATGTACAGTGGATGCCATATGTCCCAGTAGTTGGAGCATTTCTCGAGCAGTCAGGTAAGTCTTCACTGCTGCTTGGGAAGCTAGCTGCACTATGCGCAGACAGCGGGGTTGTGGAAGGAAAGTCCTTGACTGTCTGGTATCTAGATGAGCGCCTATGAATTCTAGGGACTAAGTAGGAGCACAATGGGATTTTGGGAGGTTTATGACCAATCACAAATATTGAAGGATTCGCATTGTGCGAGACAGAGCAGAGCTGGCTTCTGGAGCCGTGGGGGCTCGAATGAGCCAGTCGTCTAAGTAAGGGAAGACAAATATCCCTAGAGTTCGTAGGAATGCAGCTACTACCACAATGCATTTCATTTTTATCTTGGTGCCGAAGCCAGACCAAAGGAAAGAACTTTGTATTGGAAGTGTTTTCCCTGGAAAAGGAACCACAGGAATTTCCTGTGATCTGGATGGATGAGAATATGAGTATTTGCATCCCTTAGATCTACAGAACAAAGCCAATCCTGACTCTGAAGGTATGGCACAAGAGTTCCTAGAGAGATCATTTTGAATTTCTCTCGGAACAGATATTTGTTCAATTCTCTGAGGTCTAAAATGGGTCTGTGTCCTCTTGTTTTCTTTGGGATAAGAAAATAGAAGGAGTAGAACCCTGTACCCTGTTGTAGAATGGGTACTTCTTCTATTGCTCCTTGAGCAAGGGTTGTGACCTCCTGACCTAAGAGATTGTTGACAGGGGTCTGAGAATTGAACTTACAATTGTAGGAGGGGACATGTTGTGAAAATGAAGCGTGTACCCCTCTCGTACAATGGACAGAGTCCAATGTTCTGCTGTTATTTGGTGACATCTGTTGGCAAAATGACACAACCTGCCAGGCTAAGGGTTCTGGACCGTTCAGGGGGAGGAAGGCTACGTTCTCTAGGTAGGAGTCAAAGCCCCTGAGGAGGCTGAGCCTGTGGAGCTGGCTGAGCTCTTGGCCCTTTTGGCTTCTTTTGTTGTCTAGTTTGTTGCTGTTGTCCCTTTTGGGCAGCCTGAACTGGACCGTGCCCCTGTTGGGTATAAGAAGGATAAAACTTCCTTTTTTGCTGAAAAAGGGTTTTTTATAGGATTTCTTTTTGGCTGGGTTGGCTGTAGATTTTGACAATCTATCCAGGGTGATATTGTTAGTATCTATTTCATTAGCCTTTTCCTACCAATTCTTGCCAAAGAGATTTTCTCCTGTGCAAGGGATATTTCCTAATTTATCTTGTACCCAAAGTTCCAAGTCGGATGCCTGAAGCCAGGCAATCCGACGTGCACCAATGGCAATAGCAGAGGTTCTGCTGATGAATTCAAAGCAGTCAAAGTCTGCACAGTTTACAAACTTGGAAACACCCTGAGCATGTCTGACAAGATTAAGAAAGTCTTGTCGTTTATCATCAGGAAGAAGGGGGCTCATAAGCTCCAAGTCTCCTGTGACTTCTTTGAGGAACATTCCCATATATAGGATATAGGAGCTGATCCTGGCTGAGAGCATGGAAGCTTGGAAGCATCGACGCCCAAAGGCATCGAGACTCCTGCACTCACGGCCTGGAGGATTGGAAGCATGCCTCTTTGCACTCTTCATCCTATGCATAGCTGATTCCACTACCATTGAATGGTGTGGTAACTGAGTTTTTTAGAAGCCAGGACAAGATGGAACTCAATACATTGTATCGAGCCTCCGAGAGTGAGGAGATGTGGTTAAAGGTGTTTCCCACATCCTCTTGTAGGATCTGATGAATAGGCAGAATAGCTGCTTCCTTGGGAGCCTTAGGGTATTGAAGGATTTCCAATTCCTGTGCCCTAGGTTCCTTTTCAGGAGTTACCGTGATTGCAAGGCCTCGAGCCACATTATGAATAAAATCCTGAAAAGACATGTCCTCTGGAGGAGACATTCTGCATTGGGGAGAAGAAGATGGTTCCTCCGGAAGAAGTACTCTGGTTCGGCAGAGTCATTAGAATCATCGGACTTGGAAGATTCGCAATATCTCTGATCCCGGTGTTCGTGCAGAGCACGGTACCGGTATCGATTGAAGTCAGTATCAAGGTGTCTTGGTACCGATATGTCGATGCCGGAGATAGACTCAAGACTCGGCATGGGGGGTATACCTACTGAAGCCGGTGCTGTTAGTACCAGTGTCGGTACCAGTGCCTGTTGAACCGTTGAACGGTACCAAAGCTGTGAGAAGAGCTGCCAGACTGCGTTCGATAGCAAGAAACCTCTGGTCTATCGACGGTGCCGATGCTTGGGTGTCGGTACCGGTAGAAATGGCCGGAACCCCAGAGCATGGTACCAGTAGTTCTGCCGAGGTGGAGGCCTCGAGAACATCCTGGAGCCCCGTTAGTGCTTTGGAAGCTGAAGCCTCCCGCCGGGGCTGTTCTGCCGGTGAAGTTTCCTCAAGGTAACGCCAATGGCCTCTCAATGCCTAGAAGGAGATCTACCCTTTGAGGACCGGCTAGATTTATGTTTAGTTACCTGAGATCCATGGGCGGAAGATGAGGTTCTGGAAGACTCAATGCACCGGACATCGCATCTGAAGCAAAAATGGTACCGAGTTTTGAAGCTCTATTCTGCAGGCCCTTTTTAGTCATCTTCCTACAGGAGAGGCACTCCGATGGAGAATGGTCAGGGTCTAAACATTTAAGACACCAGTCATGGGTGTCAGTGACGGATATGGTACTGCCACACTTAGAACATTTTTTAAAACCAGTAGCTGGTTTTTCCATTTTTAAGGAAAATGGGCCTAGTGCCCAAAATGGCGCCTAGCACTGAGGAAAAAAAGTTTCTGAAGAAAAATACCTCAGAACTATATATATATATATATATATATTTATTTTTTTTTAAGAAAAGAAGAAAGAAGAACCAGCGGTACCGGTAGGCGTCGAACGAAGGCAGACGCGACCACAAAAAATAAAGAATAAAGAAGGAATTTTCTGCGGTGACAGGCTATGCAACCTGTCGGCTCCATGGAAAACGAAGAACTGAAGAGGGACAGTGGGAAAGGTGGGAAGGCAGCATGCAGGCGCTGTGGGATGCTCCCAAAAGCGTTCCTATTGGACGCTGGGGAGCAGGGCCGGATTTACCTTGAGTGAGGCCCTACGCCAACAAAAATTGTGGGCCCCCAGCAGGGGCGGCCCAAGGGGGGTGCGGACCTCATTTGCATAAGGGGCCTCATTTGCATAAATATTTGCATAATGTTACCATATACTAACTTTTAGTAAACGTGCCTCTTAATGAGTGTATGGATAAAGAAAGACTAAAAGATTTCTACATTACTATAATCCAGTGCCAACTGCCAGACACATTAGGAACTACTACAAACACTGCCCATAGTAAACCCGCCGTATCCTAACAGCACTACCAGGACTCACAAAGCACCATACTCTACCAATCAAAAGGCAACACTGCAAATATTAAACCAATACATTTCAGAGAACAACAATACATGACCTACTGGGGAAAGAGAACAAGTGGCAATGTCAAATAGGAATTATATAAACAGAACACCTCAGCTCAGTTACACATGCAGAACATAGACCATCACCAAACAAGTAATCACAATTTAGAAATAGGAAGACAATAATTAAACTGGGAATCCCAAAAGCCAAACTTGGAATGTACAACACTGTAGAAATAAAACTATACATTAATTTGCTCTTGTACTAAACAAAGCGCAGATGTTAATGATGCACATTTACCAGAGCTGACATATTCCAATTAATAAATTCAAAATAAAGAGATATTTTTCTACCTTTTGTGCATTTTTTTCAGCTGCAATTGCTCCATCCACTTTCTTCTGGTTTCTTCGTGTCTTCTGCTAACTCTCCATCGTCTGCTGTCCATTTGTCCTTTCTTCTCTCTTCTAGATTTTTTTCCATTCTCTCTCTACATCTGCTTTAACATACTAATCTTTCTCCTTTTGCTCTTTCCTCATTCCTATTTCATCCACTCAAATTTTACCCCTCCATCCTCAATCCCCACTTACTCTCCCAATACCCGGCCAATTGTAGATTTTTTATCCCTCCCACACAAAATATTTTTCCCTTCTCCATTTTACTCTTCCAGCCCCATCCCATTCTAATCCTCCCCCAACATCAGCTCCCTTCTAGTTCCAGCCTCACCCAGCATCCATTCCCTTCTAGTCCCTGCATCAGCCCATTTCCAGTCCTAGCCATCCATCAGCCCATTTCCAGTCCTAGCAACCCCCCAACCCAATACCAGTCCTAGCCCCCCCATCACCCCACTTACAGTCCTTAACCCCCCATCACCCCATTTTCAGTCCTTAACCCCCCATCACCCCATTTTCAGTTTAAGCCCCCCCCTATAACCCATTACCAGTCCTAACCCCCCCATCAGCCCACTTCCAGTCCTAACCCCATCAACCCATTTCCAGTCAGCCCCCCATAGCCCATTGCCAGTCCTACCCCCCCCATCAGCCCACAGCCCATTACCAGTCCTAACCCCATCATCCCACCTCCAGTTTTAACCCCCCAGCCCATTTCCAGTCCTAGCCCCCCATAGCCCATTACCAGACAACCCCCATCAGCCCACAGCCCATTACCAGTCTTAACCCCCCCAAAGCCCATTACCAGTTCTAACCCCCCCCAACAGCCCATTACCAGTCCTAACCCCATCAGCCCACCTCCAGTCTTAACCCCCCAGCCCATTTACAGTCCTAGCCCCCCCCCATAGCCCATTACCAGACAGCCCCCATCAGCCCACAGCCCATTACCAGTCTTAACCCCCCCCAAAGCCCATTGCCAGTTCTAAGCCCCCCCAACAGCCCACAGTCCATTACCAGTCCTAACCCCATCAGCCCACCTCTAGCCTTAACCCCCCCCAGCCCAGCCCAGCCCAGCCCATTTCCAGCCCCAGCCCCCCAATAGCCCATTACCAGCCCTACCCCCCCCCAGTCCATTTCCAGCCCCAGCCCCCCCAATAGCCCATTACCAGTCCTACCCCCCCCCCATAGCCCATTACCAGTCCTACCCCCCCCCCCGGCCTAAAGTAAAATTTAATTTAAAAAAAAAACCTGGTGGCTGCCGCCGCGGGGCCCCCTCTGCTGCCGCGGGGGCCACGTCTACAAGCTGAAGAGGTCCGGTCCGGTCGGGTCGGGTCGGGTCTCTCTCCCTCCCTCGCTGCAGGCTGCAGGCTGCGAGAGACGCGAAGGGAGAGCGTCTCCTCGCGTCTGTGTTAAGCCCGCAGGGGCTGATGGGAAATCCCATCAGCCCCTGCGGGCTTAACACAGACGCGAGGAGACGCTCTATCTTCGCGTCTCTCGCAGCCTGCAGCGAGGGAGGGAGGGAGAGAGACCCGACCGGACCCGACCCGACCCGACCGGACCGCTTCAGCTTGTAGACGGGGCCCCCGCGGCAGCAGAGGGGGCCCCGCAGCGGCAGCCACCAGGTTTTTTTTTTAAATTGAGTTAAAAAAAAAAAACCTGGTTCTTTTTTTGTGGGCCCCTGCCGGCTGTGGGCCCTACGCCATGGCGTACATGGCGTATACGTAAATCCGGCCCTGCTGGGGAGTGTTCCCATGTGGGCTCCGTCGGTAACAACGATACCCATATGTGAAGATTACATTCCTGCTTGTTCATGGAGATCACTTGTTACAGGTGAGTAACTGCGCTTTCTCTGGGAACAAGCAAGAAGTCAGTCCTCATATATGGGACTCCCCAGCTACAGGCTACCGAAAGCTCATATTATAAAAATATGGTCTCTCTCAAGGGGAGCCGTGAACAGCAGCAATTGTGTCCATGTCTGCAGACTACAGTAGGACCCCTGTGTCCGATGAAAACCAGCACTCTGGTAGCCTGAACACAGAAGGGTCGGAGGGTAAGAGTTGCCTAAACCGCAAAAGATTAAGGAGCACAGCCTGGCCGAAGACACTGTCCCATTGGAACTCTCTTTCCAGGCAGTAATGGGCTGCGAAGGTATGGACTGAAGACCAGGTGGCGGCCTGGCTGATGTCCACCATAGGGACAGAGCAAGTTTGCCACCGAAGCCGCCATGGCCCTGACACGGTACACCGTGACACAGCCTTCCAACAGGAGCCCTGCCTGTTCATAGGCAAGGGCAATACAGTCCGCCACCCAGGTGGACAGCGTATGCTTGGTCACCGCCTCCCCCAGTCTACTGAGGTCGTAGAAGAAGAAAAGCTGAGAAGCTTTACGGTGGCCCTGGGGATGTTGAATATAGAAGGACAGGGCCCTCTTACAGTCCAGGGTGTGGAGGACAGTCTCCGCTCTACTGGCGTGAGGCCTTGGGAAGAAGGTGGGCAGCACCACCTCCTGATTGAGGTAGAAGGGTGATACCACCTTCTGAAGGAATTTAGGGTATATGCGGAGCACCAGACTGTTCTTGTAGAAGCTGGTATATGGTGCCTCCACCACTAAGGCTTGAAGCTCGCTAACCCTGTGAGTGGAGGTGAGCGCAACCAGGAACGCCACCTTCCACAAGAGGTAACGCAGGTGGCAGGTAGTCAGGGGCTCAAAAGGCGGGCAAGAGAGCTGCGCCAATACAGCATTGAGGTCACACTCAGTTGCCGGAGGGTGAACTGGGGGTGTTTGATAAGAGAAGGCCCCTCAGGAAGCGGGTCACCAGCAGCTGGACCGAGAGGGGTTTGCCATCCACTGGGAGGTGGTGCACCGCCGGGGCACTGAAGTGCACCCTGACAGAGTTTGATTTAAGCCCGGATTGCGAGAGATGGAGAAACTACTGCAGCACCAGCTGCACCAAGCAGGAGAATGGGTCAGTCCCGTGCTCCATACACCAAGCTGAAAATCTGCGCTATTTGAGGGTGTACGCTTTCCTAGTGGAAACCTTATGGGAGGCCAGGAGGATCTCCTCCACTTCACTTGAGAGGTTGAAAGGGGCTAGGGTCACCCTTTCAGCCGCCACGCTGTCAGCGACAGGGACCCCAGGTTGGGATGCAAGAGAGAGCTCCCCTCCTGGGACCGGAGCCCTGGAGAGTACCCCAATGGGATGGGAGTCTCCACCAATAGCCGGAGGAGTAGCGGGAACTATGGCTGCCTGGGCCTTCGAGGGGTTATCAGGATCAGGGAGGCCTTGTTGCGGAGGGTCCTGAATAACCTTTTGGCAATTAGTGGTGTGGGGGGGAAGGCATACATGAGACCTTCCGACCACGAGATGAGAAATGCATCTGCTGTCACCGGGCCTGCCGGGAGCAGAAGCGGGGCAACTGGTAGTTGTCCGGGCTGGCGAACAGATCTATCCATGGTTCCCCCCCAGAGCTGAAAGAGCCAGTTGGCCACTCTGGGGTCCAGCTGCCACTCGTGCGGCTGGAGGACTCTGCTCAATCTGTCGGTCAGTGAGTTGTTCTGACCCAGCAGGAATACTGCCCGCAGGAGCATGCCCTGTTGGACTGCATAGGAGCAGAGGGCCACTGCCTCGCAGCAGAGGACACAAGACCCCATGCCCCCCCTGCTTGTTCACATAGAACATTGCTACCTGGTTGTCTGTTTGGATCAACACTGGCTGATGCGTAGGCGGTGGCAAAAGGCTTGGAGGGCTATAGATATTGCCCGCAGCTCCTGGAGGTTGATCTGCTGGTTGCTCTTGTCCTGCGATCAGCTGCCCTGGGTAAGGAGTTTCTCGCAGTGGGCTCCCCAACCCAGCAGAGAGGCATCCAAAGTGAGAATCCTTAAGGAGCTTAGGGTTTGGAAGGGCATCCCCGCCTTGAGGTATTGAGGATTTTGCCACCAGGTCAGGAAGTCCGCCAACTGGCAGGCCATCAAAACACTGTCCCAGAAACAGCCTGTGGCCTGTGTCCACTGGTCCCGAAGGCACCACTGTGCAGCCCTCATGTGAAGGAGGGCATCTGGGGTGACATGGACCATGGAGGCCATGTTCCCAAGTAGGCGTAGCAGGAGCCGAGCGGACAACGAGGGATGGTGTAATATGTCTAGGGCCAGTGCCCTGAGATGGTCGGCTTGGTTTCCAGGAAGGAAGATCTTTACATGGAGGGTATCTAGTCTTGCCCCTATGAACTCCAGACACTGTGTCAGGAGGAGGTGGGACTTGGGGTAATTTATTACAAACTCCAAATGCTGCAGGACCTGGATGGTGCGTGTGGTTGCCTGCTTCACCTCTGAGGCCATGCCTCCCTTTATGAGCCAATCGTCCAGGTAGGGGAAGACAAAAAACCCCTGGAGGTGGAGGAAGGTGGTCACGACTGCCAGGCACTTGGTGAAGACTCTTGGGGCGGAGGCCAAGCCAAAAGACAGCACCCTGTATTGTAGTGGTTGCCCCCCACCATGAACCACAGGTACTGCCTGTGGTTGGGGTGAATGAGGATGTGGGTATAAGATCCAAGCAGCATAGCCAATCTCCCTGCTAGAGGTAAGGCAGCAATGTTCCAAGGGAGAGAATCTTGAACTTCTCCCTCACCAGGAACTTATTCAGATTTTGCAGGTCGAGGATGGGCCTGAGGCCCCCTGTTCTTTTTGGCATGAAGAAGTACCTGGAGTAGAAACCATTGCCCCTGAGATGGTAGCGGACTGGTTCCACCGCTCTGTCCTCAAGAAGACCTGTGAGTTCCTTCAGTAGAAGGTCCCAGTGAAGGGGAGACCTGGGGGGGCTCTTCCAGAAAGTAAGGAGGAGGTGCATGAGTCAGATGGAGGAGGTAGCCCTCCTGGACTACCTGGAGTGCCCAAGAATCGGTGGTGATGCCTGGCCACTTTTGGGCATAGTGAATGAGACGTCCCCCTGTGGGTTGCTGACCTCCTTGGGGTGGAGAGGCTATGCCCCAGAAGTGAAAAGCTCCTGCTTGGCTGGGCTGGGGCTGATGCCTGGGGTTTAGGATCCTTCTGCTTACGGGGGCCATGCCCATGTCCCTTGGCCTGCTGACCCTGCTTGGGAGCTGGGGAGGCCTGAAAAGGTGGGTAGTTTCTGTAAGCAGCCCCTTTCCTCGGATAGAAGGGCTTTTTACCTGAGCCTTTCCGTCAGGGAGGGGCAGTGGTATTTTTAGAGAGCCTGGTCCTCATCATGAACTCGGTCTCCAGCTCGGCACCCTTGTCGATCATGGGTTTGCCAAAGAGATTCTCTCCCTGGTATGGGACATCGACCAATTTGTCCTGACCAATTGCTCGAGGTCAGATAACTATAGCCAAGCTTTGTGTTGGGCACTGATGCCTGCTGCCGCTACTTGAGCCGCTGACTCAAAACTATCATAGGCTGCCTGAGAAATAAACTTGGAGCACTCACGGACGGCCTTGGCCAGGTTCTTGATCCGCTGCAGGGGTTCCTCGGATAGAACAGCCCAGAACCTGGCAAGTTCCTTTGCCAGGTCTCTCAGAAACATGCCCATGTACAGCTGGTAGGCCTGAATGTGGCCAATGAGCATCATGCGGCCAATGAGCATCAAGCCCTGGTAGCACGAGGGCATCCAGGGTGCGTGCCTCCCTACTGGGGGGCACTGAGGAGTGCATCTTCTGACTCTTCAGCCGACACATGGCCGACTCCACCATGGAGTTGTGTGGCAGCTGTGACTTCTGGAAGCCTGGGCCCCAGCAGACCCAATATATCAAGTTGAGCCACTTGCTCACCACCGGTACTGATGCCGGTATCTCCCACAAGAAATTCCCTCAGGGGGTCCTTGTATTGGAGGATTTCTAGCTCCTCTGTCCGAGGGTCCTCCTCCGATTCCGTACGGAATGCTAGGGCCTTGGACATGTCCCTGACAAAGTCGAGGAATGCCATATCCTCAGGTGGGGATCGCTGCCAGGGCTCGGAAGGAGGGGAGTCTGAAGGGATGTTGCGGTGGCGACGGGTGTCCGGGGACTCCTCGTCCTCTGTCCCCCACTCAGAATAGTCCATTGAGGACTTGAGGGAAGGATTGCTCATGGACTCCAGGCCTGACCCTGACCTGTGGCCCTTGAAAGTCCCATGGCTGGCGCTGAGTGCACTAGCTGGAGACGATCGCAGCCCTGTTGAGCGGGAACCAGATCGAGACTTCGGCTGAGGATCGACTCAAGGCCGAGGGGTCTCCAGGATCGGCTCAGCCTCCGGGGATGTCTTCGACGTCAAGGGCCCATTGGTCTGGGAGGAAGAACCGGTGGTACCGGACAACAGCACCTGCTGCAGGTCCATGAAGGCAGACAAGCTGCACTCCAGAGCCGCCATTCTGGACTCCAGGCCAGAAGGCTCTGTAGCCATCGGTGCAGGCACCGAAAAAATCAGGCCTGACACTGGTTCCCCCAAGGAGGAGTCCTCAATGAGGATGGTATCTGGGAAGAGTACCAGTGCACTACCAGAGAAGAGTATAAAACTCAGGTCGAAAAAATCAACTTTTTCCGGGAAAGACCAGACAGATATCTGAAAGGCTCTGCGGAAAAAAGGAGACTGAGCAAGATGGCACCCTTGGGCGGGAAGGGGACCACACATGTGTGGTGGCATCTCCCAAAGGCTTTCTTTGAAAGCTGGGGTATGCTTCCGCGAGGGCTCCGTTGGTGCCGACATCACCCATATGTGAGGATTGACTTCCTGCTTGTTCCCAGAGAATTGGAGGTGATCAAAGGCATAATCCGGTCCGAGTGAGACTCGCCTGATTCCCTGCCTAAAGGGTTAAGGGTCTATAAGAAGATCTATGCTCTCCTGTAGGAATGCAGTGAGTGGCTTGATATCCCCAGGGTGACCACAGCGATTACCAGACAAATCACCATTCCCGTGGAAGGAAGATTGGCCTTAAACGATGTTCTGGACCGCAAGGTTGATTCCTTGCTGAAGAGCCAGTTTGTGGTGGCAGTGGTTATTCTACAGCTGAGGGTATGTACCAGTTTTCAGAGTTCCATGTTGCTAAGAAAAGAACTGTGAAGAAAAAAAACACAAAAGGAACTGCCAAAAAGGAACAATATAGGCTGTATAAAAAATGAACCATTGAAAAAAAATTATACTATTGTGGCGCAAAAAGGGCTGCCAGCTTCAGGAGACAAGGGCATACCCATGCACCAAGCAATGTTAGGCTCTACTGGACTCTATCACACTGTCCACAGCAACATAATGGGGACCAGGGAGTCAGGCCTATCTGCACTGCTGCACAAATCTACACATACTGCCACCTGCTAGAGGCAAATACTGACTTCTCTCAGTGCTGCATCACCAGATATACCTTCTGAAGACATCACTGAGACAACCAATGGGACACTGTGATACCTGGATACAAATTATATTGCAATGATAGGGTAGAGAAATTGGTGGAGAGGTCGCACTGGATGTTAGAGTCAAACAGAATATAAGTTTAGCAGGAAACAAAATACGCTGTAGAATCTCTATGGATAGAAATTCCATGTAAAAAGGGGAAGGCAATGACAGTAGGGTGTACTAACATCTGCTGGCCAGAGTGGATGATGAAATGCTAAAAGAAATCAGGGAAGCTAACAAAAGTTGCAACACAGTAATAATGGGTGATTTCAATTACCCTAGCAATTATTTCGCTAGCATTTCACATCAGGTCATACTAGGGAGATAACATTTCTAGATGAAATAAATGACTGCTTCTCGGAACAGCTGGTTCATGAACCAACACAAGAGGAAGCTATTTTGAAACTAGTCCTGGGTGCAACACAGGATCTGGTGCAAGAGATAACTGTCTTGGGGCCACTTGGCAACAGTGGTCATAACATGATCACATTTGATTTAATAAATGGAGGGAGAACAGTAAGGAAATCCACAACACCAATAGTTAACTTTCAAAAGGGAGACTATGATAAAGTGAGAAAAATGGATAAGAAAAAACTAAAAGGAGCAGCTGCAAGATAGTATTTTTAAACAAGCATGGGCGTTGTTTAAAAGTACATCTTGGAAACCCAGACCAGATATATTCCATGCTTTAAAAAAGGCGGAAATAAGGCGAAACAACTGCTGACATAGGTTAAAGGTGGGGTCAAAGTAGCTGTTGTAGCCAAAAAAGCATCTTTCAAAAAATCAAAAAAGGAGCCAATGATGAAAACAGGAAACATAAGCACTGGCAAGTTAGATGCAAGGCACTGATAAGGCAGCCAAAGAGAGAATTAGAAAAGAAGCTTGCCACGGAAGCAAAAATACATTACAACTTTTTCAAGTACATTCATAGCAAAACCCTTGTGAGACAGTCAGTTGGACCTTTAGATGTTAGAAGGGTAAAAGGGGAGCCAAGAGAGGACAAAACCATAGAGGAAAAGCTGAATGAATGCTTAGGTCTTTACTGAAGAAGATGTAAGGAACTTACCCATACCTGAAATGATATTTAAAGGTGATGTATCGGAGGAATTCAAACAAATTTCACTAAACTAGGAAGATGTATCACAACTATTTGATAAACTAAACAGCAGCAAATCACCTGGACCAGATGGTATACATCACAGGGTGCTAAAAGAGCTGAAATATGAGATTGCAGACCTACTATTAATATTCTGTGAGATATCATTAAAATCATCTGTAGTACCTGAAGACTGGAGAGTGGCCAGCATAAGGCCAATTTTTAAAAAGGGTTCCTGGGGTGATCCAGGAAACTATAGATCAGTGAACGTGATGTCAGTACCGGGCAGAATGGTAGAAACCATTATAAAGAATAGAATTACTGAACATGCAGATAGTCATGGTTTAAAAGGAGAAAGCCAAACATCGATTTAGCCAAGGAAAAGTCCTGTCTCCCTAATCTAGTGGTTCCCAAATGGGATCACATCATCAGTGGATGGGGTCACAGAAACATAGCCATTTCCCCTTCTCTTTGAACTTTCATTGTGACCTATGCCAAGTATTGGCAATTGGCAGTCAGCATGAGTGGCCTGTAAGCAGGGGCGGCCCAAGGGGGGTGCGGGGCCATGTGCGGAGACTCGGTGCGGGGCCTCATTTGCATAAGGTGCCTCATTTGCATAAATATTTGCATAATGTTACCATACACTAACTTTTAGTAAACATGCCTCTTAATGAGTATATGGATAAAGAAAGACTAAAAGGTTTCTACATTACTATAATCCAGTACCAACCGCCAGGCACATTAGGAACTACTACAAACACTGCCCATTTAGAACCCATAGCAAACCCGCCGTATCCTAACAGCACTACCAGGACTCACAAAGCACCATACCCTAACTATCAAAAGGCAACACTGCAAATATTAAACCAATACATTTCAGAGAACAATAATACATGACCTACTGGGGAAAGAACAAGTGGCAATGTCAAATAGGAATTACATAAACAGTATACCTCAGCTCAGTTACACATGCAGAACATAGACCATCACCAAACAAGGAATCACAATTTAGGAACAGGAAGACCATAATTAAACTGGGAACCCCAAAAGCCAAACTTGGAATATACAACAACACTGTAGAAATAAAACTATAAATTAATTTCCTCTTGTACTAAACAAAGCGCAAAAATTAATGATGCACATTTCCCAGAGCTGACATATTCCAGTTAATAAATTCAAAATAAAGAGATATTTTTCTACCTTTTGTGCATTTTTTTTCAGTTGCAATTGTTCCAGCCACTTTCTTCTGGTTTCTTCGTGTCTTCTGCTAACTCTCCATCTGCTGTCCATTTGTCCTTTCTTCTGTCTTGTTTTTTTTTTTCCATTCTCTCTCTACATCTGCTTTAACATGCTAATCTTTCTCCTTTTGCTCTTTCCTCATTCCTATTTCATCCACTCAAATTTTATCCCTCCATCCTCAATCCCCACTTACTCTCCCAATATCCGGCCAATTGTAGATTTGTCTTCCCTCCCACGCAAAATATTTTTCCCTCTCCATTTCACTCTCCCAGCTCCATCCCATTTTAATCCTCCCCCAACATCAGCTCCTTTCTAGTTCCAGCCCCACCCAGCATCTGCTCCCTTCTTGTCCCTGCATCAGCCCATTTCCAGTCCTAGTCCCCCATCAGCCCATTTCCAATCCTATCCTAGCCCCACCATCAGCCCATTTCCAGTCCTAGCTCCCCCATCCATTTCCAGTCCTATCCGAGTCCATCCATCAGTTCATTTCCAATCCCAGCCCCTCATCAGCCCATTTCCAGTCCTATCAGTTCCTCCATCAGCTCATTTCCAATCCCAGCCCCCCATCAGCTCATTTCTATTCCTTTCCTAGCCCCACCATCAGCCCATGTCAAATCCTAGCTCCCCTCCACTCAGCCCATTTCCAATCCAAGCCCCCCATGAGCCTACTTCCAGTTCTAGCCCCTCCATGAGTCCATTTCCATTCAAGCCCCCACCACAGCCCATTTCCAACCTTAGCACCCCCAACAGCCCATTTCCAGTCCTATCCTGGCCCCCCCACTCAGCCCATTTCCAGTCCTAGCTCCCTCTCCTCACAGCCCATTTCCATTCCAAGCCCCCCTCCCCATCAGCTATTTGCAGTTCAAGCCCCCTTTCCACTCAGCCCATTTCCATTCCAAGCCCCTGTCCCCATCAGCTATTTGCCGTTCAAGCCCCCCTTCCACTCAGCCCATTTCCAGTCCTAGCAACCCCCCATCCCATTACCAGTCCTAGCTCCCCCATCAGCCCACTTCCAGTCTGAACCCCCTATAGCCCATTACCAGTCCTAACCCCCCATCAGCCCACTTCCAGTCCGAACCCCCTATAGCCCATTACCAGTCCTAACCCCCCCATCAGCCCACTTCCAGTCCTTACCCTCCCATCAGCCCATTTTCAGTCTTACCCCCCCATCAACCCATTACCAGTCCTAACCCATCAGCCCACTTGTAGTCTTAGCCCCCCCATAGCCCAGTACCAGTCCTAACCCCCCCAGCCCATTACCAGTCCTAACGCCCCCCACAGCCCATTACCAGTCCTAACCCCCTATCAGCCTACTTGTAGTCTTAGACCCCCATAGCCCATTACCTGTTGTAACCCCCCCATCAGCCCATTACCTGTCCTAACCCCCCCATAGCCCATTTCCAGTCCTAATCCCCCCATCAGCCCACTTGTAGTCGTAGCCCCCCATAGCCCATTACCTGTCATAACTTCCCCCATCAGCCCATTTCCAGTCTTAGCCCCTCCATAGTCTATTACCTGTCCTAACCCCCCATAGCCCATTCCCAGTCTTAACCCCCCCCATCAGCCCACTTCCAGTCCGAACCCCCTATAGCCCATTACCAGTCCTAACCCCCCCCCTATCAGCCCATTTACAGTCCTTACCCCCCTCCCTCCCTCCCTATTTACAGTCCTTACCCCCTCCCCATCAGCCCATTTACAGTCCTCCCCCATCCTCAGCCCATTTACAGTCCTCCCCCCCTCCCCATCAGCCCATTTACAGTCCTTACCCCCCCTCCCTCCCCATCAGCCCATTTACAGTCCTTACCCCCCCCCTCCCCATCAGCCCATTTACAGTCCTTACCCCCCCTCGCCATCAGCCCATTTACAGTCCTTACCCCCCTCCCTCCCTCCCCATCAGCCCATTTACAGTCAATACCCCCCCCCCCCCGCCCTCCCCATCAGCCCATTTACAGTCCTTACCCCCTCCCTCCCTCCCCATCAGCCCATTTACAGTCCTTACCCCCCCTCGCCATCAGCCCATTTACAGTCCTTATCCCCCTCCCTCCCTCCCCATCAGCCCATTTACAGTCCTTACCCCCTCCCCTCCCTCCCCATCAGCCCATTTACAGTCCTTACCCCCCCCCCTTCCCCATCAGCCCATTTACAGTCCTTACCCCCCTCCCTCCCTCCCCATCAGCCCATTTACAGTCCTTACCCCCCCCTCCCTCCTCCCCATCAGCCCATTTACAGTCCTTACCCCCCCCCTCCCTCCCTCCCCATCAGCACATTTACAGTCCTTACCCCCCTCCCTCCCTCCCCATCAGCCCATTTACAGTCCTTACCCCCCCCCCTTCCCCATCAGCCCATTTACAGTCCTTACCCCCCCTCCCTCCCTCCCCATCAGCCCATTTACAGTCCTTACCCCCTCCCTCCCTCCCTCCCCCCCCCTCAGCCCATTTACAGTCCTTACCCCCCCCCCAGCCCAGCTAAGTTTAAAAAAAAAAAGACCCAGAAACCGGCTGCTGCTGCCGCTGCCGCCGTGGCAGCGGCAGAATGGAGAATCCCGCGGGGCCCCCCTGTCCGGCAGTCTTTGATGCGGCCTCAGCGCGGGCTTTTCAGAGCCGCGCGAAGGGAGAGTTTCCCTTTCTCGCGGCTCTGTTAATCCCGCCGCGGGGCTGATGGTTTTCCCCATCAGCCCCGCGGCGTGATTAACAGAGCTGCGAGAAGAGAAGCTCTCTCTCTTCGCGCAGCTCTGACAGCCGACGGAGGCCACAGAGAAGACTGCCGGACAGGGGGGCCCCGCGGGATTCTCCATTCTGCCGCTGCCACGGCGGCAGCAGCAGCCGGTTGCTGGGTTTTTTTTTTTTAAACTGAGGGGGGCTGATTGGGGGGGGGGGTGGTAAGGACTGTAAATGGGCCCCGCGGGATTCTCCATTCTGCCGCTGCCACGGCGGCAGCGGCAGCCGTAGCCGGTTTATGATTTTTTTAAAATTTTAATGGGATGCAAGATGTTTTTTGCGCGGGGCCCCCTGAAACGCGGGGCCCTGTGCAAAAAACATTCTTGCTCAATGGACGGGCCGGCCCTGCCTGTAAGCCAGTGAACATTCATAGGTCTTTGGCCCCTCCTGGGTAAACTTCTTGTTAAACTGGAAACTCATGTTGAGTACTGGGGACTATAAGCACACACTGCACACTGACACAAGTGCCCCTGTATTGACTGCTGCTCTTAAGAACATAAGATATGCCATCCTGGGTCAGACTAAGGTCCATCAAGCCCAGTATCCGGTTTCCAGCAGTGGCCAATCCAGGTCACAAGTACCTAGCAGCTTCCCCAAAAGACACAGGCAAGCAGTGGATTTCCCGGGTTCCCTTTAATAATAGTTTATGGACCTTTCCTCCAGGAATTTGTCCTAATCTTTTTTAAATCCAGATACACTAACAGCATTTACTACATCCTTTGGTAATGAATTGCAGAGTTTGATTACACATTGAGTGAAAAAATATTTTCTCTTATTAGTCTTAAATAGGTTGCACTGTAGCTTCATTGCTTGTCCCCTAGTCTTTCTATATTTTGATGGCGTAAACAATCGATCTACGTTTACCTGTTCCATTCCATTCATTAATTTATAGACCTCTATCATATCTCCCCTCAGCCACCTCTTTTCCAGGTTGAAGAGCCCTAACCTTTTTAGCCTCTCTTCATAGGGGTATCCTTCCATCCCCTTTACCACTTTTGTGGCTCTTCTCTGTACCTTTTCTAATAGCACTATATCCTTTTTAAGATACGGTGACCAGAATTGCACACAACATTCAAGGTGCTGTCGCAGCATGGAACAATACAGAGGCATTATAATATCCTTTGTTTTATTCTCAATTCCTTTTCTTATGATTCCTAGCATTCTATTTGTTTTCTTGGCTGCTGCTGCACATTGGGCGGAGGGTTTCAACATGTTATCCACGATGACAACTAAATCTTTTTCCTGGGTGGTGGTTCCTAATGTGGAACCTTGCATCATGTAACGATAGTTTGGGTTGTTCTTTCCTAGGTACATAACTTTGCATTTGTCCACATTAAATTTCATCTGCCATTTGGATGCCCAGTCTTTCAATTTATCAAGACCCTCTTGCAATTTTTCACAATCATCATGAGTTTTAACAACTTTGAATAATTTTGTGTCATCTGCAAATTTGATTACCTCACTCGTTATTCCCATTTCTAAGTCATTTACGAATATGTTAAAAAGCAGCGGACCCAGCACAGATCCCCGGGGTACTCCACTATTCACCTTTCTCCATTGGGAAAATTGGCCATTTAGCCCTAACCTCTGCTTTCTATCTTTTAACCAGTTCCTGATCCACAATAGTACACTGCCTCCTATCCCATGACTTTTTAATTTCACCAAGAGTCCCTCATGAGAGACCTTGTCAAATGCTTTCTGAAAATCCAGGTACACTATATCAACCAACTTACCTTTGTCTAGCTGTTTATTCACACCTTCTAAAAAAACATAACAGATTGGTAAGACAAGACCTTCTTTGGCTAAAGCCATGTTGGCTGTCTCCCATTAAGCCATGACCATCTACATGTTCAGTAATTTTGTTCTTTATAATGGTTTCTACCATTTTTCCCGGTACTGACATCAGGCTCACCAGTTTGTAGTTTCCCGGATCACCACTGGAACCCTTTTTAAAAATTGGCGTTACATTGGCCATCCGCCAATCTTCAGGTGTTACAGATGATTTTAATGATAGTTCACAGATTAGTAATAGTAGGTCTGAAATCTCATATTTCAGTTCTTTCAACACCCTTGGATGTATACCATCTGGTCCAGGTGATTTGCTACTCTTCAGTTTATCAAATAGTTGTAATACATCTTCCCGGTGTATCAATATGTCTTTCAATTCTTCTGCGGCATCACCTTTAAATACCATTTCAGTCATGGGCAACATCCCTACATCTTCCTCAGTAAAGACCGAAGCAAAGAATTCATTCAGTCTCTCCGCTATGGCCTTGCCCCCTCTTAGTGCCCCTTTTACCCCTCTGTCATGTAATGGTCCAACTGATTCTCTCACAGTTTTTTTTGCTACAAAGGTACTTGAAAAAGTATTTATTACATGTTTTTGCTTCCGCAGCAAGCTTCTTCTCAAATTCTCTTTGCCTGCCTTGCATCTAACTTTCCAGTACTTATGTTGTTTCCTGTTTTTACTATTTGGCTCCTTTTTCCATTTCCTGAAAGAAGCATTTTTGGCAACAACAGCCTCTTGGTGCTGTTGCCACTGCTGTTTCTGCTACCTTTCTTCTTTAGATGAGTGGATGGAAGAGAAGGACGCTGGAGACCTGCTAGTTTGATTTCGTCATCATTTAGGATCACGTGAATTTTCAGTTGTTAAAATGGGGTCATGCGGGATAGAAGTTTGAAAATCAGTGCAGTAATTTTTTATATTTTTTGAAGGTGTGAATAAACAGATAAAGGTGAGCTTGTTGATAGAGTATATCTGGAATTTTTAGAAAACCTTTGACAAGGTCACTCATGAGAAACTCTTGGCAAAATAAAAAAAATCATGGGATAGGAGGCAGTGTATTAATGCGTATTAGGAACTCGTTAAAAGACAGAAAACAGGATAGGGCTAAATAACCAATTTTCACAATGTAGAAAGGTGAGTAGAGGAGTACCCCAAGGATCTGTGCTTGGCCTACTGCTTTTTAACATATTCATAAATTACTTGAAAAAGGGAATAACGAGTACAAATCAGTAGTAGTAGCAGTAGAGTTGATCAAATTTGCAGATGACACAAAATTATTCAAGGCTGTTTAAATACAAGAGAATTGTGACAAGTTGCAAGAGGACCTTGATAAATAGGGAGATTGGGCATCCAAATGGCAGATTAAATTTATGATGGACAAGTGCAAAGTTATGCACTTAGGGAAGAACAAACCAAACTATGACTGCAACGGTTTGGCGTCATCATGATAATACGCTGAAACCCTCTGCCCAGTGTGCAGCGGCGGCCAAGAAAGAAAAACAGAATGCTGGGAATCATAAGAAAAGGAATGGAGAATAAAACCAAGGATATTATAATGCCTCTGTATCACTCCATGGTGCAACTGCACCTTGAATATTGTGTGCAATTCTGGTCTCCGTATCTTAAAAAGGATATAGCAGAATTAGAAAAAGTACAGAGGAGAGCTACCTAAATGATAAAGTGGATGGAAGGATATCCCTATGAGGAAAGGTTAGGGATCTTCAAATTGGAAAAACAACGGCTGACGGGAGATATGATAGAGGTCCATAAAATAATTAATGGAGTGGAATGGGTAAATGTAGATTGGTAGTTTACTCCTTCAAAAAGTAGAAAGACTAGAGGACATACAATGAAGCTACCTTGTAGCACATTTAAGACTAATTGGAGAAAATATTTTTTCACTCAACATGTAAACAAACTCTGGAATTCATTACCAGAGGATGTAGTAAAAGTTGTTACTGTATCAGGATTTAAATGAGGTTTAGACAAGAAGAAAAGTCCATAAACCATTATTAAAGAGGACCAGGGAAATCCACTGCTTAGCCCTGGGATAAGCAGCATGGAATCTGTGTACTTTTTTGGGAATCTGACAGGTACGTCCGACCTGGATTAGCCACTAATGGAAACAGGATACTAAGCTTGATGGACCCTTGGTCTGACCTAGTATGGCATATCTTATTTTCTTATGTTCTTATGAAAGATGCTTAAGTCTGCCTCCACCTTCTGGCAAGGAAGCATAATCCACTCGCCTGGACTCAACTAGCAGCATGATAAAGAAAGGGTAATTTTATAACAGGGCACAGAAATTAGGTCAGCAAGGAAGTACTTATTTTTAGCTTACTTTATAAAAAACCACACAGGCAGCTATGTATTATAAAATACTAGCACAAATCCTGCAAACTCAGTTACACTGCAGGTGCAAACAGTATATCTGCTTGAGAGCAGGTGCAAATGTTTACACATAGGGTACACAAGTATGAGCATGTCTTATCAATGTGCTCACTTTGCGACTTCCTGAGCTCCACCCAGACAATGCCTCTGGCAATGCCTACAGTAAAAGTACATGCCTACATACCGCCGTTCATATTTTATGCCTGGTGTAGTTTTATAAGACTAAGGGGTATGTTTACTAAACCGCGCAAATGTGCGGGGCGCACTTGAGCGTGCGCTAAGGTACCTTAGCGCACGCTAATAGTGCATTTTTGGTGCCCTGCACAAGTGCGCTCCGCCCGCACAAGAGCGGGGCGCGCTGATGTGCGATAGATGCGTGGAAAGGCATTTCGAGGGTGGAGGAAGGCTCCCGAGGGGCGGGGGGACGGGGTCAATGGGTGGAGAGTGGGAGGGGAGAGGCTCCCCGCACAGGAGCGGGGCTGAATTTCGGCAAAAAAAATACCGTGAGTGAAACCCTCGCGTTAGAGCCGATTTAAAGGGAAGAGAAACCATTTACGTCAGCAATGTACAGCAAAACCGGGGAAACCAAAAAAACGTGAGCAGTGTGATACATGTGCACAGAACAAAATCTCAAATAAAACCTTAAAATGACCACAAGAGAAATTGAAAAAATTTATAATTCAGCTGGGCAACAGTGATATCACTGGGCAACAATAAAAAACACAACCAGGAAAGTTAAAAAAAAAAGAAATGATTTTTGGAAGGGTCTACGCTCCGTAGACTCTTTCAAAAATCACTTCATTTTAGTGGAGCTTTCCTGGGAGTGTTTTTTATGTTGCCCATTGCTATCACTGTTGCCCAGCTTGGTGATGGTTTTTTCCCCTTTTTTGGAGGTCATTTTTGAGGTTTATTTGCACTTTTGTCCCCATACAAGGTAAATGAGCCCATAGTAAAATTGTGCAGAGCAGGGTGTCTGACTCGTGCGGCCAGGTTTCCTATCTCCAGGGACTGCACTGTCTCTGTGGCTACAGTGTGGTGCAGCAGACACAGCCAGTGCCTGTAGAACTAGAGGGTCACAGGTTCAAATCCCAGCTGGGGCTCCTGCCAACCCAGTCCCCATAGTTTTACCCACCACTAAACAGTGATAGTACAGACACTCCTTTATTGCAGAGAACATAAGCATGGTTCCAACACCTATATTTTACCCTACACCGCACACAAACCATAACAATGGGCATTACCTACAGCCGAGTCCCCCAAATTCAGTCCTGGAGTGCCACAACTCAATCAGGTCATATGCTTTTTCCCAGATAGGGACATGTCTGCATGTTGGCGGAAGGGTACAGGTGGTGGAGGGGGCAGTGGCTGCAAACCACAGCAGACAGTGGCCTAGGCCTGTGCAGGCTGGCACCGTCCACCGCAACAGACAGGCTCTGTCGGATGTACAGTCATGGACTCCCCAGGGAACACAGCATATCTGTGGCAACACGGTGGTGCAGTGCACACAGACAGGTCACAGGTTCAAAGCCCAGCTGGAGCTACTGCCAATCCAGTCCACATATTTTTCCTACAACTAAACCGTGATAGTAAGGACAAACCTTTATTGCTGAGAACATACGCATGGTTCATACGCCTATATTTTACCACACCAAACACAGACACCATAAACAGCCACATTACCTAGAGCAGAGTCTCCCAAATGCAGTCCTGGAGGGCCCCACACCTTTCAGGATCCATGCTGCCTCTAATAAAGATGCCTGTGCTGCATATCTATGCACCACCCCCATGGTATGCTGATGTAGCTCATGCATATTTATGAGGGACAGCATGAAAACCCGAATAGTGTTTGGAACACCAGGACTGGAGTTGGGAAACTCTGCCGTAAAGCAGCAGCCAACAGGGCCAGACACACCCACACACACAGGCCCCATTGGCCAATGCCTCCTGGAGAGGCAGGACATTGGGCCCTGCCTGTATCTCCCAATACTAGCAGTTGCATACCTTAGCAATGCCACCCTACACCTGGGTATATGGTACACAGCTATCAAACGTTTCCCATGATAACTGGCAGATATCAATTCCTATGTTAAGCACATTTTGCTCATTGATCTCCACCATAACAATCATTGTGATGTCTGCGGTGTGCGCTGCAGGTCTGGTCTCTGACAGTGTTTACCACCCTGGGGAGTGACCCCCAACAGTATTGCGTACCATATCCATGCCTGTACTGTGCCCAGGACTGGTGTGGTAGGTATGGCTGCTGGACTCCTCTATAGTAGCACAATGCTGGCATAGGTGTGGGGGTGGCTGTCTGTCTATCCAGTGTGTGGTGGCTGCAAACACCTTCCACAGCCCACACTGCCAGCAATGTTGCCAGTATTGGGCTGCCAATGTGCATAATGAGGAGCAAGGTACCATGGGTATAGGCCGGACAGGGTGGCCTGGCCAGGGTGCATCTGCACAGGGCATAGGGCACTGACTGGGACATTTTAGTGCCCGGCCACCACCTACACAGACAGGGTGATCTCAGTATGTCCTGCTGAGAGATCACTCTCACCCTGACTGTGCAGTGACCACAGCATGGCTAGGCACCCCCATAGTGCTATATAGTATTTCTCTCATGTGATAGATATGGGTTTCATTTTGGGGCCCAGTCACTGATTTATCTGTTTGCTGTGTATACTGACATCCCAGTTCTGGGTGCATGCATCTCCACTGGGAACATGCACTATGGACTAACTAGCACACTGTTTGCAGCTGGTATGTGTCTTGATGGCGTGGCTTGCAGGGTGCAGTGGCTGATGACTTGCTGCAGGACATTATCAGATAGTGGGGGGGGGGGGGGGGGGGTGCAGCTTACCATATCCAGGTCTAATGTCTGTCTGCTATTGTGTTATGGATGTGTATAGAGCTGCAGTGTCTGTTCCTCAGCAGGACTGGGGTTGATGGTCCCCTCTACTGCCACCTTTACAGGGAGGTAGAATGTGGATCTATTGATAGGAGACCCTGTTTGCCACCCTTGGCCCAGGAGGAGGGGGGGTGGTGGTGGTACATAGCCCACCTGGTGTTCCATGGGGGCTACACCTGACTGTAACAGACAGAGACATCCAAGGTGTTTGTGCAGAAACTACCTATCTCACACATTAACACTGCTTTGGACCTCCGGCATGGCCTCTTTCAGCCATGGAAGGTGTTGTGGACCTGGTCCTGGGCGCCTCATTGCACCCTCAGGGTGAGCACAGTACCCGCACAATGTGACGGTGTGTAGCTACTCTGTGCCAGTAAAACACACGGTCAGTACCCCCTACCAGTCCGAGGTGCTGTGTGGGTGCACATGGTCACTTCCCCCTACCAGGCCGAGGTGCTGTGGGGGTGCATTGCCCATCTTGTGTTTATCTGTGGACAGCTGATTTGCATGTGCAGTGCATCATGGGTACGGGTGGGCTAACCCTATCCTGGTGACCACAGCAGACTGTCTGTGTGGTGACGTGCAAGCTCTCTGTAGCCAGCCAGGGGCTTGCCAGCAGCTATAGAGCTGTAGCCCAATGGTTACTTCACTGCCTGTGAAGCCAGCGGTCATGGGTTCAAACCCACAGTGGGGGTTATTTGATAGGGTTGTCCAATGCATTATCTTTTTTTAATGTACATATTTTGATGCCAGCAAAAACACCCTCAGCGTACTGTACCCATAAGGTGCCTCTGAGGGTGCTTTATAGGGCGCCCTATAGGGCACCTTATGGTTCCCGTCCATATAAGGTGCACTATACATTATCCTGTGGTGCAACTTATAGGGTGCCCTATAGGGGACATTTTAGGGTGCTGTGGCGGACAGTGCAATTTATATTGTGCCCTATGGAGTGCCTTATAGGGTGCCTTATACGGCACCCTCATTTACGGCACGTGAGGGCGTGTTTGCTGGCAGCAATTAATAAAGTAAAAATAAGTGCTGCAGGAACAAATATGTACAATGCAAAGCTGATGAAGAAGGCACAACGAGCAGAAGTGAACGATGACCACAATGGCTTAAAAACTTTCCTTTATTGAAGATACCCTTGAAGATCCCCGACACGTTTCAGCTTACGCCTTCCTCAGGGGGACTTTATAAAAGAAAAACAATTATATTAAAATAAAATAATACACCGCTTGTCTAGAGGGCAACCGGAACATGAATAAAAAACATTGAAAATACATTCCATAATAATAAAAATAAGATAGGCAATGTTCTATGGTATTTACACATAAAAACTTAAAACAAGACACACATGAGAAATAACCAGAACTTGCAAATAAATAATTAAAACCATATTAAAAAACTGGTTTACAAACAGAAAAAGGAGACGCAGGGCAGAAAAGCAGTTACTCACTGAAATATGCACGGTAGTACTGTATAGGATTTGGAGATGTTATGGTCTTCAGTATTATGTTAATTTTGCCACTAAATAAATGGAAAACCAAATCTTGATGAGTACAAAGGGATAGTATTTCAAATAGATATATAAAAGTAAGATCATGTGAAATCTTTAGAAACCACTACATCGTGGGTACCTGTCGTGATTGCAAAACCAAGCTGACGCTTTTTTTAGGAAGATTGAAGAAACACCCAAAACAGGTTACTCAATCAACTACTTCCCCCCAATTTCTCCATACACATGAGACACAGGGAAAACAAAAAAGGAGGAGGGGTGCTCATAATCTCCAAATCAGACCTCAACTTCCAGATTGTGGACTCTTCTAGCACAAACAGCCTGGACACCCTCTCTGTTGCTAACCAACAATGCTCCCTTACCCTGTTATATAGAACACCATCTACTTCTCCAGTTGACCTTCCAGCGAACACCCGCACTCCCAACAAACCAAATTGGATAATGGGTGATTTCAACCTCCCATCGCTACCCCAAAACCACGCAAATGCGTTCCTTGATGCAATGGAAGACCTGGGTCTCAAACAAATCATAAATGAACCCACACATACAAAAGGGAACATTCTTGACATGGTTTTTGTGCCACATCCAGTCAAGGTCAAAAGCCACAATCTACCAACATCAGTCGTGGATGTACCCTGGTCCGACCACAAATTGATCATTATCCGGATTCCCAGCAACAATGACCAGCTGAACAGAAGCCAACCCACGAACATCACCTCTCGAACTTCCACTAGATGCTTCCGCCCCTTCGATAGGGAACTCATCCTTTCGGAGACCTCATCACTCATTAACAAAACAACACCTGACCTTGATGAACTAATCTCTTGCTGGAATTCCAGCCTGCTTGCCATCTCACAACACCCAAACCCTAAAAATACAGCAAGAGCGAAAAGAAGATCCTCACCATGGTTCTCTCCTGAGCTACGCGCTTCTCTCATGCAACTACGTAGACTCGAACGCCGATGGCGCCGATCGCGCTCACCAGAAGATCAGACCGCATACCTAACCCACCTTGCAATATATTGAGAAACAATCTCTACCAGAATGAGACAATATCACACTGACACCCTAAAGAGGTCTTTGAATAAACCTCGTGACCTCTTCAATTTGGTCAAATCCCTCTCAAAGGAACCATCACCCGAACAACACAGCAACATACACCCACAAGAATTCGCTGATTATCTGCAATCCAAGATTGTGCAAACTAACAAGGTCGCAGCAGTCCAATATCAAGAACCGGCGGACCTCTCTCCACTTAACTTTTTTTCCACACCATCCAATAAATGTATTGAGAACACCATAGCATCACTCAACACCTCCACTGCACAGACCGACCCATGTCCAGCTTTTTGGATCAAGGAGCTACGTGATGTGCTCAGTCCTGTAATCGCAAATATAATGAAACTCTCCTTTACAACAGGTTATTTTCCCACTTCACTCAAGCAGACTTCCATTAGGCCATTACTGAAAAACCCCAAACTGGACCCCCAAAGGGTTGACTCCTATCGACCAATAGCTAGCATCCCCATCTTAGCCAAAATAATTGAGAAAGAAGCACAACGGCAAATTCAAGATCACATAGACTCTGTTGCTCCCTTAGACAACTGCCAACATGGGTTCAGAGAACATCATGGGGTTGAGACACTACTTACTGGTCTATTCAACATTATCATCACAGGAATTGACAACATCCATCAAGGTTTTGTGTTCATTTTCCTAGACATCGCCACGGCATTTGACTCCGTGAGTCACGAAATCCTCCTCGGAAGACTAAAAGAAAAGGGTGTCTGCAACAATGCACTAAAATGGTGTAAGTCTTATCTGGACGATAGATGGCAATATGTGAAGTCTGGATCAGAAGAGTCTAGCCACTTCCATCAAAAGCAAGGGGTACCTCAAGGATCCTCATTATCCTCCTTACTCTTCAATATCTACATGCAGCCCATATGCAATATCATAAGATCATTCAACGTAAACTGCATGATATATGCAGATGACATTCTTTTATACATGCCTTTCTCCACAACCCACATGGACCTGACCCCACTCACAGATTGTTTCAATGCAGTTTCAACATGGCTCCAGACACAGAACCTACGTATCCAGCATAAAAAAACAGAGGTCCTTTTCATCTCCAGAGACTCCAACTTTACGCCCCCGTCCCACGTCAGTGTCAAGGAAGCTGATTTGCAAACTAAAGATGCAATAAAATATTTGGGAGTTACCCTGGACCAACATCTAGACATGAAACGCCACATAAGCAGCGTAGTTAAAGCCATCTACTTCAAAATCCGCTCCCTCAAACACCTACGCTCCCTGCTGGACCCAGACGATTTCCGTACCATATATCAAGCGCTGATCCTGCCGCATTTTGACTTTGCAAATGCCATCTTACAAGGTCTCCCCCAATCCACACTAACCCCCTTACAGTTGGCCATGAATGCCGCAGCTAGGGTCCTCTACGGTGCATCCAGAAACGACCACGTGACTCCTATTCTCAAACAGCTGCACTGGCTACCAATTCACAGGAGAATCACCTTCAAATCCCTTTTATTAGCATTCAAGGCAATCAAAGGTACTTCATCCCTCTCACTCACGCATCTAATCAACATGGTCCCCCCCAACAGATCAAGAAGAACATCAGCTGTAAACTTGCTAGCTATACCAAAGGCTTCGACAAAGTCCAACACGAACACCACAAACAGGGCATTCAGTTTTTATGTCCCAAAATGCTGGAACACCCTACCCCCCGACATTAGAGCCATTACCAATCTATATCAGTTCAGGAAGGCTCTCAAAACATACCTTTTCTGCCAATACTTCCCAGACAACAACTGAACTAGATATCCCCTCCAAGAAATGACCCAGTCTAGAAATGCCCTCACAACTTATATCTGCAGTGTAGATAGATTATGTATATAGTTAACACAGTTATCCAAGTTTGTACTCCTGTTCAATGTAAAACCTGACAGTTTGTCGTTATGGTCGTTTTGTTATGATGTAAACCGTGCTGATTCTAAATAGCGCGGTATATAAGAAACTGTAATAAATAAACTGCAAAACAACATGACAGATTTGTAGAAACTCTGTATTGTTAGAGAATGCAGTGACAACTATCATAGGAGATAAATTTTTGTTACTTACTGTGGATGGCAAGACTATAACTTGATGTGTTCCTCTGAATGGAGCTGTGTTAAAAACGCTAGTTTTCGCGCCAAAAGGGGCGGAGCTTGCATCTTCCAATCACTATCAAGAAAGTACGGAGAGTAAGAAACCCGTGTGGTTTAACACTAAAGAGGAGGGCTATGTGAATCAAGAAGGATTTCTAATAGTTATCAGCCAATATCTCGAAAACCGTCCCGTTGCTGAAGACACTGTATAAACATTGGAGATGTGGACATAATGTGTGAATGTGTTTGAGATGAGGCTAGAAAAAATGCAAGAGGAATTTTTGTGATTGAAAAGCCGTACCAAAAAAACGGGTGAGGGTTGAGGTGAAACATTAACTTGATGTGTTCCTCTGAATGGAGCGGTATTAAAAACGCTAGTTTTTGCGCCAAAAGGGGCGGAGCTTGCATCTTCCAAACACTATCAGAAAAATACGGAGAGTAAGAAACCCGTGTGGTTTAACACTAAAGAGGAGGGCTATGTGAATCAAGGAGGATTTCTAATTGTTATCAGCCAATATCTCGAAAACCGTCCCGTTGCTGAACACACTGTATAAACATTGGAGATGTGGACATAATGTGTGAATGTGTTTGAGATGAGGCTAGAAAAAATACAAGAGGAATTTTTGTGATTGAAAAGCCGTACCAAAAAAACGGGTGAGGGTTGAGGCGAAACATTAAAAAACCAAACTGTCGGACGTGTATACTTCTGCTATAGCAGTGAACAAAATAAAACCATAAAAACGAAAACAAAAAACTGTTTTTATAATGAGCAAAGAATTACCTAAATAAGAATCAATACACTCCATTGTGAATGCCCCATTTGTTTTTTAATGATTCGTTTTTTCAATGGACAACCCGAAGAATAAACCTTTCTCCACAATTCTGGTTTCAAAACAGTTTTTTAAAACACTTTTTTAAGGAAAACAGTTTTTTGTTTTCGTTTTTATGGTTTTATTTTGTTCACTGCTATAGCAGAAGTATACACGTCCGACAGTTTGGTTTTTTAATGTTTCGCCTCAACCCTCACCCATTTTTTTGGTACGGCTTTCACACATTATGTCCACATCTCCAATGTTTATACAGTGTGTTCAGCAATGGGACGGTTTTCGAGATATTGGCTGATAACAATTAGAAATCCTCCTTGATTCACATAGCCCTCCTCTTTAGTGTTAAACCACACGGGTTTCTTACTCTCCGTATTTTCCTGATAGTGTTTGGAAGATGCAAGCTCCGCCCCTTTTGGCGCGAAAACTAGCGTTTTTAACACAGCTCCATTCAGAGGAACACATCAAGTTATAGTCTTGCCGTCCTCCTAAAATGATAGCACACCACCTTATGCTGCCCAATAGTAACCTTGCTCCTAAAGTAGTGCCTCAGCCATCTGTCTTCATTGGGCACTGTGGGGGATTGAACCCCTGATCCCTGCACCATTGGTAGGTGCTTTAACCATTGTGCTGTGGCTCTGCTCTTCTGTGTGCACATCAACGCGCCACTTATACCGTCCAGTATAATGCCTCCATAAACAGCATGCCGCCTTATGCAGCCCAGTATTAATATGCCGCCAAAAACATTGGCAAGCCGCCCAGTATTTATGTGCCTCATAAATTAATGCCTCAGCCAGCTGTCTTCATTGGGCACTGTGGGGGATTGAATTCCTGATCCCTGCACCATTGGTAAGTGTCTTGACCATTGTGCTGTGGCTCTGCTCTTCTGTGTACACATCAGCGTGCCACTTATGCCTCCCGCGCAGCTATCTGATGCGCTAATGTGTGGGGCGCACAAGGGCGCCGTGCACCTTAGCGCATATGCAAATTCCGGCTTTTCTTCTTCAGCAGGAAACGCCCACTCCTTATATGGCACCCGCACACTACCGCGGCCCGCACTTTAACGGGGTTTTAGTAAACATACCCCTAAATATTAGTGCAATTAAGCATAGAAATAAGAAAGAAAAAGACCTCAGTAGCTAAGGAAGTAAATGGCTATTTTAATTTCCTTAATCATTCTAGACACAAATATGGCTTCCACCATTCTACATCTCGGGTCAAAACAAACTCCTTAAAATCAGCTTTATTTATTCATTATAAGACAAATGAAGAAACAGCCACTTATCTTAATATTTAATTAGCAGCAAATCTCAACTCTGACTCTCAGTGTTTCACATATGGCTACCTCAGGGAGTGAGAATGGAATGCCTGTTATTCAAAGTAACTGTAACTGAAAAATATAGCAAATATCAAACAGGTGCTTAACAGGGGCACTAACAATAATAGATTCTGCACTTAAGGAACAAGGTGATTTAAGTCAAGAACAAATTTCATTTATGCTGCGACTAGCACAGCTAGCTTTGACAAAATGTTTTTTTCATTTTGGAGATTCAATGAATCAACTGAAGACAGGGGTAGCTATGGGGGCAACAATGGCTCCCTCCGTTGCTAATTTTTATATGGCTCAACCTGAAGCACAATGTTTGGAAACTTTTCCTTTCAAAGATAGTACTAAAGTTTGGCTGCGCTATATAGACGACATCTATGGAGTGGAACTGAGGACACCTTATTAGAATTCCATAGCTGGTTAGATACTTGTGACACTCATATCCAGTTTTCTATTACCCATAGTAAAATTAAGATTTCACTTCTTGATGTCCTAATTACTAGGGTGAATCAGAAGTTAGTGACCTCAGTTTATAAAAAGGAGACAAATAAAAATGTGATATTACATTATTCAAGCGCCCATCCTATAGCTTTAAAGGTACCCTTCTCTCAATTTATACGATACCGTAGGAACTACAGTACTATTCAAGGAGTTTTTCAACAATCACATCAGGTATTGGAAGCATTCAAACAAAGAGGCTATACCCCTCAAAAGATTCACCGAGCCCAAAAAAAAGCAGCCTATAATGATAGATCCTGGTTACTGAATCAGAATAAACCTCAGTCATCAAGAATCGAACAACAATATATACATCTAATTAACCTGTTTTACTCCATTTAGTTATCATCTTCAGTGGATAATAACTAATCATTTCAGAATACTCAAGATCATACCAAGGCTGGAGAACAGTAAAGCCTGTCTCGTTTTTTCTAAAGGCTGGAATTTGAGAGATATAATCAGCTCAGCCACATTGCCTGATCCATCAGTACCTCTGCGGGACCACTGAACTGGAGGAGCAGGAAAACCCATATCAGTGGAGCTGCCTGATTGCAAGGCCGTGGACTGACACAAGGCCTGCATGGCGGAGTCCTGTCTAATTCATTGATGAACGTGGCAAGAAGGACGGCAGTAATCCTGACTTCTGTGCTGTGACAAGGGATCTTGGTGAGCAGCTATTCCATCGCTGTGGCTGGAGGAGACCATAAATGATACAGACTTTTGAATTTTGTGCACTGTCTGTCAGTGATGACGCTGTGGGAGGGAGGTAACTGTCACTGGCCAAGAGTCGACCTCGGGGAAATGGCTCTGAGACTGTGCAATGGACCTCCAACATGCCTAAGAAGGCAGTTTTGGCCTTATCTCCCTCCTGGCCTGGGGACCAGCACCATCTTGGAAGGCCTATGGCGCCATTTTATGAGTACCAGGCAACAAACTGAATCATAAACAGTGTCATTACTACTGACTACTCTGCCTAATTGGACACTGACCTTTCTGGTCTTTCCTAATTTTAGATTAGTTAGATTAGTTACTTAATTGCATTTTATTTACTACCTATTATGCTTTCATCCCTCGCTTTCTCTTTGACTGAACCTCACCCTCCTCACAGCCACTCTTAGGTTGATTTTTACCTCCAGTACTCCCAGTTGCTGCCTCTTCCCTCGATCTTCCTCCAATCTATCCTTCAATCCTTCATTTATTTCCTGTCTTCTGCTCTCCTCTCCATTTTCTTATGGCTCTACACCATTTTTTCTTCCTTTTATAGACACTCCCTAACCTTCTCTCCTTATCCCAACAATTTAAAACCCCCCTTCCTTACCACCCTCTCTCTACCTTCCCCATTTTATCTTCCGCCCTTTCTTCAGCTCTTGAACTTCATCTTTTTCTTCCACTCATTCATCCTTCCCCTTTCTCTCTGAAACAACCTCACCCTCATTTCTGCCATGCTGTCTCCTCTCTGCCTCACACTCTTCTCCTTCTATCATCCAGTGATATTAATCCCAACCCTGGCCCCTCTAGACTTTTTTTTCAGTCCCTTAATAGTTCCTCTCTTAACTACTCCAATCTCATTTATATACCTCTCCTTTCCCCTTCCTCTCTCCCTTTCTCATATGCCTTATGGAATGCGTATCTAATAAACTTCCCTTTACTCACAATTTGTTCATCTCTAACGCTTTCCATCTTCTAGCTATTACTGAGACCTGGTTCCTCCCTGATGACACTGCTCCGGTTGCTGCCCTCTATCACAGCACCTACCAGTTCTCTCACACTCCTCGTGCCACTGGCTATGGTGTTGAAGGTGGTTTTCTGCTTTCTCCTTCCTGCCATTTTCAACCCCTTCTTTTACCTCTCACTCTTTTTCCTCCTTTGAAGTCCATTCCATCTGCCTTTTTAATCCCTTACCTCTCCAGACAGCCACTATTTATAGACCCCTGACAAATCCACCTCTATCTTTCTCACTGACTTTGACTCATGGCTTTCCTTCTTTCTGGATTCATCCTCCCCCTCCTTTATTCTCAGTGACTCTAATAGTCATGTTGACAACCCTTCTGACCCCTTTGCTTCTAAGTTCCTTTCCCTTATCTCCTCATTCAACCTCCAGCTTTGCTCTACTGTCCCCCCATCAGCATGGTCACTGCCTTGGCCTTGTTTTCTTCTCTAATTGTTTACCTTCTAATTTCTGCACCTCTGTCCATCTCTTATCTGACCATCACCTGCTAAGCTTCACTCTTCATCACTCCCCGCCTCAATCTTGCCCAGTCTCCTTCTACCTTTTTAGAAATCTTCATACTATCGATTCATTGGCTCTCTCCACTATTGTCTCACCACCTCTCTCCTCCACCTTGTCTTCTAAAACTGTTGATGAGGATGTAGTTTCCCATAATACTTCACTCTCCTCTGGTCTAGATGCTCTTGCTCCACCCATGATACGTCTTATGAGGCTCACTATACCTCAGCCTTAGCTGTCTTCAACTACCTGTTATCTATGCTTCTGTGCCCACTCAACTGAGCAATTCTGGCTCAAATCCCACACCCTTTCTGACTTTCTTCACTTCAAATTCATACTTACCTCCTTCCAATCAGCCAAGCAAAACTACTATGTACATCTGACTGTCTTGCCTCTGACCCTCACCGTCTTTTTTTCAACTCTCAACTCTCTCCTCAAAGCACCTCTGTGTCTGACCCCTCCTTCCCTTTCTGCCCAAACTCTAGTCGACTATTTCCATGACAAAGTCCACAAGATTACACTCCAATTCCCTCAAGGCACCTCTGTGTCTGACCCCTTCTTCCCTTTCTGCCCAAACCCTAGTCGACTATTTCCATGACAAAATCCACAAGATTACACTCCAAGTCCCCAGAAGATCAGCTTCATCCCCTCTTCTCCCTCTTCAATACCAACTCTTCCTCTCAATCTCTATTATCCTTTCGTCCTTTTCTAAGATCTCTAAAAAGGAAACCACTCATCTTCTTTCCTCTAAACTCACTATCTGTTTCTCAGATCCTATCTCCACCCATCTCCTTAACTTCATCTCCTCCTCTGTCATCCCTTCCATCTATCGCTCTCCATTGCAACTGTCCCAGAAGCCTTCAAACATGCTGTGGTCACATTTCTCCTCAAAAAACCTTCATTTGACCCTACTTGTCCTTCTAATTATCCACCCATCTCCCTTCTTCCATTCATTTCTAAGCTTCTTGAACATGCAGTTCTCCACCATTGCCTTGAATTTTTCTCCTCTCAAGCTCTTCTAGATCCACTACGATCTGGATTTCATCCCCTACACTCTACTGAAACGTCTCTTGCCAAAGTCTCCAGTGACTTGTTCCTGGCTAAATCCAAAAACCTTTACTCAGTCTTGATTCTTTGTGACCTTTCTGCTGCTTTTGACATCATTTCCTCAACATACTGTCCTCACAAGGTTTTAATGGATCTCTGCTGTCCTAGTTCTCTTCTTATCTCTCCCATCACACTTTCAGTGTTTGTGCTGATGACTCCTCTTCTACTGTTATCCCCCTCTCAGTTGGTGTACCCCAAGGGTCTGTTCTGGGCCCTCTCCTTTTATTCTCCCTATATCCAGTCCCTTGATGCTTTCATCTCCTCCCATGGCTTTCAGTACCATTTTCATGCTGATGACTCTCAAATCTATCTCTCCACACTTGATATTTCTCCAACATTCCAAGCCCAAATCTCTGCCTACCTATCTGGCATCACCATTTGAAATTGAACATGGCCAAAATTGAACTTCTTATTTTTCCCCCTAAATCATCCTCCCTCTTCCTCCTTTCTCTGTAGATAACACTCTTCTACTTCCTGTTTCCTCAGCCCTCAATCTTGGGGTCATCGTTTACTCTTCCAACTTCTTCTCCACTCACATCCAACTGATTGCTAAAACCTGTCTTTTTCTCTATAACATTAGTAAAATTCACCCTTTCCTTTCTGAACACATTACTAAGACACTTATTCACTCTTTAGTCGCATCCCATCTAGACTACTGCAACCTCCTCCTTGCTGGTCTCCGAGTCATCTCTCCCCCTTCAATCTGTTCAGAACTCAGCTGCATGCCTAATCTTTTGCCAACCCTGCTATACTCATATATAGTTAGCAATTGTTAATTGCCTGTTACCTCAATTTAACCTCCAAGTTGAATAACCTTGTTCGATGTAAAGTCTGTTGCCATAACTGTTCCATGTAAACCGCCTTGAATGTATGATAAGGCAGTATAGAAGACCTGTTAAATAAATAAATAAATATAAACCCTCTTCTCAAGTCACTTAATTGGCTCTCCTTCCGTATCCACTAAAAATGGATACGGAAAAAATGATCATAACCAGGAATCCCAATTTTAACCCACCTCAAGTCATCAGCATCCTTAACCAATCAATACCAATAAAGGACAAGGTGAAGTACTTAGGTGTCACCCTGGACAGGAATTTAAACCTTCAATCACATATAAGCAAAACCGCTGCGAAGGCATACCAACGACTGAAGATCATCTGGAGACTCAAACCGATCCTCAGCCAAGACCATTTCCGCACTGTATGTCAGGCAGTCATCATCCCAGTACTGGACTATGGAAACTCTTTATTTCAAGGACTGCCTAAGCAGGCTGCCCATCCACTCCAGCTAGTACAGAACACTGCAGCCCGGATCATAACTGGCAAAGCCAAGCATGAGCACATTACACCTGTACTTCGGCAACTGCACTGGCTACCATTATCTGCATGGGCAAGATACAAAACGACCATAAACATATTCAAGACCATACACCTATGCACAGCAGATGTCCTCCACAGTCTGCTAACCAGGGATGCAATCAACCGACCCAGACGAACCAACAGCAGCAATAGACTCTGCACACCTGCTGGATACCATAAAACAAAACAAATTACCTCCAACAGAGCCATATCCTTCTCAGCACTGGCCCTCTGGAATTCCCTCCCGGATGAACTGCGGGCGATAAATGACCTCAAAGACTTCCACAAATCCCTGAAAACATTTTTATTCATGGAATTTTATAATCAAACAACCTAAAGACTCCCTTACTCACGCTTGAATGTAAGATAATCCCATCCACTATACTCTATATGTACGTTGTGTCGCCTCCTGTTTAATGTAGACCCAACCTGAGTAACCAACCACTTTGATTGGAGAAATTGGTATACAAATCTGTATAAATAAATAAAAATTTCTGCTTCTGACCTACAAATACGTTCATTCTACTGCTGCTCACTACCTTTCCTCGCTCCTTTCTCCCTTCACCCCTCCTTGTGAACTCCGCTCTTCTACTGGTTTCTTCTCTTGATGTCCTTTACTTCAACTGCCAACTCCAAACTTTGATCCTTTCACCTTGCTGCTCCTATTTATTTAATTTAATATACATTTATATACTGTGTTTTCCCAAGTATCAAACACGGTTTACAAGGAACAACAATATGAACTGTACAAACAAGTACTCAATTCACTTACATTATAACTGTTGGAACTATTTACATTAAACTGTTGGGTTTACAATATGAATTGTACAAACATGTACTCAATCCGCTTACATTAAAGCTATTTACATTAATTTTGGATACTCAATTTACTTACATTAAAGCTGTTGGAACTATTTACAATAAGCTGTTAGAAAATCTGTTGTATCAGTTATGCCTGGAATAAACTACCTGAGTTTGTTCGTCAGGCTTATCTTTGCCCATTTTCAAATCCATGCTGAAAGCTTACTTCTGTGATGCAGCTTTTGGATCCTGATCCCTTGTTCTCCATGTGTCTCCTTACCCTTCCTTATTTGTACTCCTATTCTCAGCTATTCTATTGTCTGTCCTGTTTAGATTGTAAACTCTAACGTACAAGGACCACCTTTCTACATATATATGTACAACACTGTGTAAGTCTTGTAGCGTTATAGAAATGATTAATGGTAGTAGTAGTTCTTCTGAGCTCTCTCCAGGCCATAGAACATGTAGACAATGTCATATTTGCTCAGTTACCTTGACAGCATCTGATTTTGTATATCATGAAAAGACTCATACATTACGGTGGGCCACTACTTTTTCATCTGAATATGTGCTCTATGCTTTAGGTAAGACCTAATGAAAAGGTATGGGTTTTGGCTATACATTCTTAGGGGTCTGTTTACTAAACCATCTTAATGTGCGCCTGGCGACGTTATCGCGCGATAAGGTACCTTATTGCACAATAATGGTGCTTTATCAGGCGATAAGGTACCTTAGCGTCCGATAACGCGCGCAGCGGCGCAAATGAGAGCTGAAGGTGGAGAAAGGCTCCCGGAGGGCGGAGGAAGGCTCCCCAGGGACGGAGAGAGAGGGTCAAGGGGTGGAGAGTGGGAGGGGAGAGGCTCCCTGCACACTAACGCTGTGAAATCCGAGGCTGAAAACTAACGCCAGTCAAACCCTGGCGTTAGAGCTGATTTAAAGGGAAAAGAAACCATTTCCCTCAGCAATGTACAGCAAAACCAGGGAAACCGACAAAAAGTGATAAGTGTGATAAATGTGCACGGAACAAAAGGGCAAATAAACATTGAAGAGGACCACAACAAAATGTCAAAAAAACATAACCAAGCTGGCCAATAGTGATATTCATGGGAAGTATCAAAAAACACTACAGAGAAAGCTCCAAAAAAATAATATTAATTTTGGAAGGGTCTATGCTCTGTCCATATACAAGGTGACTGATCCCACAGTGAAACAGTGCTGATCAGGGTTTTCCTTTCCATTGGACAGGTACCCTATGGCGTGCACATGTTCCGCAACAGCAGGGCGGGCAAGTCGGAACGGGCAACTGGACAGATGCTGGAAAAGGGGATACAGAGGGCTGCAGGCGGCACATGCTGTGGTGCAGCTGGGCCACAGTGCGGACCAGGGTGATGCCTAGGTGGCCCATAGGAATGCTGAAACAGCAGAGCAGCCAGACAGCAACTGATGAGAGCCCAACATGGGCACAGGTGTGTTCCCCACAGTGTCACAGGGGATAGTACCCAGCAGGTACCCCCAAGGGCACAGAACATTGGCAGGTGGTGTTGGGGGGGAAGCGTGGATGTCTATGCAGGCACCCATACTCCAGAACCCACACCTTAGGCAGCCGCCTACCTGCACACTGGATGGCCTGGGACTGTGCACCACCAGCAGAAGGGCATGTCAGCATGGTGGCGGAGGGATACTGTTGGTGGAGGGGGCAGTGGCAGCTGCCCACAGCAGACCATGGCCCAGCCCTGTGTAGGTGGGTGCCATGCACAGCAACAGACAGGCCCTGTCTGACAAACAGTCATGCTATCCCCAGGTAATACACTGTCTCTGTGGCAACACGGTGGTGCAGTGTACACAGCTAATGTGCTTAGGAGCAGAAGGTCACAAGTTCAAGTCCCAGCTGTGGTTTCTACCAACCCAATCCCCATGCTTTACCCCCTACTAGAACATGGTAATACAGACAGAACCTTTAGTGCAGATAACGTAAACATGCCCAAAACACATACATTTTTCCCTACAGAGCACAGACACCATAAACATGCGCAATACGTAGAGCAGAGTCTCTGAAATGCAGTCCTGGAGGGCCAAACACCATTCAGGTGTCATGCTGGCTCTAATATAAGGGCATGTTAGCATGGTGGCAGAGGGGTACTGGTGGTGGAGGGGGCAGTGGCTGCTGCCCACAGCAGACCATGGCCCAGCCCTGTTTAGGTGGGTGCTGTGCACTGCAACAGACAGGCCCTGGCTGACGAACAGTCATGGCATCCCCAGTGAATAAACATTCCCAGTGGCAAAAGTGTGGTGCAGTACACACAGCCAGTGTGTTCATGGTCAGACGGTCACAGGTTCAAGCCCCAGCTGTGGCTCCTGCAAACCATGTCCATATATTTTATCCAAAGATGGAACTGTAACCAAGCTGGCCAATAGTGATATGAATGGGAAACATAAGCGAACACCGCTGAGAAAGCTCCAAAAAAAGGATATCAAATCTGGAAGGGTCCATGCTCTGTCCCTCAACAAGGTGAATGATCACACTATGAAACAGCGCTCAGCAGGGTTTCCCCCTTATATTGGACAAGTCTCCTATGGCGTGCACATGTGCTGCAACAGCAGGGTGGGCATGTCGGAAAGGGCAGCTGTCCAGATGATGGAAAATGGGATACAGAGAGGGCTGCAGGTGGAACATGCTGTGGTGCAGATGGGGCACAGTGCGGAGCAGGGAGATGCCTAGGTGGCACATAGGAATGCTGAAACAGTAGAGCAGCCAGACAGCAACTGACGAGGGCCCAACATGGGCACGAGTGTGTTTCCCACAGTGTCACAGGGGATAGTACCCAGCAGGTAACCCCAAGGGCACAGAACATTGGCAGGTGGTGTTGGGGGGGGAAGCGCTGACGTCTATGCAGGCACCCCTAACCCAGAACCCGCACCATAGGCAGCCGCCTACATGCACACAGGATGGCCTGAGACTGTGCACCACCAGCAGAAGGGCATGTCAGCATGGTGGCGGAGGGGTACTGTTGGTGGAAGGGGCAGTGGCAGCTGCCCACAGTAGACCATGGCCTAGCCCTGTGTAGGTGGGTGCTATGCATTGCAACAGACAGGCCCTGTCTGGCGAACAGTCATGGTATTCCCAGGGAAAGCACTATTTCTGTGGTAACATGGTGGTGCAGTACACACAACCAATGTGTTCAGGAGCAAAAGGTCACAGGTTCAAGTCCCAGCTGTGGTTCCTACCAACCCAGCACCCATATTTTACCCACCACTAAAACATGGTAATAAACACAGAACCTTTATTGCAGATAACTTTAACATGCCCAAAACGCCTACATGTTACCCTACAGAGCACAGACACCATAAACATGCGCATTACCTAGAGCAGAGTCTCCCAAAAGCAGTCCTGGAGGGCCAAACACCATTCAGGTTCCATGCTGTCTCCAATAAATATGTCTGTGCTGCCTTTCTATGCACCACCCCCATGGTATGCAGATGTATCTCATGCATAGTCATTAGGGCCAGCATGAAACCCTGAACAGTGTCCTGCCCACCAGGACCGGAGTTGGGAACCTCTGCCCTAGAGCAGTGGCCAACAGGGGCAGACACACCCGCACCCACAGGCTCCATTATCCAAAGCCACCTGGAGAGGCAGGAGTTTGGGCCCTGTGTGCATCTCCCAATACTAGCACTTGCATACCTTAGCAATGCCACCCTAAACCTGGGAATATGGTACACATCTATCAAAAGGTTGCTATGATCACTGGCAGATAGCAATTCCTAAGTTAAGCACAATTTGCTGATTGAGCTGCATCATAGCAACCTTTCTGATGTCTGTGAAGTGTGCTACAGGTCCTGTGTCTGACAGTGTTTACCACCCTGGGGAGTGACTCCAACAGTATTGCGTACCATAGCCATGCCTGCACTGTGCCCAGAACTGATGCGGTGGCCAGGGCTGCCAAACACCTCTATAGTTGAACAATGCTGGCATAGGTGTGCGGAGTGTGTGTCTCTCTATCCAGTGTGTGGTGGCTGCCAACATCCTCCTCAGCCCACACTGCTAGCACTGTTGCCAGTATTGGCCTGCAAATGTGCATAATGAGGAGCAAGGTACTGTGGGAATAGCCTGGACAGGGTGTCCTGGCCTGGATGCATCAGCACAGGGCATAGGGCAATGGCATGGATATTGTAGTGCCTGGCCACAACCTGCACCGACAGGGTGGCCACAGCATGTCCTGCTGGGAGGTCACTCTCACCCTGATTGAGCAGTGACCATGGCATGGCTAGGCTCCCCCATAGTGCTTTATTGTACTTTTTTCAAGTGAAGTATATAGGTTTCTTTCTCTGGGGCCTAATCACTGACCTAGCTGTTTGGTGGGTGTGCTCACATCCTAGCTTTGGGTGCACACATCTCCTTCAGGATCATGCACTGTGGACCAACTAGAAGACTGTCTGCAGTTATATGTGTATGGCTGGAACACCTTGCAGTGGCTGGTGACTCACTGTGCCTGCTGCTGGAGAATGTCAGATGTGGTGGGGGGCAGCTGAGCATTTCCAGGCCTACTGTCTTTCTGCCATTGCCTGAGGGATGTGTACAGCTCTGCATTGGCTGCCCTGTAGGGTGTCTGTTCCCCAGCAAGACTGGGGTTGATGGCCCCCCATTCTACTGCCACCATTGCAGGGTGGTAGAATGTGGATCTGTTGGTGGGGGAATCCTGTCTCCCACCCTGAGCTACATAGAGTGGGCTGGGTGGTGGTACATAATCCACCTATGGGTCCAAACACCCCCCTTCACTTACATCATGTTACCATGGCACCAACAGAATATGCACTATTCTGGGTGCATCATAGCCCATAAGGACTAGACCTGATTGACAACTACAGATGGACACTAATATATCCTAGGTGGGTCTGCAGGAACTACCTATCACACACACTGACACTGATGGGTACCTGCAATATGGCCTCTTTCAGCTATGGAAAGTGCTGCGGACCTGGTGCTGGCCGCCCCACCTCACCCTCAGGGTGAGCACAATACCCACACAATGTGACGGTCTGTAGCTACTCTGTGCCACTAACACACACCGTCGGCACCCCCTACCAGACTGAGGTACTGTGGGGGTGCACTCGGTCAGTTCCCCCTACCAGGCAGAGGTGCTGTGGGGTGCATACCCCATCCTGTGATAATCTGTAGACTGCTGATTTGCATGTGCATTGCATCATGGGTACAGGTGGTTTGACCCGACCCTGGTAACAACAGCAGTGGTTGTGTGGTGACCTGAAGTCCTTCTGTAGCCAGCCAGGAGCTTACTAAGCGCTATAGAACAGTAGCCTACTGGTTACTTCACTGCTTGTAGAGCCAGAAGTCATGGGTTTGATCCCACAGTGGGGTATTGTGTATTTCTGCTTTTAAATTAGTGCTGCCAGCAAAAACACCCTCACAGTGCTGTAACCTGAAGGTGCCTCATAAGGCGCCCCATAAAGTGTCTTAGAAAGGTGCCATATAACTTGCCTTATAAAGCACCCTAGGGTAGCTTGGCGGACAGGGCACTCCATAAGACACCTTATAAGACACCCTAGGTTACGGCACTGTGAGGGTGTGATTGCTGGCAGCTCTAATGTAAAATAAATAATAAAATGCTGCACACAGCATTGCCTAAATGTATAGGGTAATGCCTCAGACAGCCTTATAGATTTGGCACACTGGGGGATCAAACTCATGACCCCTGTACCATCAGTCTGTGTATTAACCATTGTGCTACACCTCTGCTGCTGTATTTGCATGGCAGCGCGCCTATGTAAGACTAACGTGCATTAGCCTGGCACGGCTCCCTCAATGCCGCAATAATGTGCACGGCGATAACATGTGATTGCCACGATTAGACCACAGGATGCACTATTTTCACTGCATCTTGCACAGTGTGGCTGGCCACACATTAACACGGTGTACTAAACATACCTCCTTGTGTAAGAGTTTAGGTAGCCACTGCTATGTGAAGAGGCATAGCACACCGGTTAATACAATGCCCTCACAGCCAGTGGTGGTGTGTGCCAACACCAAGATAAATGCCTAATGCTTAAACTGTGTTCAGACACATCACTGCAATGTGTGTTGGCAGCTTAGATCTTTATTATAGACTAAGTGAGCCATCAGTTCCTGTATACCAGCCATGGGACAAGCACATTGCTAGTGCGCCGTAATGATGCCCGTTACTCCGCGGAGCGTTGAGGTGCGTTGCAGCACGCATGCACATGTGTGCGTGCGTGAGCAAGGCAGAGCAGAAAATGGCTACCCACTCGAGAAAGCTAGCTTTTACCAGGCAGGAGCTGAGGCACCTCGCAGGACTGATCTGCACTAAGCAGACCAAACTCTTCCCTGGATCCTCCAGGCGTCAGGACCTGGGCTGTGTGCGGAGGGCCTGGGACCGCGTCACCAGGCACTATAACCATGTGGCAGACTACCCACGTGAGGTAAGTGTGTGGGGACAGGTCAATATATGCATGTACATATCCATTGTGTATGCTGCTGTGTGTAGGCATTCTATCCAATTTATGTTTATTAGTTAAACCCACGTGATATTTCGCCTATGTGGTTTGCCCTATCCCCAGGAGGCTAAGGACATGATCACAGAGGTCCAGATGTCCTCCATGTGTCATGGCAGCTGCTGCTGTTGATGTGTTAAAAGAAACCGTAACGCAAGGAGGCCCTAGATCTGCCAAAAGAGGTCTGGTAAACATCATGCTGACATGGTAGGGTCTGCAGTTGCAGGGTCACACATCTGCCCTACCCCAAAGGGTCCTGAGACCTGATCCAAATGCACAGTCACTCACCCTGGTAACATGGTTGTGAGTGAGGCTGCAGCTTAAAACATCCTCCGTACCCCCAGGGGTCCTGTGAGCCCATCAAAGTGGGTTCCCTGTCACCCTGGTGATATGGGGGGGTGTGCCTTTGCAGTTTAAAACATCCTCCCTATCCCCAGGAGACCTGAGGGCCCATCAAAGTGGGCTCCCAGTCACCCTGGTGATATGGGTGTGTGTGCCTTTGCAGTTTATAACATCCGCCCTATCCCCAGGAGTCCTGAGGGCCCATCAAAGTGGGCTCTCAGTCACCCTGGTAGTATGGTTGTGTGTGCCTTTGCATTTTAAAACATCCTCCCTATCCCCAGGAGACCTGAGGGCCCATCAAAGTGGGCTGTCAGTCACCCTGGTGATATGGGTGTGTGTGCCTTTGCAGTTTATAACATCCTCCCTATCCCCAGGAGTCCTGAGGGCCCATCAAAGTGGGCTGTCAGTCACCCTGGTAGTATGATTGTGTGTGCCTTTGCAGTTTAAAACATCCTCCCTATCCCCAGGAGTACTGAGGGCCCATCAAAGTGGGCTGTCAGTCACCCTGGTGATATGGTTGTGTGTGCCTTTGCAGTTTAAAACATCCCCTCTATCCCCAGGAGACCTGAGGGCCCATCAAAGTGGGCTCCCAGTCACCCTGGTGATATGGGTAATGCTGCTGCTGATGTGTCATACCTCACCCCACCCCAGGAGTCCTGAGACCTGCTTAAGGTGTCCTGTCAGTCACCCTGGTGCTATGGTGTATGTTGCTGATGATGTGTGCTAGGACACCCAACCCCCAGGGGGCCTGAGACCTGATTGCAACGGTGGGTATGTCATTCAGATATTGTGTTAGGTTATGGCAGGTAGGTTGCACATCTCCCCTAGTCCATGAGGTCAACACCTCATTACACATGTCTGTGATGTATCCAGATGGTATGGTAGGTGCAGCTGTGGATGTGCTTAACAGCACCCCACCCCCATGAGCTATGAGATCTGATTACGAAGGCCTGTAACAGAGCCATGTATCCAAAACTGTATGCTGAGTCAGGTCACACATCTGCCCACTCGCCAGGAATTCCACACCTGGTTGCAGAGGAACATTACAGATGCTGTTGTAAGGATACATGCACCTGTCGGGGTTGCACAGCACAGCCTGAAACCCAGACATGAGCACAGGTGGCAATAGGCTATTCCGGTGTGATGGCCCCTGCCCCTGGTGTTGGCAGCCACAACTGCCCTAACCACATGAGGCCCAAGTCACGACCACAGAGGTCTAGTAGAAAGCCAAATGGCATGGTAGTGGCCCCTGGCAAGGTGCATAGGGCCACCCACCCAACGTCCCATGTATGGACACATCACCCATGCGTGTTAGGATATCATGTTGCCAGTGGGGTTGGGTCGGTTGACGTGTGTAGATCAGGAAAAAACAAATGTGTTTACCAGACCACATACGGAGTTAGGGGGGTACCCTGGACACCATCATTGGCAAACCTAATGTGGCATGGTGCTGCCATGTCATGCAAGGGGGACACAGGAGGATGGACTGGTATGTTCAGGGTGCTACACACACTGCACATAGGTGTCACTGCACACATGCCCAGACCCACAGCTACACATGCATGTGGCACTGGCAACAGTTAGTACATGACACACAGAGCAGTGGAGCAGGAGCAGCAAGATGCTGCCCACACAGATGTTTGTTTATGTTGGCCACCCAACAGAGATATACGGTCACTGATGCCCCCACCCATTGTTTTCACAACCACAGGTAGAGGACCTGAGGAAGAAGGGGCGCAAGTTGCGGCTGCACCACGCCAACTACCTTGCCCGCCTCCAAAGGGGGGTGGTGGCCCAACGTGAAGGTGAGTATTGCCGACCTTTCTGCCCAGTAACAAATGTCACAGTGGCCCACTAGCCTGTGTGGTGCCTGCATATGTACATGTGTTATGTGACACACATGATAGTGTGCTGATGACTGTCATCCTCCACAGAGGGCGATGCCGATGGTGAGGGCCCCTCCATGGCCATATATGCCCTGAGCCGCCCCCCTGCCCACCATGCAACAGAGGAGGAGGTAGTGGTGGTGGAGGAAGGGTCTGAAGAGATGGAGGGCGAGGCAGAGGAGGAGGCGGCGGATGCGTCATTGGAGGAGGGGGCTGATGGGGGCATGGAAGGGATGGAGGGTGGGGTGGCAGGGGAGGGAGAGGGCGTGGCTGATGTGGGGGTGGGGGGAGGAGGGTGTGGAGGGCGGGTGGGAGGTGGGGGGGTGTTTGGGGGGAGGGTGATGGGGAACACAGGGCAGCACATGGCACTGTGGGTTCCCGCCAGCCGCTGCATGTGGTTGCACAGGATGGGTGGCTGCGTGAGGATACGCCATCCAGGGCCACACACATGTCACATGCGCATGCCACCACACAGACACCTGGCACCATGTGTGTGTGTGGTGGCAGGTGCGTGCAGGACCTGCATGTGGCCCTGGATGGCATGGAGCAACGCCTCCATCTGCTAGTGCACACATACCAGTGGCTGGTGGGATCCATTCAGCGGATGGCCGCCGAGATGGAGCGTCTGCTCTGTCAGCGGCCATCCCCTGAAGGGCGTCCCAGGAGTGTCTGATGGCCCCTGTGATGCCCACACATGTGCCCTGTGCTGTCCTGTGTTCCATCACCGGACATGCTGCATGGGTCCATAGGGGATGGACTGTCACCGGTCACCAGGAGGACACTAGGCGTCAGGGACCCTGGTGTGACCCATTATGGGATGTGTTGGCAGACACAATGTATATATATGTCTAATTGTTGTAGTGTTATGTTTTCTGTTCAATATAAACACAGTTTTTGATACATCACAATGGTCACATGTCACCCTTACTGACACACTATGGATGCAAGCATGGGATATGTGTGTAGATAGGTATGTGTATTCAAGGTAGACATGGGTATCATACATGGACTGGCTCCACATGCAGTCGTGGGGGCTGACCATGTGTGTAGGCGTGTGAGACCAAGGTTGACCCTGAGATGTGGCAATGTAGAGTACATCCCAGGATACCGAGGCACGTGCATGCTGTGTGCAATGTGTGGGAACCGTTTCTGATGCACCATGCCTGTGTGCCAATAGTGGAACTGGCAAACCACTACGTCTGTGCAGGCAAGGTAAGATGTACTGCTGAGCCCAGGAGCTACTCAGGGGGATAGCTGTTGAGTGCATCCTGGGACAATACATGTCACAGGGATGGGCGATGGGTAACCATATGCATTTGCAGGAATGAGCAGCCGACCCACGCAAGCCACCATTGTCTGCCTGTGCCGCATGCCTGCCTATGTGGGGGGCAGCCACGTAGGCGGTGTTGCAGGCAGGGACAATGGTCACACATGTGTGTCCAATGTTGGGGGTATGAGGGGTGGGAAATGGTGACATATCCCAACACTAGACATGTAGCTTCAAGACATTCCCCCTGTGCAACACGGAAGGATGGGTAAACCGCCATGCTGCGGCCCAGGGGCTGGGACCAGACACAGTGCATGACACACACGGCATGTGATGACCTCTGTGCAGTGATACCTGGCAGTACAGACGCCCCACCAGCGAGGGCCCTGGGTGCGGGTCATGTGGTCAGGGACATGACATGTGTTTCACGGTACGCAGGGGACCACAGAGCCACACATTGGAAACAAACACGTAGGATGTACTGGTTACAGGCTGTTTATTAAGCACACATTTACCTCCTGCGTGGTCACCCACGCCTCCCATGGCCCAAACCCCCCCCCCCCCCCGCTATGCTGCACCTGGTCCTGGCGCCTCGGGTGCCGGTGCTGGCTGCCACATCAGGACCACGATGTCTTCCAGGGCGCCCGCAATGTGGGCGAGTGCCCCCGACCGGGATCTCCTCCCGGAGCAGCTGCAGCTCCCTCATATTTTCCTCCATAGCCAGGTGTATGTAATGGAGTGCCTGCTGAGTGCCTGTGGGTGGGACAGAGGGTGATATGTGAGATACCTCTCCAGTAACCAACCGTCACACATACACATGTCACGCATATCCCACCAGATAGATCTGCAGAACACTCTTGCATGCCACAAATACAAATGCATGGCCAGGGTTAGACATGTGTATCCCATGAGCCAATCGCATGCCTGGACAGGGTCCTGATGAGGGCTCATGGGACTCACATAGCCCACACATGGCAGTGTGGCAGGTGAATCTGTTGATGTCTGGTATGAACACTGGTTGTCTGAGATTGGTCAGAGAGGGTGAGGGGTCATTGCACACACATACCTATCTATAAATGGGTTCCATAGCTCCCTACAATGCTGGGGCACATTGCAGATCATGTTGACAGACGATGATGCATTACAATGCACATGGAGGGGTGTCTGTAGGTCAGGGTGTCTGGGGGGCCTGTAACAGTGATTCCCGTTGTCAGATCACCTGGGGTATGTGGCCATGCACAATATGTTTGTGTCGGAGTCACGTACACATGCTGTCACCTGGCAAATCATCCAATGGGAGGGTGGAACACACCTGGCACATGGCACCCCACCCTCAACATCATCCACAATCACCTATGTTCCCATCGCCATCCCCCATGTGGATGCTGCCCAAACACCCATGGGGATCAGTGTGTATGTTGTTACCCACCTTCAGCATCGCGCTGTGCTGATGCACTGTGGGCCCTCAGCTCCGCCAGTATCGTGGCCATGTTTGTGGGAGATGCGCCTGCCGAGCCTGGGGCCTGCATGGGGTGGTGGGTGGCCTCCATTCCAGCACCCACACCAGCCTGTGAGGTGCTAGCTGCATCCCCCACTGTGGCATTGCTATCCATGGGTGTCTCCTGTGCCTCAGGCACCTCATAGTCTGCCAGCATGTGTTTGTCCCCACTCGTGGTGCCCCCGGATACTGCAGCCTCTGGCTCCTCCCCACCCTGAGGCCCAGCCACATCCTCCTCCTCAGGTGCCTCCATGATACTGTAGTCATCTGGGTTGTGGAAAAGCATACATCAGATAGGTTTTCACAGTCCACCTATGTACACGTGTGTACTACATCCACCCCACAATCGATGTGTGCTTGGGGTGCCCTGTATGTGTGCTGCATAGATAATACTACACATCAGACTACTAATATTAAGCACCTGTTGGGCACTGCCAAGCACACGCATCACTGTGCAGATAGTATGACAAACAGACATGCCCTGATCAGTGGCCCTCACAATCCTAACGGAGATAGCAATAACAGGTGTGAGGGTAGGTTAATAGCAGGTGTGAGGGGACATGTTTGGAGCAGATGGGAAAAGGGACGGGGTTAGAACCACATGTGAGAGGGGGGCAGGAACATGGCAACCAAAAGGGGTGTGCTGGAGTACAGCACACCCATGTGCCCCCGGGATAGGTAAATGGTGGGGCTACAGAGACAGATATGGGAGGGTGCCTGCAGATGGATGACGCATAGACAAAGGGGATTGCAGGCATGGCCTGAGAGCATAAAGGTGTACATAGCATACATACCTGCCTGAGGATGGGCGGTGTCCAGGGCCTCTGGCAGCCTACACAGGTAAATAGGGCCTAGACGGTCAGCCAGCTCCTGCTCCAGGGGTGTGAGGGTTGGGATGAAGGGGCCGCCCCCACTGGTGCCCATGGCATGTTGCCTCTCTGCAACCATGTGTGCTCTCACACCTTGTTTGATGTCATTGAACCTCTTCCGGAGGCTGTCGAGGTCCCTGTGTGGCCCCCCTGCCTCTGCCACGGCCACCTGCACCTACTCCCACACCTCTGTGCGCGTGGCCACAGTGGTGCGGCTGCTGAGCCGCCCATACAGGACCTCATAATGTTCCAGGACACATGACAATAGGATGTGGTTCTCCTGAGGGCTGAACCACACAGCCCTCCTCCGTTGGGCAGCAGACACCGGTACCCGCTTTCTCTTGGCAGTGGGGGTCTCCTGTGTGGGCTGGGACCCAGCCGATGTGCCTGCTACCTCCCCTCCAGCACCACTACTCCCTCCCTGCTGAGCAGGTGGCCGGCCCTCCTCCACCCCAGCCATGTGCTGCTGCTCCAGCACCCTAAGCTGTTCCCCCTCCCCCTCCCTATCAGACATCCCTGCCCCACCCCCTGTGCTCCCCCTCACACCTACTCATCGCCCCCCCTCCCTGGTGTCTGCCTCTCACCTCTCCTGTCTCCTCCACCTGCTGCTTGCCTCGCCACCAAACTCTCCACCTGCCTCTGCCCTCTCAAACACCTCTCCAACTGCCACTGACGCTCTCCACCAACGCTACCTCTCAAAACACTATCCAATACTCTGTCTCTCTCCTACACAAAGCCCTCAACATGACCCAGGTTTCTCGGTGTATATTGTGGCGCCGCACCGTCTAGGCAATAGCCTATAAGGAGCAGCGTGCCAACTGTTCTTTGTTAAACTAGCTTATTTCCAGAGCATGTGCTGCTGGGACCTTTTTGTATTTGTGGTTAATAAGTAGTCCGAGTAGTTTAGGCAGTTCACAGGAAATTTATTTATTTTATCTTCTTTCATCATAACTTAGCAAAGTAAACTTCTCTTTGAAACATGAACAAGGTGTAACAGAAATAACTCAAATAGCTTCCTTCAGCAAACTTGAAATCAACGCTTTAAACAGTGCTGGCAAAACAAACTTGTAATCCTTTTCTTTTCTTCCAGGATTCACAAACATTCAGAGCATTTAAACACAGTTCTGAATTCTTACTTTTAAACCAGCAATTCAGCTTTTCTTCTTATCAAACATAAGCTGTTGAGCAATCCATTATGGAATCTGAATCGTGGTCTAATTCAGATAATTCTGTTTCCATATCTTCTATTCCATCCTGAAACAACTCTGGGTTTTTATCATCCCAACCTGGCTTCAGTTGTTGCATTAATTTAAACACTTTATCCCAAGGATTTCTTTTTCTCCTGACGGGGTTCCTATATGCATTGCAGGGCTTTGTATCTCTAGGCAAAACATTCATATGACTTTGCTGTCTCTGCTGGCTTCTAGGTACAAGCTTCCTTTCAGGCTTTACAGAAGAATAAATCTCCCCTTCAGAATCCTCAGCAACCTCACTGCTATCTGAGCTATATTCTACAATTCTCCAAGAGTTCTGGCTCCTACCCTCACAAGGGCTTGCAAACTCTGTACAGCTGTACCTTGTAGAAGAACTGCCGTTGGAATCCTTTCTGTGCTGAGGGTCAGACCTGCTCTGCCATTCCCTTGGCTTTGGCTTCTGAACTCTCTGCCGTAATTCCAGTGTTTGCTCAGTCCAAGACTTCTGTCTGGACTCTGCTCCAACCTCTGCTTCTGCTTTCTGTCCTCTCCGTCCTCGTGCTTCCTGGGCTTGTGCTCGAGCTCCCTGTGACTGTGCCACAGCTCCTCCTTCTTCTCTAGCTCGTTCCTGTCCTAACTCTCTTTGCTTCTGAGAGCTTAAATCTTTGTGTGTGAGAGGCGTTTTCCTAGCTCTTCCTCCCACATGTTTCTCATTTGCTTTTTGTGTTGCCATGGAGGCAGGGTGTGGTCTGTACTCAGCCCTCTGAATCATGTGGCTTTTCTCTCTATGTGTTGATTTAACTGATTGCCTGCCTGAGCCATGCTTTGACTCCAAAGAAAAAGTTTTAAAAGCAGCTCTTTTTCTATGCCTGTCAGTGTCCTCATTACCACAATATATATATGTTGATTTTGCGTATCGCGCGTTGTGCATGCACAGATGCGCACGTGTGGATGCTACGTACATTGCGCATGCGCCGCACAGACACTGGTGCGTGCGCAGGACACATCATAATGCACTCTTTAAATACACATGAACAACTCTGTCATATTGAGGGGTTTGTTTAGGAGACTGAGAGGCTGTGTGGTGGTAGTTAAGCTTGTGGAGAGTCTAAGGAGTGTGTACTGTGTGTCTTGACCATGTTTGTGGGTGTATTGTGTGGCTGCCTGTGTTTGTGTGGTGTGAACGGTGTGTGGCTTCGTTAGTGAGGTGAGTGTCTGTGCTTGTGTGTAGTTGAGAGGCTGGCCTTGTGGAGTGTATGGCTGCCTTCGTGATTGTTGCGGTTGCAGAGGGGGGTGAGGAGGGGCTGCGGTTGCCTGATGGGGGAGATGGTGTCGCTGTGGCTGCAGCACAGGGCATGGGTGAAGACCCGCTGCAACACAGACCTGCAGCTGTGGGAGCAGGGCAGGCAGAGGCTGTACCCGCACAGGGCAGGAGACGTGCCAAGGTGCAGGCTCACCAGCCTCGCCTCTACAGGCCCAGGGCACAGCTCCAGGGCATGCGTGAGGACCAGGTCATCTCCCTCTACCGCCTGAGCACAGGGGCTATTAGGGAGCTCTACGAGGATCTAAGACCTGACCTCGAGCCCCTGACTGGTCGGTCAAATGCTATACCAGGTTTGGTCAAACTCCTTGGTGCCCTACATTTCTTTGCCTCTGGCTGTTTCCAGTCATCTGTGGCCGCAGTGGGTGGCATGAGCCGCCCCACCATCTCACGGTGTCTCCACCAGGTACTGCGTGCCATGGTCAGCCGGGTGGGGAGTTACATATTCATTCCCCACACAAGGCTACAGTGGGGGACCCTGAACCAGTCCTTTGCGGCGTTAGCCGGGATACCACACGTGATGGGAGCTGTTGACTGCACACATGTTGTCCTGGTCCAGCCTAGAGACAGGTAGGTAGTGTTCCGCAACCGTAAACACTATCATTCCCTGAATGTTCAGGTTGTATGTGATGCAGATATGCTTATTCTGAATGTGGTCGCCAGGTTTCCAGGGTCCACCCATGACTCCCATATTCTGCATCGCTCGGCACTATTCACTCAATTTGAGGAGGGACAGTATGAGGACTGCCTATTGCTGGGTGTGTATTTATCATTTGTGACGAGCACATGCTGTTCATGTGTCTAGCTGTATGTGCAGATGTATGTCTTGGAGGTGTATCCCTCATTGTGTGGATATGTCCTATGTCTGTGTGTGATATGAGGTGGGGGGACTCCAACTCCATCTTGCTATGAAGCTTTGGTCTGATTAATGGATGCTAGCATTTGTGTCGTGGTTTGTCAGACGGCTGCCTAGGGTGAGAACTTACACAATCTTGACGATGCATATATTCATATGATTCTTGCAAGGTATTGTGGGTATTGTAGTTCATTCACTCCCAAACACAGCTGAAGACAATAATTGAGTTGTGTAACCAGTGGTAAAGCCAATAAAATACTTCTTTTATTGATGGGGTTTAATTCACCCAGCACAAGTATGCTTGGTAGCAATATAATTGAGGTTACTTGCTTGCAGTGTTTAAATGGATAACATAAAGTCACAAAGCAAATCAGAAAACAACCTTCAGCTTGTCAGGCAATTAGCTAATGTTTTCTTAGCAAATAATTACCAAATGAAAAGGCCCAAAGAAATAAATGAACTTTGCTTGTTAGGTTAACTTCTGCTTATTTTCCACACAGTTCCAGCAGTGATTCTCCCTTGCTCACACACACAATCAGGTGCAGCTTTAATTACTATCAATTGTCCAGCTGAAACCCTTTAGCTGGCTGGCTGCTACTGTGTGAACCCAAATCCTGCTTTAAGAGCTGTTTACAGTGGAAATAAGAACAAAGTTAGGTTTCTTTGTGATGGCTGATGTGTTTGCTCACAGAAAGCTAGCAATAGCACTTGGATAAAGAACAGTCCATGTAATCAATAGTTTCATCTGCTGTATCTCCCCCTTCATTAATCAGCATAGGGTCACTATCATACATTGGCACAGACGAGTCTTTCCATAAGGCACTATCATGAGAATGCTTATTCCCTTGCTGCCATTCACTATTATAGATAGGGTCTGGATCAGTGTTCATACCTGAGCCTCTCCTGCTATCATAATTCCTCTCTGTATAGCCTGGCCAGTATGTAATCCAGTTCTGATGTCCAGCCTTCCAATCTTGATCCCTGGACACTGGATCTTTCCTCACATACCTTCTGGCATAGGTCTGAAAGTCCTTTCCACGTGCAGTCTTCTCTCTTCCAGGTAGCCACTGGTGATTCCTATCTCTGCCATTCCATTCCTCTGGCTGACTCCAGTCCAATGGACTCTGCTGGCATTTGGAATACCTCCCAGTATAGGTACTGCCTTGGACTCTCCCAGACCTTCCAATGGCCTTCCTTCTCTTCCTTCCAGAGAGTTTCCTTCTCTCTCTATCCGCTTGGCTTGGCTTCTGCTTCTCGAGATGATGTTGGTGCTTGAGTTTGAAGCTGTTGCTGTCTCCTTTCCTGAAGCTATTATCTGTAGAATAAGCTCTATTCTTATTCTGTCCTAATGTGTGCTCCTCCCTAACACAGCGCAGCTGTGTTGAATCAGGCCCTGCCCTTTGAGATGAGTGCTTAGGGATTACCTCATAGCTCTCTTGATTACACACACGTTTTCTCACTTCAGCCCCCCTCATGGCTGCTGGAAACCTGGTGCATTCTGGGACTGGTAGTCTTTTATGTGAAAACTCTGTTTTCTTACTTCTACCAGAACTGACAGGTTGCTTGTTCAGAGTCACATCATCTTTTCTATAGCTCCTACCTGAGCTATGATAAGCTTCCTTATCACAGGTTACAGATTATGTTGTTTCCAATCCGTATACCTACCCCGTGTTGTGTGTGTCTGACCTTCTCTCCCTGATGCATAGTTGTGTCCTCCCATCATGTGATGTCATATGTTAATGTCAGGATGTGTTATGCATTTGTTTTGCAATTATGTACCTGTGTCAGATTGGGTGGACATGAGCTCCTGCTTTAGCGTCGCACATTTCTGTATTTGCAGGTGATGCAGGATATGGGTGTCGCCCCAGGTTGCTAACTCCTGTGCGTCATCCACGGACACGTGCAGAGAGGAGGTACAATGAGGCCCATGCCACCAGCCGCTCCGTCATAGAGCGCACCTTTGGCGTATTAAAAAGTCGTTTAAGGTGTCTGGATAGGACAGGCGGGGCCTTACAGTACAAACCACAGACTGTGGCAGAGATCATTATAGCTTGTTGCATCCTGCACAATATTGCTCTCAGGCACCACATCCCTGTCGATATTAATGAGGATCTGGAGGATGACCCTATGTGCCCCCCTGCACGTGCCCGTGGTGACACATGTGCAGGCACAGCAGTCAGGCGGCAGCTGCTTGCGGAGCTGTTCTCATGTAAGTACTGCATATGTTCCCACCTACAGTTGTTTGAATATGTGTGTACTGCTAATACTAGTTCCCATCTGTATTACGTTATCAGTAAGATGCTGCACTGCACTGACATGTAACTGAGACTGGCTAGCCATACCAGCTTCATATATACTCATGTCTGATACACATTAGATGTGGGCAGGGCACAACAGCAGGTGGAGGTGGATTATGTGTGTGTGTGTGGCTTTTGGCTGGTGGGAGGTTTTGGGCTGACATACCTGGTATGTGGCTGCATGTGATAGGGGCTACTGTGCAGACACACATAGTTTTCTTTGATACTTTGGGTGCAGCAAGGTGAAAGGCATGTGATATGGCGTTAACAGTGGGAGGGAAGGCCATGGATGGGGCCGGTTGTCTAGATGTGTGTTGTTGTCATTGACTGTTTTCAGCTGATTGTGAGGTTGGTATGCTCTGATGTGCAGGGTCTGTGTGTTAGTTGTTTTTGGTTTTCTCTACGTGGTCAGTGCTATTTGGATTACTTGTATGTAATATACGTAAGGGAAATTACTGCGACACCACAGTGTGCCTGAATGTAAAGGTCATCATGTAGCACTCACATGGATGCGGCATAGGATAGGGAACCTGTGAAGTGTCCAGCCAGGTGGTGTATTATTGTTCTCATTCTGTGGGATGTTGAATAGGCATGCAGTGCAGTGTTGCATATGTACACGCTGTCAGAGACTGTTCAGGCTAGAGCGGCAAAGGTGTAGGTTACAGTAGTCATGTTGAGGGCTATATATGGGGGTGGAATTGGGGTTTAGTGGTGTTTTCAGGGGGAACAGGGCAAATCTAGCTGATGACATCTGGACATATACCACAGCATTCACATACAAGCAGGTTAGGTGTGTAGTGGAGGAGAGTGCGGCCCAGGACACCAACTACATTGCGGACCCTAGGGCGGTGGAGTTATGTCCACACACACATGGAGGCTCTGATGGGGGAGGAGGGGGGTTAGGTGGACATATAGGCTATCCATGCTTTGCCATTATCAGTTTCACACAGCTGGGTAACATGCAGCCATCGTGGTACGGTCACAAACACACATCGGGGTGTGGTTTGGCAGACATACCTCAGCCGCTGAGCTATATATTTGCAAACCATCATCACACATCTGTTTATGTACGTAAAGGTATGAGATATACACACCACAGAACTGTCTATGGTCAGAGGATGGGGAGGTGCCCCTGCACAATTTGGTGTGTTACAGGAATTGACAGCGGGGTAGCGGATGACATGTACACACCAGAACACACAGTGAGGGGCACTGGGAGAGATATGGGGGACACAAGATATTACTGCAGCCTTGGAGTGAAGCAGGGACATGGTAGTGATCGAACAGTTGTGTTCATCATTTTTTACAGCAACACAGAGGTGTGGGAGGGGACAGATACAGTACAGACCCTTGTAGTTTGGCAAACAAACCTCAGAGTTCACTGTCACATAAATGAGATCTGAACAGTATGATGGTGAACACTCAGTCTGTAAAGGATCTTGTGTGGTCTGGGAGCTGTGGACAGGAAGGTGTAGTATGTGTTGCACAGCTGGAACATGACATATGTATTGTAGTGATGAAAGCTCCCAGGAAGACATGGAAGTGGAAGAAAATCCTAGTTTCCCCTTTGAAATGAATGACAGTTCACGTGTGCATAAGACTTGCAAGCCAGATCAGAGAAAAACTCAGCTCCCTGCTAAGGTCAGGCCACGCCCTAGCTCAGGGGTGGAGACAAGCTTGCCTGATGATTGGTCACACAGGTGCAGAGAACAGGGAATGCCTAGCAGCCAACGGTTCTTAAAACCATGAGCAGAGCAGGAGGGAAGGAGGAAGGCAAAGGACAACGGAGAGAGCGAGGCTGAGCATAGCTGGAGGAGAAAGAAAGAAGAAAACTCCCAGGAAAGCAGCTACCCAAGAGGGACTGGAGAAGGACGTAAGGAGGCTGAATTTCATAGCCTGGAGGATCCCAGGAAGAAAGAAATCAGCGCTTGTCTGAGGAACCATCCCCAAGGTAAAGCCAGCAGTTTCAGAGCTGAGAAATCAACAGAGAAACAGTTTGCTATTGCTAAGGTCCAGGAAGCTGAGCCCTCACCGTCTACTGCTAAGAGGTGGGTGGAAAGTTTTACGTATGGGAAAAGTCATAGCCCTGATAAAAGCAGAACAGCTGAGTCTTCACAGCTAGAAGCACTGAGAGAGTTGTTTGCTGAAGGAAAAGTTCACTCCCCTAATACAACTGTGCCTTTACAAGCTGAATTGCTGTGAAATCAGTTCCAGGAATTTCTAAAGGAGAGAAAGTCTGGGAGAGTTTGTAACTTTGATAGAGATACCATATATCCTGATGCCATAGAAGGAATGCAAATAGATTCCTGTTTGCCAAGCTCTGAGTGTGAATCTGTACCAATGGATTGCTCATTGTGTTTAAAAGAAGAGTCTGCATTATTGAACTGAGCTGAGAGACTGTGAAACAATATAGAGAATAAGTGCAGTACCTGCTTAGAATTAAGGAAATCTAATACTGTGTTTTACTAAGCTTAATTGCCTTCTGAAGCTAAGAAGCAGTGCTTAGAAGAAGTTTGCTTTGAGAAAAGAAAATCACAGCTGTTGCAAGTTTATCTGTATTTCTGTTAAATGATCACATGAGGCAGTCCTCGGTGTAAGCTTGTGGGAATAAGAACAGCTGAACAGTGAAAAGAGGTTTTTGTTACGTCATTCTCTGTTACCTGATTTATCCTTTATGTTGGAGAAGCATCCTTTTTGCCTTGTTTGTGTATTGAGCTTAAATGCCCTGGAAATCCCCACAAAATAAATTTTCTTGCTGCCTTGAACCACCGACTCACAACTACAATTTGTCCTTAAAGAATAAACTAACTATAAGTCCCAGAATACTTCTGGTGACAACAAGGGAAGCTTTATTCAAAAGTGGACAACATAAGGCTGTTTCCTGCTTGTAAGCTCTTGGGCCCAAGCGGAAGCATCGCAGTATGTTTCCCTTGTGTTTCCCAAACCACAGGACATACCTGTTGGGGCTCCTGGTGCTGTGGTGCATTGGCAGGTGACTGTAGGTCATCCAACATGCAGTGGTCTGGGGTGGGTGGTCTTTCAGCTACATTGTCTGTGACGACAGTCAGAGGAAACACATGTCCTCACTAATGTGTCATATTGTACATATGTTGTTGTTCAGCTCTTTTCCCTGCACCACCTTAACCTCTATCTTGCTGTTTGCGCATATATCCCCATGTGTTCCTGTCCAGTCTTTCTTCTGCAACACTGTCTCTGTGACACGTCCAACACAGTTGCCTGTGTGTGTGGGTCCTACGTGTATTGGTGTTGGGCTACACGTACACCCTTCCCCGACATTATACCATCAGCCAACACCAGTGTATCATTGTATTTCACAGGGCCTTTAGGTGCACCAATCTCTTAATTGTGCAGATAGCAGCCGTATGCTACTGCTGACACGCTCACCTTAGCATACTGTGTGGGTGTGTTTCTTTGGGTTGGCTGTGTGATTGTACAGTGTGCAGGCATTTCACATTATCATGTGGTGTGTGGGGTTGATACACCTGGGGGGCGGTGGTGACTGTCCTATCTCTACCTTACTGGTGTTTACCCTGTGAACATTGTGGACATGTGTTGGATGTGGTGAGCAGCACTGTGTGTTGTGACATACGACTGGTGAACAGCATTTTTGTATTACAGATATCGCCATAATGTGAACATGCATCAACAGAGGCTTGACATGGTGACATGGTGCTTCTACACATTTTGATGGCATCGTCTCCCTTCACTGTGACGTGTTGTGGCCTTTGAGTGACTCAGATGATCCAAGACATACACTTGCTGAATGCACACGGTAGGTTTGACCTTTTGTTTTTGGGAATGACATCAGCCTTTACGTTATTATTATTATTACTAAGCATTTATAAAGCACTGCAACATATGAAGCGCTGTACAAACATAAAACGAGACAGTCCCTGCCCGTTAGAGCTCACAATCTAATCAAGACAAAATGTGAAATAAATTAGATAATACATATAACAATTAACAAGACAAGAACAAATGTTTATGGTGAGAACAATAAAGGAAGAGTTAGGAACAAAAAGCAATAGTAAAGAAATGGGATTTCAATTTGCATTTGAGGATGGCCAGGGAGGAGGCTTGGCGGACAGAGACAGGTAGAGAATTCAAGGAAAAGGGTGCAGCCAGTTGAAAGGAGCGAAGTCTAGAATTAGCAGTACGAGTAAAAGGCATAGATAAACGAAGACAATTAGATGAGCGGTGTAGGCGAGAGGGGGTGTAGGTAGAGATGAGGGATGAAAGGTAATGAGGGGCATTTATAGGTTAGAAGGAGGAGTTTGATGATTTACGGTTTGTTTCATATAAATTTCATGTTGGCTCTGTGTTCACAAACACTGATGCACATGGGGTGGAGCTGTGAAACGCCTGTGTAACATGGGCATGGACATTAACATATCCATGTGACAGCCGCGTCTACAGGTCCAAATCCAAAATGTGACCAACATGCAGTGTGTTCTGTGTTGTGATCATGTAATGTTTGCCTGTGTGACGTTTTATTATGCGCATAGTCACGTTTGACTCTGCAATTTGTGCTGATGTTGCAAGCAGCATACCAATACATTATTTATCCTCTTCTGACAAACCAGCCACATCTACTACAGTGCATCCGGCATTGCCATCATCGACCTGTTGGAGGACACACCACCATGGAACTATCCCGGGGAACTGGTGCCATAGGATGTTTGACCTCAGCGAGTGGGACACATGCCTAGGATGGACAGTATTATTGTTGGAGTGGGACTTTGGCCCTGACAGACCTGTCCTACACACTGTTGGTGCCATGCTCTGGCTGGGTGTTGTGTTCATCACAGGAGACACACATGACCTTTCCAATACTCTGGCATATTGGGATGTGACACTTGACTATGCATGCCCAGGGATTCAAGGACAGTTTTGACCTGACTTGTTGGATTGCAGACATGCTTTGCACTTTGGACACTGTGTACTGGTCCCCACGTGCGCCACAAGGACTTACACTGTTGCTGTATGTTCTACAATCCTCGTATGTTGTGTTTTGGCCATGTGTGTGACATGGACCACAGGAAACGCTCATCTGTTTGGTTCACCATAAGCATACAGCCATGCGTGTGGCATAGGGGGAGCAATGGAGAGGTCCTGTTGTCTATGTCCACCTACTCTCCACTTTGACATGCTACAGTTTTTTCCACAACAACGCTTTGCTGCACATCAACAGCTTAGATTGATGTTGTCACTCACCAAGGGTGTTTCGGTGCATGTGTGGTAGCACTGTATCATGTTGAGACGTACACGGTGCACGTGCATATGACTGACCATGTTGTGGGAACACAGCATGTGGAAATATGGCTTCTGTGTGGTTTACTGTACGTTTGCCATTACTTTCCATCTCTATATACTGTTTTTTGGGTTTGCTTACTGTACAGACATGACGCTAAACATGTATTTAGGAACCTTACATTGCATGTCTGCACACTCCTATTTATCCCCTGGGGTACGGACACTCACATTGCAACATTATATTTCGAATGTCGCAGTGTGAGTGTCCATTGTCTTCCTGCAATTGTGCATTCCATGTGCCGTGATATATGTGTACAGACACTGTACCAACACCAACCAGTGCAGGGGACCTTCTGCATAGTGTTATCTCTGCATGTTTCTGCAGGTTGTCTCTTTGTATTGGTTTCTGGGTTCATGTGCCTCTGCTACCTGTTGGCATTTCCTCATTGTGCATTTGACCATAGTTTATGGTTACATTGTTGCAGCTTTGATTCCTACATGAGGCATTATGTGGCAGCTGTAACATATATGTCCACGTGTTTATAAACTGTCAACATTTTAACAACATATGCTGTTTTCATTTGTGTGTCTCCTGTGTTGCCAGATAGATATGTTTTCAGGTACAGATCATAATTGCTGTGTGTTGGGTCCTCATCATGCACCGCCTACTGTCTACATGCACTCATATGTTAGTTACACATTTGAGGCGTGCAGCAGCATGTGGTGTGTAGGGGCTAAATGCATACTGCCCACCATGCACCTGATGCACATTATCTCTCCTGCCCCTCATTTGTAGACGTGCCAGTGACCTTTACGTAGGATGTGGGTTGCTGCCCTGCTAAATGTTTCTTTGGTCTTTCACCTGGGATCTACTCACCTGGGTATTATGATGGCGGTATCTACACTATTTGTGATGAATAACCAAAATAAAGATATGTGTTTGACATACATTTGTCTCAGCTGCTGCTTGCTCACAGTCACTTGTATTTGATGCTTTTCTTATCATATCCATGGCCCACCTGTGCTCCCATCCTTGTACGGTGCCAGCTGTCTATTTTCCAGGCGTTTCCCACATCACTGGATTTTGCAGGTTCCCATAAACACCTTCCGTGTGGGGTACTATTTTGCAATTATGGTCATAGTGGTTGTTAGGGGTAGTGGTTACAGACATGTGTTATGGCACCATAGGTTGCAGGTTTGATCCCCACATGGGTTTGCTTTGTAAAAGTATTCTGTTGTGCTAACATGACCATTTGGAACCTGCAGCTTCATCACCTCTGCACACACACACTTCCATCTCTTCACTGGACACCAAAGTGTGCCCTCTGTTTTGCCTATCCATGACATATTGGCTGTTACATATGTCTCTCACTTTAGGGGGTTTACATAGCAGTCTGCTTGGGGGATTGGCATTGCCACAGTTCAGCTGATCTTAGGCACGCCTGTTTGCAGGTTTGATTCTGTCTTGTTGTGTTCCATATTTTCCACTGCTCCACAGAGCATCCCCTCCCGCCCTTTGGCATTAGTTTATTTCCTCTTTTGCATGCTATCTCCACTGCACAGCATTTGATTGTGTGTGTGCATATAGGTATCTTTGGGTGTTGTCCCAATTACAGACTGTGATCTGATCTGTACACACCATATCTGCATGTGCATTTGATCATGTTTAATGTAGGAGGTTTGCCTATCATGGCAGCCAGCAGGCTTCTCATGTGGTGCCCTGCAGTATTCATGTATGCAGCCTTTGCTGATGAGCTCACATTGGTAGTGTGGCCTACCGGTTTGTGCATTGACACTTGTGCTAATGGTCATAGGTTTGCTTCCTCTCTGCTCTCTTTGATTTGTTTGCCTGTGCTGCACAGCTACTTTTGATTCCTGTGACAGCCATATCTGTGCAGATCTGTGTTGTTATCACATTGTACCCTTATCACAGTTGTAAACCATCCTTCTGTCTGTCTATGTGTGTCTGCCAGCTGTATGGCATCCTACCCTGCTGTGCATGCTGCTACCCCACATCCTGCACTGGTACACATTTCTGCATTGTGGGTTGACCCTATCCTGGTGACCACGGCAGACTGTTTGTGTGGTGACATGCAGTCCTTCTGTAGCCAGCCAGGGGTTGAGTAACAGCTGTAGCCCACTGGTTACTTCACTGCCTGTGGAGCCAAAGGTTGTGGGTTCAAACCCACAGTGGGGTTATTTGATAGGAGCTGTCTGAGGCATTGTCTATTTTTAATGTACATTAGTGCAGCCAGCAAAAACACCCTGAGAGTACTGTAACCATAAGGCACCTTATAAGGCGCCCTATGAAACGCTTCATGAGTTGTCCTATAGGGGACATTATAGGGTGCCTTGGCGGACAGTACACTTTATAATGTGCCCTATGACATGCCTTATAGGGCGCCTGATACGGCACCTTAGGTTACGGCACTGTGAGGGTGTGTTTGCTGGCAGCACAAATTAAAATAAAACAAATCTGTCTCACAAACCACTGCTGAAACATGAAGGGTAATGTCTTAGACAGTCATATGCAATAGCCACACTGGGGGATTGAACCCATGACCCCTGCACCATGAGGCAGTCTGTCAACCAATGTGCTACACCTCTGCTGCTATGCTTGTATGTCAGCACAACTACTTATGATTAGCGCGCGTTAACGTGGCACGCCTCTCTCTATCGTGTGATAATGTGCGCCACGCAACCTATTGCGCATTTCCTACGTCTAGACCGGAATGCCCCCTCTCCTTATGGCAACCTGCACATTATTGCTAGGCTCACATTAAGACGGTTTAGTGAACATACCCCCTTGGTGTAACTGTTTAGCCACTCATTGCTATGTGAAAAGGCATAGCACACCAGCTAATACACTGCCCTAAGAACCAGCGGTGATGGGTTCAAGACCCAAGTGTGTCAACAACCAGAGAAATGCATAAAAGACAAATTATGTTTTAAAATGTCAGACACATCACTGCAATGTGTGTCTGCAGCATAGATCCATATATATATTGTTGGTGTCACCATATCCTGTGTACCAGCTGTGGCATAGGCAAGAGCACGTTGCTAGTGCGCCGCAATGATGCGTGCAGCACATGTAGGCCCTCCTGTGCACCACAGCATGTTGTGGCGTGCATGCCTGCATGCGTCCATGAGCAGGGCATTGGTGAAAATGGCCACCAGGTCCAGGAAGCCAGGAGCTGCGCCACCTGGCACGGCTCATTTGTACAAGGTAGCACAAGCTGTTCCCAGGTTCCTCCACGCGGCAGGACCTGGTGAGAGTCCAGAGGGCCTGAGACCGCGTGACACGGCGCTACAATCGTGTGGCGGACTACCCACGTGAGGTAAGTGTATGGGGACAGGACAGTATATCCATATACATATCCAGTGTCTATTGTAGCTGTGCATGCTGCTGTGTGTAGGTAGTCTATCTCAGTTATGTGTATTAGTTAAACCCACGTGAGATATTGTCTATCTATCACATCTGAGTGGTTTGCCCTTTACCCAGGGGGCTAGGGACCTGATCACAGAGTTCCAGATGCCATCCTGGTGTCATGGCAGCTGCTGCTGTTGATGTGCTAAAACACACTGTAACACAAGTAGCCCATAGATCTGCCTAAGGAGATTTTTTAAAAGGAGATCTTACCCTGTATATACCTTGTACATAGTTACTCTCTGTAAATAGTTCCATGTATTGTTTCTAATTTCTGACACACATATTTATCCTTGTTCATTGTTCCATGTAAACAGTTGAAACATACTGCTATAAAATGTTCTATGTAAACCGTCCTGATTTGTAGAAGGACGGTATATAAAAAATGTTAATAAATAAATAAAATTTTGTAAACATCATGCTGGTATGGTGGGTTCCGCATTTGCAGGGTCACACATCTGCCCTACCCCCAGGGGTCGTGAGACATGCCCCAAATGGTCTGTCAGTCCCCCTGGTGATATGGGTATGTGTGCCCCTGCAGTTTAAAACATCTGCCCTACCCCCAGTTGCCCTGAGAGTCCATTAAAGTGGGTCCCCAGCCACCCTGGTGGTATGGATTATGGCACTGTTGATGTTTTCTAATTCCCCCTACCCCCAGTTGCCCTGAGAGCCCATTAATGTGGGTTTCCAGCCCCCCTGGTGGTATGGTAATGCCGCTGTTGCTGTTTTCTAATTCCCCCTACCCCCAGGAGTCCTGAGAGCCCATTAATGTGGGTTCCCACCCACCCTGGTGGTATGGTGGTGCCGCTGTTGCTGTTTTCTGATTCCCCCTACCCCCAGGAGTCCTGAGAGCCCATTAATTGGGTTTCCAGCCCCCTGGTGGTATGGTAATGCCGCTGTTGCTGTTTTCTAATTCCCCCTACCCCCAGGAGTCCTGAGAGCCCATTAATGTGGGTTCCCACCCACCCTGGTGGTATGGTAGTGCCGCTGTTGCTGTTTTCTAATTCCCCCTACCCCCAGGAATCCTGAGAGCCCATTAATGTGGGTTCCCACCACTGTTCCCTCTAAGCTGTGCGCGCGCACACACCTCGCTGAGCAAGCGCACATACTTTATAACAGAGCGCACAAAAATTACGGTTCTGATTCTGATAGAAAACAACACAGACGTCTTAAAATTTAGAAGTTGTTGTGTATTTATGGTTTTCACAAGTTCTACACTATTTTCTAGTGCAATCAATGTGGTGTACATACTGTATTCTGACGTGTAGTCAAATTTTAAAGTATATAACTCCGAGTGTCGTTATGTGGCGCACAAAAATTTAACCTTCCTTCAAAAGCTGCACAGCTGATATTTTATGTGCACACAGCCTACAGAAAATTAGAGGGAACATTGGTTCCCACCCACCCTGGTGGTATGGTAGTGCCGCTGTTGCTGTTTTCTAATTCCCCTTACCCCCAGGAGTCCTGAGAGCCCATTAATATGGGTTCCCACCCCCCCCTGGTGGTATGGTAGTGCCGCTGTTGCTGTTTTCTAATTCCCCCTACCCCCAGGAGTCCTGTGAGCCCATTAATGTGGGTTCCCACACACCCTGGTGGTATGGTAGTGCCGCTGTTGCTGTTTTCTGATTCCCCCTACTCCCAGGAGTCCTGAGACCTGCTGAAAGTGTCCTGTCGGTCACCCTGGTGATATGGTGTATGTTGCTGATGATGTGTGCTAAGGCACGCTACCCCCAGGAGGCCTGAGACCTGAGTGCAAAGGTGGGTATGGCAGCTAGATATTGTGTTAGGTGATGCCGGGTTGGGACACACATCGGCCTTATTCCCGAGGCCCAGACCCCAGTACACATGTCTGTTATGGCTCATGATTGTATGGTAGGTGCAGCTGGGTATGTGCTGTAAACCATCACACCCCCAGGACCCATGAGACCTGCTTACGAAGGTCTGAAACAAATCCATATATCTATGATGTGTATGCAGTGTCAGGTCACACATCTGACCAATCCCCAGGAGCCCCGTAACTGATCGCAGAGGAACATCATAGATGCTAGTGTAAGGGTATAACACCTCACAATGCCCACACCACAGAAATCAAAACGTACCGGCCCAAAACCGTTCCATACTCATCATCGTTCAACATTCAGGTATATATATCAGTGTTCATTATATGGTGTTAATCACACAATACTGCACATAAGTTTTCAGTAACCATGGGCCTACAACACGCATACAACAGACTAAACTGTCATAATGCACAAGCCCTTATAACATCACTACCCTTCCGTGCAGACCCTGACAAGCCACCAAATCTCAATCAATGAGACAGCACTTAACTGTCAGAAACATGCTTTGGGCCGCAAAGGGTGGCTGTCCTGCTTACCCCTCCCCGATGCCGCAACCCAGAGCTGAAAGGCGTTCTGCACACATCTTTGGCCCATCAGGGGAAAAGCACCTGTCCAAAAAAACATAGAACCAACAGGAAATACACAAGCAATGAGGAGCAACAGCACAAGCCAGCACACCCAACTCAGGTCCTGCACTCACTCCTATTCAAGGTTACTAAGGAAAACAGCCAGTGGATTGTGGACGTCATGTTGGTTATATGTTATACCTCTCAGTATGCCTAATCTACCGGGCACCTACCAAGACAACTAACCTACCAAGGATATTGCAATTCATATCAGAAAGCACCTGTTCAGCAAAGGAACAAATCATCCTAGGAGACTTCAACCTCCCATCACTGCAAGAAGAACAAGCAACAACCTTCCACAACGCCATGACTGCGATGAGTCTGGTACAGATCATACAGGAACCCACCCACGAAAAAGGCAACACTCTAGACCTCGTATTCCTAAGCTCCACAACCGCCACCTCAGGAAAGAACCCACAAATCTCGCCAGTACCCTGGTCTGACCACCACCTCATCACCATATCCTACACTCACCAGCATAAGACCAGCAAGGAAGATGGAAACCACATAAGAAGATTTAAAACATTTAACAAAGAGGACTTCTTAGCACAAACCCTACCCAATCTACAAGCAAACTCCAGTAACATCAATGATCTAGTACACAACTGGAATACCACGATCTCCGCAGCAGCCGAAGCACCAATAAACAAAGCCATCACCAGACCTCCTTCCACAAAAGCCAGATGGTTTACTCCCAGTCTCCGAAAACTAAAAACAAAACTCAGAAGAACCGAAAGAAAATGGAGAAAAACCAAAGACGAAAATGACAAAACAAAATACTTAAATGAACTCAATGCATATCACAACGAGACCGACAAAGCAAAAAAAATCTACCACATGAAAATCATAAATACCTCCATAAACAAACCGCGTGAACTCTTACGGATTGTCAAACAACTGACAAAAGCACCCCAGAACTCGGACCAACTACCGAAGATCCCACCAGAGCTACTGGCCCGTCAATACAAACAACTACAACGTCCGCAGAACTCGCAGCTAAATGTAGAGACAACTACATCAGACCTCCACCCTAACCTACACAGTGACTGAACCACATTCAAAGAAACTTCACCAGACGAAATATCAACCACCATCTCCTGCCTCAACACCACCACCTCCCCGCTAGACCCCTGCTCCACTGACTGGATAAAGAAATCCAAGAACGAACTGAGCACACCATTAGCCCATATCGTCAAGGAATCCTTCTCCCAAGGACACATGCCAGATACCCTCAAAACTACAATCATCCGACCATCATTAAAAAAGCAAAACCTAGACCCCCTAGACCCGGCATCCTACAGACCCATAGCAAGCCTACCCTTCACTGCCAAGATAATCGAGAAGATCGTCCAGCAGCAACTGCAGGAACACCTTGATCTCAACAACATACTTGACCCACAACAGCACGGCTTCCGCCCTCTACATGGAGTTGAGACCCTCATGACCACACTGATGAACACTCTCCTCATAGGAACGCAAGAGAAACACTCTGAATATGCCATGATTTTCCTTGACATATCCGCAGCTTTCGACACCATCTCCCACAACATCCTCATACACAGACTACAGACAATCGGGATCAAAGACACTGTACTAAAGTGGTTCCAATCATACCTAACTAACAGAGAGCAATTAATCCGTACCAGCACCTTGACATCCCCCCCATTCCAGCAACACCAAGGAGTTCCCCAAGGATCCACACTGTCAGCCATGCTCTTCAACATTTACTTTCAACCACTCTGCTCAGTCATACGCACTCACAACATCAGCTTCCACATATACGCTGACGATATCATGCTCTATGCTCCCATTACAACCACGAACCCAACAAACACCCACCTATCAACATGCTTCACCGAGGTGTCCAACTGGCTACAAGCAAACAACTTATCCATCAACATAAAAAAACAGAAGCCCTCATAGTCACAAAAGACCCGTACTTCACACCACCTACACACCTCAACATAGGTACCACAAGCATCCAAATACAACCACAAATAAGATACCTGGGCATTATTATTGACCAAGCCCTCACACTAAAGCAGCAAATTACCAAAACCTCCGGAACTATATTCCACAAGGCAAGAACAGTGCAACGTCTCAGACCCCTTCTAGAACATCAAGACTTCCGAACTGTGATGCAAGCTATGACGCTCCCACATCTGGACTACTATAACATAATATACCATGGCCTTCCAGCCACACAAACCAACCCCCTCCGAACAGCCCTAAACACCACAGCGAGAATCATTCAGAGAGCAAAGAAAACCGACCATATCACCCCAATTCTGAAAGACCTACACATACTCCCCCTCGAAGCAAGGACTAAATACAAAGCCATCCTACTCACCCACAAAGCCATCCATCAAACACAGAACTCCCAACTTCACACCCTACTGTCTCGACCAGCCCACAGCAGAACTACCAGACAAGTCTCCAGCAATTCCCTCACCGTCCCTCACAAAAGAACCAAATGCTCACAAAGGATCTGCAACCGAGCCTTTGAACTCTAAGCTCCATCCTTATGGAACTCTCTACCGAGTTGTCTCCGAAATAATGCCGATCTACTATCTTTCAGAAAACAGCTGAAAACTATCCTGTTCCAGGAATACCTTAACACGACCCCCACCAGAAAAGCGCACTAACCTTTGATCTCGCCCACCATGACCCCCCAACTCAGACCTGTACTAACCTGTCCATGTCCAAACTCTGTCCCATGTCCAAAGTCTATCCTATGTTGAAATCATCAATGTCGTCTCCCCGGTGATGGCCCCGCCCTATACTTAAATTCCCCACCACCCTTTTTATGTAATGCCGCTTTGACACGGTGAAAAGCGGGATATAAATACAGCTAAATAAATAAATGAACACACATGCACAGACCTACAGCCACACATGCAGGTGGCACTGGCAATCGTTAGTAGAAGCACTGGGCAGAGGCGCAGGAGCAGCACGATGCTGCACACAGAGATGTGTGATATGTGTGTGCCACCCACCAGAGATATATGGTCATTAATGCACCCTCGCATTGTCTTCCCCCCCTAGGTTGAGGACCTACGGAAAAAGGGCTGTGAGATGCGGCAGAAATGCCTTGGGGTGCTGGAGCGGCTGCAAAGGCGGGCAATGTCAGAACGTGGCAGTGAGTGACACAACCTCTACAGCTCTGTAGATAATGTCACAGTGGCCCACCAGCCTCTGCGGTGCCAAACTATTTACATGTGTTATGTGACTCACAAACTAGTGTGCTAATGACTGTCATCCCCCACAGAGGAGGACCATGCTGGTGAGGGAACATCAATGTCAGAGCGCCCGTGAGGAGGTCCACTCGCCAACGCACAGCGGAGGAGGAGGAGGCGGATGAGGAGCAGGAGGAGGAGGAGCAGGAGGGGGCAGTGGAGGTGGTGGAGGCCATGCATGAGGAGGTGCCAGGGGAGGAGGCAGTAGAGGCCCCTGAGGCTGATGATGGCAATAGTGGACTGGATAGGGTGGAGGGTGGGGTGGGAGGGTGAGTGTGTGTGGGTCATGTCGGGGGGGAGGAGGAGGAGGGGAGTGTGGAGTGTGTTGAGGGTGGGTGGGAGGTGCCAGGGGGGAGGGAGTGAGGGAGGTGGTTGCTGTCGAGGGTGGGGAGGGAGGCATGGAACACAGAACAGCACAGGACACTGTGGGTCCCTGCCAGCCCCCGCATGTGTGCAGGAATGGTGCCCGGGTGGGTGTGGCTACGCCACCCCTTGCCACACAGGGCCCACGCACATGCCACCACATACACACATGGCACCATGTGTGTATGTGGTGGTAGGTGCGTCCAGGACCTGTCTGTGGCAATGGACGGCATGGTGCACCGGCTGGGGGCCCTGGAACGCACTGTGCGGGTGCTGGCAGGTACCGTTCAGTGGGTAGCTGTCGAGATGCAGCGTGTGGTGGGTAGGGATGCTGCATCTCAACAGCCATCCACTGATGGGCGTCGCAGGAGCATTTGATGGCCCCTGTGGCGCCCACACATGTGCCCTGTGCTGTCCTGTGTTCCGGGGACCAACAGTACAGCTGGGTACGCAAACTGTGCATTGGGGAACGTTGTCAAGTGGACACTGGGCCTGATGGACCGTCTTCTCAAACAGTATGGCATATGTTGTGCCGAAAGTGTTACTGTACATATTTTCATGTACCTGTTTTACATACCGTATAAATACATGTTTGATACAAAAGCACAATGGTCATGTGTCTCCCTTACACACAGACTGTGGACGTAAGCATGGCACATGTGTGTAGATCAGTTTCTTTATGCAAGGTAGACATGGGTGTCATACGTGGACTGTCTCCACACGCAGTTGTGGGGGCTGGCCATGTGCATAGGCGTGTGAGCCCAAGGTGGACCCTGTGATGTGCCAATGCGGAGCATGTCCTAATGTACCTGGTCACGTGCATGCTGTGTGCAATGTGTGGGAACCATACCTGATACACCATGCCTCTGTGCCAATAGGGGGAACGGCTAGCAGCAGGTTTGTGGCATGGAGGTTAGGATGGAATGCTGTAACCAGGAGCTGCTCAGGGGGCTAGCTGTTGGGGCAACATAGGTCAATGCATGTTACAGGGATGAGCGGTGGGGGAATACAAGCGCTAGTGAAGGGTGATCCGCTGACCACAGCAAGCCACCTTTGTCTGCCTGTGCCGCATGCAAGCCTATGTGGGAAGACAGCCACGTAGGCCCTGGTGTGGGCATGGATAACGGTCACACATGTGTGTCCAATGAGGGAGAGTATATGGGGTGGGAGATGGTGGTAGATCCCTACACCAGACATTTTCCACCATGAATATCCTCCTCCATCCTTCTGTCCGTCTATGTGTGTCAGCCAGCTGTATGCCATCCTACCCTGCTGTGCATGCTGCTACCACATATCCTGCACTGGTACACATTTCTGCATTGTGGGTTGCCCCTATCCTGGTAACCACAGCAGACTGTTTGTGTGGTGACCTGCAGTCCTTCTGCAGCCAGCCAGGGGTTTGTTAGCAGTTGTAGCCCACAGGTTACTTCACTGCCTGTAAAGCCAAAGGTCATGGGTTCAAAACCATGGTGGGATTATTTGATAGGGCTGTCCTAGACATTGTCTATTTTTTTTTTTTTTTAACTTTATTTTGTAACCAGTAGCAACATATCAAACAGTACATCACACAGCGAAGGGCCATCGAGGAGTGGTATCTTATCTCCTCTGAGGCCTATACAAAAACAAGTATGTCGCCATAACAAACCTCAACAGTAAACATTAGAAGGCAAACATGGTTATACAGTTTTTCTCCCCTTTGATTCCCAGAGCATCCCCCCTCCCCCAACCCCCTCCTCCCTTTGAACCCCCTATCCCCCCCATCCCCATCATCGCACCCCGAACTCCACGAGACGGCTGCAACCCACCACTCAGCTGTAATTGGTAGCTTCTCTACACCCTATAGGCTAGGCCTTAAAGGCCCACATTGACTATATCGCTTCGGCAACGGGGGCTTAAGTTCTGAATGTAAGGTTCCCAAATCAGCAGAAAGGTGGACCATCGCTTCACTGAGCCCCTAGCCCTCCAGCGCTCTGCCAGCATCAACTGATGAAAGTTATTGCGCCACTCCGTAAACGTAGGCGGGTTCCGATCTCTCCAGTTATGCAAAATCGGACCTTTCCCCACCAAACAAGCCTTACGCACTAATAAGCGTTCCCAGCGCCCATTAGGTAAAGTCGGATGTAATTGATCCAGAATGACTAGCCCACTGGTCCAAGGAAATCTTTGTTGTAATAGTCTCATAAGATACCGGCGGATGTGAAACCAATACGGGGTGATGCGCCTGCATTGCCACCACATATGAGTTAAAGTTGCCAATGGCGTTTGACATCGAGGGCACGACCCATCCTGCGTAATGCAACTCCGTAGTGCTCGTCTTGGGGAGAAATGCACCCGGGTCAAGGCCTTATATTGGATCTCCCTCCAACGGGCACCCTCCGCTAGTTCTATTATCCGCCCCACTGCCATAGTAATCGTGCCTGGAATAAGCACCCGACCCAATTCACCCTCCCAGGCTGCCTCCACCCTCCCATAGTCCGGGACCACCCCAAAGCACTCCAACTTAGTCCGCAACCCAGCTATCGTCAGGGGTGTATCCCCCCCTATTTCTAAGAAATCGATAAGCTGCTTAGACCTGTCCTCCCCCAATTCTTCCCGAGGTAGCGTCGCCACATAATGAGAGAGCTGATAATACGCAAAATAATGGGTGCCGGGTAGGTTATACTCCTCTCGTAGGTCCCTAAACGGTTTGCATTTACCCGTAAGGTCTACGGCATGGCCAAGGTAGTGGAGGCCCTGCCGGTGCCAGAACTTAAACTCCCTGGAATCCGAACCCGGCAGAAAGTGTACATTGCCTTGTATCGGCAACCAACTAGAAACCTGCCAATTATGTTGCCAGAAGCCATTCAATAGTTTCCATGTGCGCCGCATCGCATTCAACAGCACATTCCTCATTAGTCTCTGTGGCAGGTATTTATTATCCACATGCAACGTCCCCACTAGGGAGAAAGGGGCCACCAACGCCCCCTCCAAACTTCTGGGTGTATAAACGTCCGTTCCCCCTAGATAGTCTCCAAGATGTCGCATCTGGCAAGCCAAGGCATATAATCGTAAATCCGGTAGCCCCAGGCCCCCCCTCCGCCATCTCCCAGTCATACGAGAAATTGGGATTCGCGCCCGAGCCCCCTTCCACAAAAAGCCTTGTATCTCCCTCTCCATTTTATGTAAATCCCTTCGCAATAACCAGACCGGTAGAGTTTGAAGCCAATAAAGTATACGTGGTAAGATCACCATCTTAACTGCAGCAATTCTCCCCAGAAGTGCCAGTGGTAGCGGGATCCAAGCTCGTAGTTGACGTCGCATTCCAGTCAAGACCCTCTCAAAATTCGTACAGTAGAGATCCTGTGGTAGCCTGGTCAAGATAATACCAAGATATTTGAACCCATGCTCGGCCCAGTGCAAAGGAAAACTCTCCCCCCAGCCATTCTGCAACCCCCCCAGCACATCTAAGGCCTCCGACTTCTCCGCATTTATCCGAAGACCCGCAAAACTACCGAACCTCCGAAACTCAGCCAGTAAACGCGGCAACGATTCGCGCGGGGCCAACAAGTGCACGAGCATGTCATCGGCGAAGGCCGACACTTTAAATCCCTGTGTACCCACCTTTATCCCATGAATCAGCCTGTCCTGTTCTATACTTCGTATTAAGGGGTCTAAAGACAGAACAAACAGTAAGGGAGATAATGGACATCCCTGTCTAGTGCCTCGGTATAAAGAAAAGGGGGTTGATAAAACCCCGTTACACAGTACTCTAGCTGTCGGAGTGTCATATAAACTCTTTACCATGGCACCGAAGGCCGGCCCAAGCCCATACAGCGGTAGCAGATAGTCCAGATAGGTCCAGTCCACCCTATCGAACGCCTTTTCGGCGTCGAAGCTCACCAAAAGTGTTTGTAGCTGATGGCTGTGTACCCACTCCAGGGATGTCAATATGCGACGTATATTACGAACAGCATATCGACCACGTACGAATCCCACCTGAGATTCATGCACTATATCCCCTAGTACCCCCGCTAACCGGTCAGCCAAGATTTTCGCCAACAGCTTTGCATCATAATTTAACAGAGAAATCGGTCTATAAGAAGCCGCCTGCAGGGGGTCTTTGGCTGGCTTGGGTATCAAGGTAATATAAGCCTGGTTCTCTCCCCATCTCCTACCACCCTTATCTATTCGTTGCTGGAAGGTATCCACCAACAACTGTCCCACCCCATCGGAGAGGAGTTTATAGAACTCAGCCCCGAAGCCGTCAGGGCCCGGTGCCTTACAGCATTTAGCCTGGGCAATTACAGATTGGACCTCCTGTAGTGTAATTGGCTGCCCCAATTGAGCCCGTTGTGCCTCCGTCACTTTCGGCAGTTGCAGCCCCTGTAGGTAAGCAACCATAGTAGAGGAGTCCATCTCTTCGGCCCGATAGAGTTTTTGAAAAAAGTTCTTAAAAAGTGCACTGATCGCCTCACGATCTTGGTGGAGTTTCCCTTTTTCATCTCGGAGAGCTGCTACTCCCTGCCCCCCCCGTGGACCCCGCAGGCAACGTCCGAGGAGTTTCCCCGGTTTGTCCCCAAAGCAATAGAGCCGATATTTATAGTAGAGCAAAGATTTCTTTGCGCGTTGATGGAGTAGTTCATTCAGTGAGACCTGAAGCTCCCAAAGCCGTTTCCTGTTCAACACTGTGGGGGACTGGCCGCTAAGGACCCGTGCATGAGAGACCTGTCGCTCCAACCGAACAATCTGTTCCGCCAGCAAGCGGCGTTTCCGAGCGGCATAACCAATGATATCTCCTCTCAGCACCACCTTGGCAGTTTCCCAGAGCAACTCGGGATCTTCCCGGTGCACTTGATGATGGTCCTCAAACTCCCGCCATCGGTGGTCTAAGAACTGTCGAAATTGATCATCTTTATAAAACTCAATGGGAAACCGCCATAGACGGGATGTATCAACTCTACCCCCCCATTGTATCTCGACCCAGACCATGGCATGGTCGGATATCTCCAAAGGACCTATCTGCGCCTCCACCACCTGAGCAAAGGCGGTAGTAGATAGTAAGACATAATCTATTCTCGCACTGGTCCCATGCGCCCGCGAGACATGCGTGAAGTCCTTCTCTGAGGGATGCAAGACCCTCCACGGGTCTATCAAGCCCAACCGCTTCCGGAATCGTTGCAACATTTGAGAACTAAGTAGTCGATCTCTCGTCACCCTTTCACTAGAGGTATCCACACTCACGTCTAACACCCCATTAAAATCTCCCCCCAGAAGTACCGGTACATCCGGCAAGAGTTCCACTTTAGCCGCAAATCGATCAAAGAATGCCCGGTCTAGCTGATTAGGCCCATAAACATTCCCTAGTATTATCTCACGATCTTCCAGTACACCCCATAATAATACAAAGCGTCCATCGGGATCCACTACCTGTTTTTTCAACGAGAAGCGCACCCTCTTGTGAAATAAGATAGCCACCCCTCCCTTCTTCCCCTGTGCAGGCGCACCCCACACCTGGCCAACCCAGTCTCGACCCAATTTACCATGCTCCTCCGTTGTTTGGTGGGTTTCCTGGAGTAGTGCAATATCACAGCGTTGTCTGGCCAGCGCCTTCAATATTTTATAGCGCTTAATCGGGCTACCCAAACCACAAACGTTCCAGGTGATAATCTTCAAAGGATTACCGTATGTTTATGGCCTAGCTGCCAGCAAAGCGTGTTAAGGGAGACCCTCCCAGCCTGGAGCCTCCCAAGTGTGTGAGTAGAAATGTCAATACCATGCCCATGTTTGGAGTTCGGAGTGCGACGACCCCTGTCCCTCTCCCTCCCCCACACCCCCCAACCCCCCCCCTGAGTAACCCCATTCCTGCCTCCCATTATTGCTATCTTGACCCTCCCCTGAACCCACCCCTGAGGACCCCTCCTCAGCCCCTTCAACCTTCTACGCCTACCTACAGGACCCCGAACACCTCCCCCCACCAACGGAGCCCTCCCGAGACCCCACTGAGCGTGTCCCCCACCAGACCCAAAAAATATAGCACAATACCACATCCTGGCAATCACAATCCTATGACCAGACAAGATATAAATATCCCCCCTCCAGCCGACCACACAGCAAGTTATACAGTAGGCCAAGGTCTTTATAGCCCCTCCCTCTTCCCGGGCCCGGCAGATCCCTCCTTCCCTCCACCCCACCGTTCGGCCCGCTGCAGCACTCGGTGTCACCCCCCTTCACCGCAGGACACTCCAGCCATGGGCGAATTCAAACCTGGATCCTAACGGTGACTGAGGGGGACAGCCAGAGAGAGGGGCATCCATTACAGCACTCGGGCCCAAAGCAGTCAATTTTCGGTGTGGGCCCCAGCAATCACGCCCCCCCGCCCCCCAGCAATCACACCCCCCACCCCCCAGCTTGAGGTCGCTATCACTCAGGCCCCTTCCAGAGCACATTCTACAAGAGGTGGTCTAAATAACCCCCCCCCCTTCCCACCCCAGCCTATATAATACCAACGAAAATCCCTGGCCCCCCCTGCAAGTCGGCGGATTATACCAGGCCTTGAAGGCCCATCCGGGGATATAGCTAACCGAACCAACAGAAACCTGAAAGTAACTATAAAACCGGTTACTTTGTTATCCCTCCCCCAAGAAGGCATTCAATGTCCCTGGAGGAAAGCAAGAGAAACACACAATTACTTGGGATTGGCAACTCTGTAGCAGAGAAGTACAGTTGCTACATATTACTTCCTGCACTCTGTTATATATCCCCGCTCTTCTGTGCGTGAAGGATGCTGTGTCAGTGTATTAGCTTAATACGTCTGCTGAATGGTCATTTAGCAGGCGACGATACTGCATTCTGTTGACTACAGATCCTCTGTATATAGTCCTCCGCCACAGCAGCCGACTCAAAATTACGATGGGCACCATCGCAGAACACGTGGAGCCTGGCTGGGTATTGTACTGAAAAGCGGATGTCAGCTGCAATCAATTTTTCACACAGAGGTGCATACTCCCGCCGTTTTCTGCTCAGTGCCACAGAGTAGTCCTGAGCTACGCGGATCTTAGTGTTATTATAAAACACTTCACCTTTCCGCCGCGCTGCCTTGAGAATTAATTCTTTTTGGGGGTAATACAGAAATTTAGCCAGCACGATGCGGGGGCGAGGATCACGCGGTCGCTTGGCTCCTACCCGGTGCACACGTTCTATCTGTAAAGGGCCTCCGAGTTCCTCCTCTCCCATTATATGTTGAACCAGGGCTTCCATATAGTCTCTCAAGTCTTTGTCGAGGACAGTCTCCGTAATCCCCAGAAAACGCAGGTTGTTTCTTCGAGACCTGTTTTCCAGGTCATCAATCTTCGCCTCTTGCAAGGCTAATTGGGACTTTAGACCCGCAACCTCCTCTGTCAGCGTCCCCGTCTGCTCCTCAACCTGACCCACACGCTCTTCGGCCTCCTGTAGTCGGTTGCCTAGCCGGTCCACCACTGAATGCAATCCATCGATCTTAGCATGGAGAGCATCGAACTGCGGCTTTAAGGCGGCCGCTACCGCCGAGGACATCTCGTCCGGTGTGGTCGGTGAGCGGGGCGAAGCCGGCATCGAGGCCGAGTCCGCCATCTTATGCGGACCCGCTGCTCGATCCCGGTCTTTTCGCAGAGATTTTACCGCCGCTGCCATGGAATCAGGTCTCTCAAATCACGCCACAGCAGTCTCCAGGCACACCAGGACTAGGGAACCAGCTGTTCACCAAAAAGTTGTGGGTTTTCACGGTAATAAATCGCCGGTAAGGCTGGTGGTAGTGGGACCCGCTCAGGATGCGACTTCTACTCAGTCCGCATCACGTGGTCTTGACATTGTCTATTTTTAATGTACATTATTGCTGCCAGCAAAAACACCCTCAGAGTACTGTAACCATAAGGTGCCTCATAAGGCGCCCTATAAAGCGCCTTATAAGGTGTCCTATAAAGCGCCTTATAGGGTGCCCTATAGGGGACATTATAGGGTGCCTTGGCGGACAGTGCACTTTATAATGTGCCCTATGGAGTGCCTTATAGGGTGCCTTATGCGGCACCTTAGGTTATGGCACGTGAGGGTGTGTTTGCTGGCGGCACTAATTAAAATAAAAAGTCTCAAAAAGCAATACTTACACGTAAAAGCTAATATCTCATGCATTAGGCACATTGGGGATCAAACTCATGACCCCTGTACTATCAGTCAGTGTATTAACCATTGTGCTAAACCTCTGTTTCCAGGCTTGCATGTCTGCGCGCCTACTTAAGATTACCGCGTGTTAACGTGCTTAGCGGCGTCTCGCACGATAATGTGCGCAGCGCACGTTATCGCGCAATAATCCCGTTTTGCTATATTAAGACTGAAAAGCCCACTCCTTTTATGGCAGCCTGCATGTTAGGACTGCTTAGTAAACATACCCCTTAATATTCAATTTGTAGGAACTCTGGGGATACCCTTCTTTTATTGCATTTTGATACGCCTTAAGAATGGCTCCATGTTTAATGATGTCATATCAGGGATTTCTTTTATAAAGCACAAGTGTGGCATTCCTAAGTATAAGCAGTACTGAGATGCTGAGCAGAACTGGCTTTATCTGCTTTATGATATCAGCTTTACGAGTAAGTTTTCAATTGTTACTAATTTTGAAAAGCTTTTTAACTTTTTGTTTAAGAGTGGGAACCAGTTTATTGCTTTAACAACAGTAAGCGTGGCATCCCTCAAAAAAGTAAAACTGGGACGCTGAGCAAGATCGCTTTCCCTTTGTTTAATAGCAATAGTTTTTCTATGGTGATAATTTTTATAGGTTTTTTAGATCTTTGATGCTGGTTATTAGAAACATAGAAACATGACGACCGAAAAAGTCCTCATGGCCTATCTAGCCCGTCCTTCCATATCAACCACTACAACAGTCCCTTTCTTTCCTTTAGAGATCCTCTGTGTTTGTCCCATGCTTCTTTAAATTCAGATACTGTCCTCATCTCTACCACCTCCACTGGGAGACTATTCCACGGATCCACCACTCTTTCCATAAAGAAATATTTCCGCATATCACTCCTGAATCTATCCCCTTTCACCCTCATCTCATGTCCCCTCATAGCAGAGCTTGCTTTCAATCGAAAGAGGCTCTCCTCCTGTGCATTTATGCCACAGAGGTATTTAAACGTCTCAATCATATCACCTCTATCCCGCCTTTGCTCTAAGGTGTACATATTAAGATCCTTAAGTCTGCCCTCATATGCTTTATAATGAAGACCACGAACCATTTTAGTAGCCACTCTCTGTACTGACTCCAGCCTGTTAATATCGTTTTGAAGGTGTGGTCTCCAGAATTGTACACAATACTCCAAATGAGGTTGCACGAAAGACTTCTACAGAGGCACTATCACCTCCTTTCTTCTGCTGGCCATTCCTCTCCCTATGCACCCAAGCATCCTTCTAGCTTTTGCTGTCGCCTTTTCTATCTGTTTAGCTACTTTAAGATCATCAGATACAATCACGCCTAGGTCCTGCCTAGGTCACGCCTAGGTCCCGCTCTTCTTAAGTGGACAAAATTACTTCACCCTCTATACTATATCGCTCCCTTGGATTGCTGCAGCCCAAATGCATGACCTTACATTTTTTAACATTAGATCTCAGCTGCCAAATTCTAGACCATTCTTCAAGCTTAGCTAGATCACTCCTCATGCTATCTACACCTTCCTGGGGGTCTACTCTATGGCAGATTTTGGTATCATTCGCAAAGAGGCAAACCTTACCCAACAGCCCTTCCGCTATATCACTAACAAAGACGTTAGAAAGAATCAGACCAAGGACAGATACCTGGGGCACACTACTGGTAACCTCCTTCTCCTCAGAGTGAGCTCTGTTTACCTGTACCCTTTGTCGCCTCCCACTCAACCAATTTCCAACCCAAGCAGTAACTTTAGGGTCCATCCCTAGGGTGCTCAGTTTGTTTATAAGTCGCCTGTGAGGAACAGTGTCAAAGGCTTTACTGAAATCTAAATACACCACATCTAGGGCTCTCCCTCGGTCCAACTCCCTGGTCACCTAGTCAAAGAAATCAATCAGATTTGTCTGACAAGTCCTGCCTCTGGTGAATCCATGCTGCCTCGGATTCTGTAATCCGCTGGACTCCAGAAACCTCACTATTTTCTCTTTCAGCAGTGTTTCCAATAATTTACTCACCATCGAAGTTAAACTAACCGGCCTGTAGTTTTCAACCATATCCTTACTTCTGCTTTTGTGTAAAGGCACCACATGAGCCTCTCTCCAGTCCTTTGGCACCACTCCCAACTCCAACGAGGCATTGAAAAGATCAGTCAGTGGAGCTGCTAGAACGTCTCAAAGTCCCTCAGTATTCTAGGGTGTATCCCATCCGGTCCCATCACTTTGTTTACTTTAAGTTTAGCTAGTTTCTCGTGAACACAGTCTTTTGAAAATTGTTCAAGATGCCCCTCGTTTCTATTCCTGTTGTGGGTGTTTTCTGAGGTCCTCCTCCTGGTTCTTCCTGTGAACACAGAACAGAAATATTTGTTAAGCAATTCCACTTTATCCTGATCAACTTCTACATATTCCTCCCCTTCACCCTTGGACTGACAATACCACTTTTGCCCTTCTCACTACCATATCTGAAAAATGTCTTATCCCCCCATTTTATTGCATTGGCTATTTCCTTCTCTTTTTGAATCTTTGCTTTCCTGACTACTTTGGTAGCTTCTCTAAGTTTTTCCAAATATAGATGCCTGTCTTTCTCTCTCTGTGATCTCTTGTATTTCATGAACACCTCCCTCTTTTTCTTCACTTTTTCAGCTACTTCTTTGGAAAACCATAGCAATCTTCTTTTCCTTTTACCTTTATTTACCATTCTAACAAAAAGGTTGGTTGCCCTTAAAATATCCTCTTTCAGTTTTGCCCACTGTTTTTCTACATCCCCCAGCTGTTCCCATCCCGCTAATGACTCCCTGAGGTATTGGCACATCATGGCAAAGTTAGTTTTCCTAAAGTCTAAGACCCTTGCTTTTGAATGGATTCTAACAGCCCTAGTCCTAATACTGTACCACACCATCTGGTGATCACTGGATACAAAATGATCTCCCACTATAACATCAGAAACACTTTCACCATTGGTAAGCACCAAGTCCAGTATGGCCCCTTCATGTGTGGGGTCTGTTACCAATTGCCTGAATAGTTCTCCTTGTAGAGAATCCAGGATCTCCTTACTTATTTATTTATTTATTTACTTCTCTTATATACCGCGCTGTTAAAATCAGTGCGGTTTACAATTGAACATAAAACATACTGCAATGTCACATGACAATTGAGTTTTTACATTGAACATGGACGAGATAACCTGGAGGTAACAGGGGTAACTAATTACAGAGTCTAGATGATACTTCTAGATTATACTGCAGCCGGAATGTGCCAATCAACATCTGGCATATTAATGTAAGCTATTCTATTACTTGCGTGGTCGTTATTTTAGATGAATTCTTATAAGGTTAGAGTGGCTTCACTGACTGGTTCCCCTTTATAAGTTTAGTCATAATTAGTCACAGAACACTATAAGGACATCACCTGACCTGTCCGACGGCCCTCCCTTCGCCCACCCCGCCTCCTATCCACGCAGCCTCCCCCCTCCCTGCAATATGTATATAGTTCCTGTACATAGACCTCATCGTATATAGCTCACCCCGCAATCATCTTAACTCCACTCACACACTATCGATTCTCACTGCATGCCTGCACCCACACACATATTTGATTTGTTTGATGTGTAAACCGCTTTGATTTCAGGATAAAGCGGTATATAAATCCTTTTAAATAAATAAATACATAAATAATGGGGCTCTAACATTGAATGTGTGCTTATATAAATCCCTCCTTTGCTCTATGGTTGTGGTTCTATAAGCCTTGACTAGCTATGTGAGCTCTATTCTAGTTATAGTTATAGCTTTAGTTTTAGATTAGTAAGGAGTTAGTTTCAACGTGTAGGCACTTGTTTGATATTTGCAATATTTTTCAAATACAGTTCAATTACAGTTACTTTAAACAGCAGACATTCCAATCTCACTCCCTAAGGCAGCCATGTGTGAAATGCTGAGTGTTGGAGTTGAAGTTTGCTGCTAATTAAAAATTAAGATGTGGCTGGTTCTTCATTTGCCTTATAATAAATACAGTAATTAAAGCTGATTTTAAGGAGGTTTTTTGACCTGTGATGTAGAGTGGTGGAAGCCATATTTGTGGCTGGAATGATTAAGGAAGTTAAAATTGCCTTTTACTTCCTTAGCTACTGAGGTCTCTTTCCTCCTTATTTCTATATCTAGTTGCACTACTATTTAATACTCCAGTATCTTTATGATAAGAGTTAGCATTATTTTGGACTGTGATCGTTTCTGCTATACTCTAGAGTTTTTTTGAAATAATTTTATATGAGCCATTTTATGCATGTAAATATTGTCACATACATGCTAAAATTTCTTTATAAAATTACCCCCTTAAAGGTCACAATGCAGGAAGGTAGACGCAACATCTGCCGAGGACAACAGAACAAGTAGAAATCTCTTCTCTATCTTATACTGATTGCAGAATCAGTTCACGTGGTCTTTTCAAGCCTGCTTAGCCAGCCTGATTATGCTTTATCAAAAACAAAAATCACTCCAATAATATCAACAAAAAAAAACAGAAAAATGAGGGATGTCTAGAGCACTCAAATGCAACAAAACCAAACCAGAGATGGGGGGAAGGTCTCAGAACATCGGGCATCAACCAGAGACTGAGGAAAACCTCACTCTATAGGCCCCATTACATCAAGGACCAACCCAACCACCTCACCATTATACTAAAGACATGGCATGAAGCTGTGTTTAATATAACTTGCCATGAAGTTGTGTTTAATATAATGGTGAGGTGGTTGGGTCGGTCCAACTTCACCTCCCCGTACGAATAAGGAGTTTGTATGGGGAGGCTTAGATGGGGGCACGAGGGGGTGTTGCGGAGACAGAATGAGGGTGGGCAGTGGGCAATCCGAGGCCCCAAATGTACAAGGCCAATTCTGAAGTCAGCCCTGTATGTCCGGGCCTCGGATCTAGATGGGAGACTTCTTCTACCTCGGAGGTGGAGTAAGTCCCTCTGGATGTCGGGGGACGGCAGGCCCGGGCAGCAGCAGAGAGGTGAGGGGGTGCAGAGGGTTCCCCGCAGCCCAACCCTGGCCATGGAAGGCCAGACGGGGGTCGGGCTGCGGGGAACGAAGATTGTGGTGCCTGATTGAGTTAGCCGGGCAGGGGTCTGTTCATGCAGGCTGATCTGAATCGAGTCCCGGCCTCCACAGGCCCAGACCTGATTCTGATTCAGATCCTGCAGGGCACATTTAGCCCCTGCGGGATCAGAATTGAATCTGCCTCTGTGCATCCTGAATCCGATCAGGTGCACAGGGGCCTGGATGCACACATTAGAATATGCCTCCACATGTACAACAGTATGAATCAGTGTTCTGTTGATGTTTTAAATATTTGCATACTAGCTTTCTCCTGCTTTTTTAAGTATTGTCAGTGATTCATTGTCTCAAGAACTATGGGCCCGATTTTCGAAGGCATTCATAATAATGCAATGTATGTTTCCCTCACCTTTGTTTAACTCTGTGCTGTATTAACCGCTTTGATTGAAGGAAAAGGCGGGATACAAAACATGTTAAATAAATAAAATAAATAAATAAATGTAAATGCCATATCCGAGATTTTCGAAGGGCACCTATACGGGTAGTGCCCTTCGAAAATCCCAGATATGTCCCTAACACACCCAGATGTTATGCGGTTAGCACTGGGGCATGATAGCGGCATTCTGGGGCGGAGCAGGGGCAGAGTAAAGGGCTAACCGGGGTAGCACCGATTTTCGATGCTACCTGCTTAGCCCTCTGCGCCTTAACGATAGGCGAGGTTTTTCGGTGCTACTCAGCTAGCTCCTGTGGCTTCTGGGGTGCGTGGAAAGACCTGGATTTTTAATGCAGGGGCTGCATATGACCTCGGCATTGAAAATACAGGTTAGGCGGAAGGGAGGCAGGCTATGCACCGACGCGGCACATAGCACTGCAAAAATGAAAATCGGGCCCTATGTCCTTCTTTACTGAAGCATGTAGAAATTCAAATATTTAAAAAATGAGGGTTTGGATCGTAATGATCTTCTTAGTTATCACCCTAGAACATAAGAACATAAGATATGCCATACTGGGTCAGACCAAGGTCCATCAAGCCCAGTATTCTGTTTCCAACAGTGGCCAATCTAGGTCATATGTACCTAGCAGTTTCCCCAAGAGACACAAGTTCCACAATGCTTGTACTGGATCAAGCATTGATATCTTCGGTCACTTCTTAATAATGGTTTATGGACCTTTCCTCCAGGAACTTGTCCAAACCTTTTTTAAACCCAGCTACACTAACAGCCTTTACTACATCCTCCGGTAACAAATTCCAGAGTTTGATTACACGTTGAGTGAAAAAATATTTTCTTTTATTAGTCTTAAATAGTTTACCCTGTAGCTTCATTGCATGTCCCCTAGTCTTTCTATATTCTGATAAGGTAAACAATCGATCTACGTTTACCCGTTCCACTCTGTTCATTAATTTATAGACTTCTATCATATCTCCCCTCAGCCGTCTCTTTTCCAGGTTAAAGAGCCCTAACCTTTTTAGCCTCTCTTCATAGGAATATCCTTCCATCCCCTTTACCATTTTGGTGGCTCTTCTCTGTACCTTTTCTAAAATTGCTATATCCTTTTTAAGATACGGCGACCAGAATTGCACACAATATTCAAGGTGCGGTCTCACCATGGATCGATATAGAGGCATTATAATATCTTTTGTTTTATTTTCCATTCCTTTCCTTATCATACCTAGCATTCTATTTGCTCTCTTGGCCGCCGCTGCACACTGGGCCGAGGGTTTTAACATGGTATCCACAATGACACCTAAATCTTTTTCCTGGGTGGTGGTTCCTAATGTGGAACCTTGCATCGTGTAACCATAGTTTGGGTTGTTCTTCCCTAGGTGCATAACCTTGCACTTGTCCACATTAAATTTCATCTGCCATTTTGATGCCCAGTCTTCCAATTTATCAAGATCCTCTTGCAATTTTTCACAATCCTCTTGGGTTTTAACAACTTTAAATAGTTTTGTGTCATCTGCAAATTTGATAACCTCACTCGTTATTCCACTTTCCAGGTCATTTATGAATATGTCAAAAAGCAGCGGACCCAGCACAGATCCCTGGGGTACACCACTATTCACCTTTCTCCATTGGGAAAATTGGCCATTTAGCCCTACCCTCTGCTTTCTATCTTTTAACCAGTTTCTGATTCACAATAGTACACTGCCTGCTATCCCATGACTCTTTAGTTTTGCCAAAAGTCTCTGATGAGGGACCTTGTCAAAATCTTTCTGAAAGTCCAGATACACAATATCAACTGACTCACCTTTGTCCACCTGTTTATTCACTCCTTTAAAAAAACATAACAGATTAGTAAGACAAGATCTTCCTTGTCTAAAGCCATGTTGGCTGTCTCCCATTAGGTTGTGACTATCTACATGCTGAGTAATTTTATTCTTTATGATGGTTTCTACCATTTTTCCCGGTACTGACGTCAGGCTCACCGGTCTGTAGTTTCCCGGATCACCCCTGGAACCCTTTTTAAAAATTGGTGTTACATTGGCGATCCTCCAATCTTCAGGTATTAGAGATGATTTTAATGATAGTTCACAGATTACTGATAGCAGGTCTGCAATCTCATATTTCAGTTCTTTCAACACCCTTGGATGTATACCATCCGACCCAGGTGATTTGCTACTCCTCAGTTTATCTAATAGTTGTAAGACATCTTCCCGATGTATCGATATTTCCTTCAATTCTTCCGCACCTTTAAATACCACTTCAGTCATGGGTAACATCCCTACATCTTCCTCAGTAAAGACCGAAGCAAAGAATTCATTCAGTCTCTCCGCTATCGCCTTGTTGCCTCTTAGTGCTCCTTTAACCCCTTTATCATCTAATGGACCAACAGACTCTCTCACAGGTTTTTTGCTACGAATGTACTTGAAAAGGTCTTTATTTTGCGTTTTTGCTTAGGCAGCAAGCTTCTTCTCAAATTCTCTCTTTGTCTGCCTTATCAATGCCTTGCATTTGACTTGCCAGTGCTTGTGCTGTTTCCAGGTTTCGTCGTTTGGCTCTTTTTTCCATTTCCTGAAAGATGCTTTTTTGGCAACAACAGCCTCTCTGACCTCACCTTTAAACCATGCTGGCAGTTTTTTGGACTTCCGTCCACTTTTCTTAAAGCGTGGAATACAGCTGGTCTGGGCTTCCAAGATAGTATTTTTCAACAACACCCAAGCTTGATGTACGTCTTTAACCTTCACAACTGCTCCTTTTAGTTTTTCTTAACTGTTTTCCTCATTTTATCATAGTCTCCCTTTCGAAAGTTAAAAGGTAGTACTGTGGATTTCCTTACCATCCCTCCTCCACTAATTAAATCAAAGGCGATCATGCTATGATCACTATTGCCAAGTGGCCCCAACACCCTTATCTCTTGCACTAGATCTGGGGTTCCACTAAGGACTAGGTCTAATATGGCTTCCCCTCTGGTCGGTTCATGAACCAGCTGCTCCAAGAAGCAATCATTTATTTCATCTAGGAACTTTATCTCCCTAGCATGTCCTGACGTGACACTGACCCAGTCAATACCGGGGTAATTGAAATCACCCATTATTATTACTGTGCTGTAACTTTTGTTAGCTTCCTTGATTTCTTTGAGCATTTCATCATCCATTTGGTCATTCTGGCCAGGTGCTCGATAGTACACCCCCACTGCCATTGCCTTCCCCCTTTTCTATGGAATTTCAATCCATATAGATTCTACAGCAGATTTTGTTTCCTGCAAAACTTTAATCCTTTCTGAGTCAATGCCCTCTCTAACATAGAGCGCAACCCCTCCACAAATTTGATCAGCTCTGTCATTACGATATAGTTTGTACCCAGGTATCACAGTGTCCCACTGGTTGTCCTCCTTCCACCATGTCTCTGATATTCCAATCATATCTAACCTTTCATTTAGTGCTATATATTCTAACTCTCCCATCTTATTCTTTAGACTTCTAGCATTTGCATACAAGCATTTTAGAGAATATATTTTATTCATGTTAATTTGGCTATTGTTAGACATGGGTAATTTGGGATCTTTAAGCTCTGTCTGCTCCATACTTGAGGGCATTTGGGCTACTTTACTCTTTTGTGGAACCTCTCTGCTTCGGTAGTATCCTTCAAGGATACATTCTTCCGAACCATCTGCTCTTGGGCGACTGTCGGCTTTCCCCTAATATCTAGTTTAAAAGCTGCTCTATCTCCTTTTTAAAGGTTAATGCCAGCAGCCTGGTTCCATCCCGGTTAAGGTGAAGCCCATCCCTTCGGAAGAGCCCCTCCTTTCCCCAGAATGTTCCCCAGTTCCTAACAAATCCAAAACCCTCATCTCTGCAGCATTGTCTCATCCACGCATTGAGACTCCGGAGCTCTGCCTGCCTTTTGGGTCCTGCGCGTGGAACAGGAAGCATTTCGGAGAATGCTACCATGGAAGTTCTGGATTTCAACTTCCTACCTAAAAGCCTAAATTTTGCCTCCAGAACCTCCCTACCACATTTTCCTATGTCATTGGTACCGACATGTACCAAGACAGCAGACTCCTCCCCAGCACTATCTAAGACCTTATCTAGGTGGCGCGTGAGGTCCGCTACTTTCGCACCAGGCAGGCATGTTACCAGGCGATCCTCACGTCCACCAGCCACCCAGCTATCTACATGCCTAATGATCGAATCACCAACTATAACGGCTGTCCTAACCCTTCCCTCATGGGCACATGGCCCTGGAGAAACTTCCTCGGTGCGAGGGTTTTACATCACCTGGAGGACAGGTCCTAGTTACAGGATCACTTCCTGCCACACCAGGGTGATGCTCTCCTGTCACGTGACCTCTCTCCTCCATGGCAACAGGGGTGCTGCCAGACTGGAGGTGGGACTTCAGGACTATATCCCTGTAGGTCTCGTCTATGTACCTCTCTGTCTGTCTTATGTTTTCCAAGTCTGCTACTTTAGCCTCTAGAGAACGGACTTGTTCCCTGAGAGAAAAGAGCTCCTTGCACCTAGTACACACGTAGGACCTCTCACCAACTGGGAGAAAATCATACATGTGACACTCAATGCAAAAGACTGGAAAGCCCCCATCCCGCTGCTGGACTGCTGTCTGCATCTTAGTTTTAAGTTTGTGTCTAGATCTTTAAGTTCTTACTTACTAGGGGTTGCTATGGGTATTTATACCAATAAAACTGTACCTAATACGTTTAATATACCTTGTTCACCCGAAGCTTAATTAATCTCAGGTCCTTAGTGTATGACTGATTTGGGTAATAAGCTTCACCTGAAAACACCTCCTGTCTTTTAAGATGTGTAAGTACCTATAAAGCTATGATTATCCCAGGAGAGGGTGGGTGTGGGGAGGGAGGGAGGGAAATAACACTTATTAAAAGAGGGTTGCTACACAGTACCCTGTCTTGTGCTGCTGAGGTAAGCTAAATTCTGATTTGATTTAAAGTATAGCTCTTAGCTGCTGCTAGGCTCTAACCTCTTATGAAATTTAAACTACAAGCTCTCTGCTGGGTACTAAATTTAACCAGAAAGCTCTCTTCTGTGTGTTAAATTTAAACTAAAAGTACTTTGCTGTTACTTGGCCCTGAGTGACTATTAAATTTAAACTACAAGCTCTCTGCTGGGTATGAAATGTAACCAGAAAGCTCTCCTCTGTGTTTTAAATTCAAACTTTAATTGCTGCTACTAGGCCCTAACTGATCCAACAAAAACAGTGGGTTCACAGATTAAGTAGCTTTAATACAAAGAATTCTTTTTAGAAAATTACCAGAAGTATATACTCACAGTTGCAGATTTCTCTCCAGAATTAACAGTACCCCTTTCTAGTCCTTCAAGACAGACCCTATTCCTTCTTTACCTTTGTAACATAGTAACATAGTATATGATGGCAGATAAAGGCCAGTATGGTCCATCTAGTTTGCCCAGTAAGGTGGCTAGAATAGTTGAAACCACCGCTCCGTGCAGGTCATCCCCCTCTATGCTTGTACCCGTCACTCTGTGCAAGTCACTCCCCTCTATTTATTGAAGTATAAAAGATATTTAAGTTTGTTTTGATTTTATCCTCTGTCCCATGCCATTTTGAATTCCATCACTATATTTGCCCCCACCATTGGGAGGAAATATTTTTTCAGTGAAAAAGTATTTCCTGACCTTGCTTTTAAGTTTACCTCCTTGCAGCTTTATTTTATGCCCTCTAGTTTTACAGCTTCCCCTTCTTTGAAAAAGGTTTGTTTGTTCATTAATACACTTTAAGCATGTAAACATCTGTATCATATCTCCCCTGTCCCTCCTCTCTTCTAGGGTATACATATTTAGGTCTTCAAGTCTCTTCTCAAATCATTTTGGTCGCCTTCTTCTGAACCGTTTCAAGTCTTTTTGACAGATATGGTCTCCAAAAATGAACACAACACTCCAAGTGAGGCCTCATTAACGACTTGTACAGGGGCATTAATACAGCCTCCTTTCTGCTGATTATTTCTCTCTGTATGCAACCTAGTATCCCTCTGGCTTTGGATACTGCCTTATCACATTGTTTCACCACCTTGAGATCCTCATACACTATCACTCCTTCTCCTGGTCTGTACATATCAACCTCTTGCCCCCTATCACATACAATTCCTTTGGATTTCTGCATCTCAAGTGCATGACTCTGCACTTCTTCGCATTAAATCTTAACTGCCTGACTACCTATGGCTACCTAAATGGAGAGCTCCTGGTGAATTTAAGAGACACCCTCCCTAAACTGGAAGGAAGCATGGCCAAATCAACTATACAGTAGGTATGCCAAAGCTTAAGATAGAAGCTATGGCCACCACCGCGAAGAAAGGTGGCTCTGATCTGAAGGCATTCACCTATAAAACTAGCAGTGCCGCAATCGGAGGAAGTGGAGACCAGAAAATGGCAGGCCCCAATAAAGACATGCATCACCGCCCAGCATAGCAAAGGAAAGAAGTGAAGGTACGGAGGTAAATGAGCTGTCCTCCCTGCGGAGAGAAATGCAACAATGGTTCACAGAACTCAAAGAAGATGTCCTGGTATTGGGACTAAATGAAAAGCATGAGTCTCTACTGCTTAAAACTGAGGACCCTGAGAATAGATCTAGGCACTGTAACATTTGAATATGGGGCTTGCCGGAACAGGCAGACTCAGTGGATTATGTGGCTTTGGTGGAATGAATCTGTGAAGCTGTGGTGCAGGCTGCGCGCATGGATACACTAGAGCTGTATTTTAAAGTGAACAGAGCCCAGAGAGTCATGGAGCAACCAGCCCCGGGGAAGCTGAGGGACGTATTAGCGTGCTTCCATGAATATGCAACAAAGGATATTATTGTGCAAGCCGCCAGGAAAGTGTGCTCACTCGCGTGGGAAAATGCAGAACTGGAGCTCTATGCAGACTTATCTGCCGGAATCATGCGACGAAGGAGAGAATTCCAGACCGTAACACAGAGGTTAAGGGAAGAGAATGTGAGATATTGATAGCTCTACCCAGCAGGCCTGCTGTTCTCAATAGAGGGCCGCTCCCACAGAGTGCAGACACCACTTGCAATTTGAAGATTTTTTTGTCTCAGTATAATATACTGGATCCTTTTCAGCTTGGTTTTAGGGCTTTTCATGGCACTGAAATCTTGTTGCTTTTCAATTTGGATTTTGTGTGGAGGGGGTTTGAATCAAGAATCTCACTACTGTCATTAGATATTTTGGCTGCTTTTTTGACACTATTAGTCATCCTATTCTAAGGCAACTGGGGAAGATTGAGAGAGGTGCCACTGATTTATATTGGTTTCTTAGAGACTGTAGGTTTCAAGGTTAAACATGCAGGTGATTCTTCCTTGTAGTTCTCTCTTCCTTTGGGAGTTCCTCAGGGATCCATTTTATCTCCATTACTGTTCACTATTTATATGACTTTTTTATGTCAAGTGTTATCTAGCTTGGGCTCGAGGTACACTTTATATGCACATGATATACAGTTTATTATTCCCATTGATGATAATTTGGATTCTGCATCTGCACTGGTAGATCCTTATCTGCATGCTGTTAATAGATGGATGTCTTGCAATAAATTAGTTCTGAAAGTTACTGAGACTCAAATTTTATTTTTAGGGCGTTCCCTTCCTTCAGATTTCCTTTCTGCTTTAAGGTTACATGAGTGTGAGCATCTTGTTCTTAGGCAGCTAAAAATTCTTGGTGTGATTCTTGACTCTTGTAATTCATCAAGATCTTAGGAACTCAATAATCAAAGGAATTAACATGGTTATCAGACCTGCTAACCGTGTTAAACCCCCTAGGTGGGATATTCAGCAGCACTAACACGGTTAGTGCCACTGAATATCCATGGGTGCTGCCACAACAATCCCTTCTTTCCTTCTGCTTTTGTCCCCTGCTTTCTTGAATTTAAATACAATGTCCACTGATAGGTTGTACCATGCAACCATCACCCTTTCAATAAAGAAACATTTCCTCCAATTACTTCCGAGTCTACTCCCTTTCACTTTCATCCTATGCCTTCTTGTTCCAGAGCTTTCTTTCAATTGAAAGAGGCTCTCTTCCTGTGCATTTATGACACCGAGTTATCCAGATTACAACTCAGGCTTGTTTTCCATACATCCTAAGTTATCTGGTAAGTGCCAATTGAAAATCACCGTTAGACTTTGACGGCCTGCCATAGCGGATCCTAACTAGCATCCCTTCCAGGGTCATCTGGTCGGCATACTAAGAACTTCAAGTAACTGAGCTATTAGAGTTGCCACTGTTCACAGTGTACGACTCGTACGATACAAGACTATCCAATGCCTGCTCCCATCTTGCTGTGGGATCTCACCTTCTTCCAATCCTCCTGCATCCCCCTAATCTTTGGAATGCAGAGAGCCCATATCTTCCCCCCAGGACCTCTTCAAATAGCGGCTCATCTCCTGATACCACTGAGCAGCTGTTGCGCACTTCTTCCCTCATTCTGACCCTGGAAGAGGGGTGCCCCTACCTCCCTGTTATTTATTTATTTATTATTTATTTATTACAAGTTCTTATATACCGCACTATTCGGCATCAGCGCGGTTTACATTATAACATAAAGACCATAACAACAAGCTGTTTGGCTTACATCGAACAGGAGTACAAACTTGGAGAACCGGGGTAAACTATATACAAGAGATAATTACATAGAACAGAATAGAGTCTTAATAATATCAAGAACGGCATGGTGTGTTCATGAGTGGGTCACTTCCTCTGGTTCAATTGCTGGTAGGGTAGTATTGAAGGAAGAGGTGGTATTTGAGTGCCTTCCTGAACTGGAGTAGGTCAGTAATGGCCCTTATGTCGGAGGGTAGAGCGTTCCAGCATTTGGGTACATAGAAACTGAAGGCTCTGTTTGAGGTTGTCATGTTGCACTTTGTCAACGCCTTCGAGGTTGTCAGTAGGTTTACGGCTGATGTTCTTCTGGATCTGTTGGGGGGTACTGTGTGAATCAGATCTGTGAGTGAGGAGGATGAGATACCCTTGATTGCCTTGAATGATAGGACTAGGGTTTTAAAGATGATCCTCCCATGGATGGGGAGCCAGTGAAGCTGTTTAAGAATGGGAGTTACGTGGTCGCTTCTGGAGGCTCCGTAGAGGACTCTTGCTGCGGCATTCATGGCCATCTGTAATGGGCTAAGAGTGGATTGAGGGAGACCTTGTAATATGGCATTTGCAAAGTCGAAGTGTGGCAGGATTAGTGCTTGGTATATGGTTCGGAAGTCATCAGGGTCCAACATGGAGCGCATATGCCTAAGCGAGCGTATTTTGAAGTATACAGCTTTGACTATGTTATTTATGTGATGTTTCATATCCAGACGTTGGTCCAATGTAACTCCAAGGTATCTTATTGTTTCTTTAGCTTGTAGGTCAGCTTCCTTGACACTGACGTGGGCTGGAGGGGTGAAGTTGGGGTCTTTGGAGATGAAGAGCACCTCTGTTTTTTTATGTTGAATGCGAAGGTTTTGTGATTGGAGCCACTCTGAGACCGAATTGAGGCAGTCTACCAACGGTGCCAGGTCTAATTGAGTTGTGGAGAAAGGCATATATAAGAGAATGTCATCTGCGTATATCAAGCAGTTGACTTTGAAAGATCTTATGATGTCGCAGATGGGCTGCATGTATATGTTAAATAGTAGGGAAGACAATGAGGAACCTTGAGGCACACCTTGCTTTTGATGGAAGCGTTTTGACTCTTCTGTACCGGACTTCACATATTGCCATCTACCATCCAGGTAAGAGTTGCACCATTCTAATGCACTGTTGCAGATACCTTTCTCTTTCAGTCGTCCGAGGAGAATTTCGTGGCTTACTGAGTCGAACGCCGCAGCGATGTCTAAGAAGACGAGTACAAATCCTTGTCGGATGTTGTTAATGCCTGTGATAATGTCGTTGAATAGGTTCGTGAGAAGGGTCTCGACCCCATGATATTCTCTGAACCCATGTTGGCAGTGATCTAGGGGCGCTGTGGTGTCTATATGATCTTGGATTTGCCGTTGTGCCTCCTTCTCAATTATCTTGGCTAAGAGGGGAATGCTAGCTATAGGCCTATAAGATTCGACCTTTTGTGGGTCTAGCTTGGGTTTTTTTAAAAGTGGCCTGATGGAAGTCTGCTTGAGTGCTGCAGGGAAGTACCCTGTTGTGAATGAGAGGTTCATTAGATTTGCAATGAAGGGGCTGAACGCACAACGTAGCTCCTTAATCCAAAAAGCTGGGCATGGGTCCGTTTGTGCAGTGGAGGTATTGAGAGATGCTATGGTGTCCTCGATGCATTTAGTGGATGGTGTAGAGAAGTTATTTAGTGGGGTTGCATTCGTTGGTTCTTGGAACGGGACTGTTGACACCTTGTTAGTTTGCACTATCTTGGATTGCATGTAGTCAGCGAATTTCTGTGGATGAATCTCACTGTGTTGTTCGGGAGAAGGTTCCTTTGAGAGGGATTTGACCAGGTTGAAGAGGTCACGTGGTTTATTCAGTGATCTCTTTAGGGTGTCTGTGTGATATTGTTTCATTGTGGTTGTGATTGCTTCACGGTGTGTGGAGAGGTGAGTACGGTAGGCGGTCTGATCTTCAGTGGAAAGTGATCTGCGCCAGCGGCGTTCCAGTCTGCGGAGTTGAGTCAGAGAGGCTCGCAATTCAGGAGAGAACCATGGGGCGGTGCTTCTTTTTCTCCTCTTTGTGTTATTGGAAATTGGAGGTTGTGATATGGCATGCAGATTGGAGTTCCAGGAGGTGATTAGTTCGTCGAGGTCTGGTGTGGTTTTGTTGAGGAGTGATTGGGTCTCAGCCAAGATGTGTTCTCTGTTAAATGGTCTAAATCTTCTTGTGGGCGTCCGTGATGTGCTGTGCATGTTTTGGCTTCTGTGCAGCTTCTCATTGATGATGGGGATCTGGAAAATGATCAGTTTGTGGTCTGACCAGGGTACATCAACGATTGATATTGGTAGGTTGTGGTTTTGTTGAATGACTGTCTGAGGAGCAAATACCAAATCCAGAATGTTTCCCTTTATATGAGTGGGTTTATTGATAATTTGCTTGAGTCCCAGGTCTTCCATAGCACCAAGGAAGGCAATTGCGTGGTTTTGGGATAACGATGGGAGATTGAAGTCACCCATTATCCAATTTGGTTTATTGGGATTGAGGGTGCTGGCAGTAAGGTCAATAATGGTTGGGAGGTCATCTGGAGACGTGGACGGTGTCCTGTATAAGAGGTTGAGGGAGATTTGCTGGTTTGTAATGGAGAGTATGTCTAGATTGCTTGAGCTAGAGGAATCTGTTATGTGGAAGTTAAGGTCCGATTTGGAGACTATGAGCACCCCTCCTCCTTTTTTGTTTTCTCTATGTCTTGTGTGTATGGCGAAATTGGGTGGTAGAAGTTGGTTGATGAGAACATTATCTTCAGCTGATAGCCAGGTTTCTGTGATCATGAGTATCTCTAGGTCATAGCGGGAAATTGTTTCAAGAACCACAGGCCACTTTTTGCGAATAGAACGCGCATTTATGATGGCACATCTTAGGGGTCGGTAGTTCGGAGGTTCTTCCTGGGTGGGTGTATTGGGCAGCTGGAGTGCTATGTGTATCAAATGGGAGCGGCGTGTGTAGGTGTCATTTCCTGGGTGGGAGTATGGAGGTCCAGACCACCTTTTTCCATGGCTATTTAAGATGGGGATATTTCCATGAGATATGTAAAGGGCTTGGGAGGTTCCAAGCCAGTGAGTCAGTAGGAAAAAGCTGATAAGGGCGAAGAGCTGGAGGGCCATTTTGCGAGTTCCTGTTGTGTGCGAAGTACTGTAGATATACTGCAGTATAGTGCAATAGCAGGACAGAGAGTACGGTAGTGAGACACAAAACAGTATGGCAATGGACAACGGTATATGATGCTACTGACAACAGTATAAGAAGCTATTGACCGTGTTATATAGTCTACTGACAACAGTATGAGTACTATCAACAATGTTATACAGTATAAGAAGCTATTGACAGTGTTATATAGGCTATTGACAATGGTATAGGTACTATCAACAAAGTTATATAGGCTACTGACAACAGTATATGAGGCTACAGATCATAGGATATGTGTGACCATAGGAGAATATTGATATTGGCTTAGATGGGTGTGCTGGAAGACTCATTTTAGCCAGTGTTTTAGAAGTGGTATACTTGCTGTGATCGGTAGGTGGCTTGGTTCAGTGTGAGAGCGAGGTCTGCCATGGGTGCGCTCCAGCTGGAGGTTTGAAGAAGACGGAGATCTTTTCAGATGATGTTGATGATGTTAGTTTCAAGCCCGCCGGGCAGTCGGGATACTGCTGTGCTTATACGGGTTATCATAAATGACAGTCTATTTAGAGAATAGCTGGACTTGAGAGTGGCTGCTGGTTTTCGTTATGTTGCAGATTTCTTCATGGACTGTGATCAGCATAAACAATGGAGACGGTAACGATGACTGTAGTTGTGGACAAAGGGCTGTCTCGGTGCGGCGTCGTTTCTTTTCTATAGGCCTCTGTGACCTCAAACACAATGGCTTCTTGCACTTTGCTCAGCACTGATACGTGCCCCGCCTAAGGGCCACGCCAAAGGGCCCTCTGGCGAGGCCCTCAGGCGCGGGCCCGACCAGGCGCGGGCCCGCCTGGCAGCGGCTCCCTTTTAAGCCGGCCTGCTGCTCCTCCCCTCCTCCCACAGCCCCGAATGGGCCGGAGTTGCTGCTCGGGGGGGCAGGCTGGCCGGGTGCAGATCACAGCCCCGATTAGGGGAAGATGGTGGCTGCTTTGTTTTTCCCACCGGCAGCGGCTCCCTTTTAAGCCGGCCTGCTGCTCCTCCCCTCCTCCCACAGCCCCGAATGGGCCGGAGTTGCTGCTCGGGGGGGGCAGGCTGGCCGGGTGCAGATCACAGCCCCGATTAGGGGAAGATGGTGGCTGCTTTGTTTTTCCCGCCGGCAGCGGCTCCCTTTTAAGCCGGCCTGCTGCTCCTCCCCTCCTCCCACAGCCCCGAATGGGCCGGAGTTGCTGCTCGGGGGGGCAGGCTGGCCGGGTGCAGATCACAGCCCCGATTAGGGGAAGATGGTGGCTGCTTTGTTTTACCCCCGCCGGCAGCGGCTCCCTTTTAAGCCGGCCTGCTGCTCCTCCCCTCCTCCCACAGCCCCGAATGGGCCGGAGTTGCTGCTCGGGGGGCAGGCTGGCCGGGTGCAGATCACAGCCCCGATTAGGGGAAGATGGTGGCTGCTTTGTTTTTCCCGCCGGCAGCGGCTCCCTTTTAAGCCGGCCTGCTGCTCCTCCCCTCCTCCCACAGCCCCGAATGGGCCGGAGTTGCTGCTCGGGGAGGCAGGCTGGCCGGGTGCAGATCACAGCCCCGATTAGGGGAAGATGGTGGCTGCTTTGGTTTTTCCCGCCGGCAGCGGCTCCCTTTTAAGCCGGCCTGCTGCTCCTCCCCTCCTCCCACAGCCCCGAATGGGCCGGAGTTGCTGCTCGGGGGGGCAGGCTGGCCGGGTGCAGATCACAGCCCCGATTAGGGGAAGATGGTGGCTGCTTTCTGTTGCAGACAGAATGCCTTATGCCTGAGAAGTACGAATTCCAGGCAAAAACATCCCTGAGTCCCTTACTCAAATCGTACTTGCGACATGGAGGGCCCAGGAGAGGAGCGGTCCACTGCATAATGCTCCAACACCGGTGACACGGAGCTCGCTCCTCCCCTGAGTTGGGACCCAGGAGCCCTTCATCCCCAAGAGCCTGAGATGTGGAGGGTCTGTTCGAGGCCGGGGGCCCACTCGCCGGTTCCAGCAATGAAGGTGAGGTCCCTAGTTCTTCCTGTCCACCGGAGAGGGCAGGACCGTGCTGAGCACCCTCCTGCTGTAAGTCCTGCTCCATGGTTCGGGCCTCTCTTTTTTTTTTTTTTGGAACCGCGGCAGACACCCAACTCCGAAAGTGCCCCTCTTTGTGCTCCACATACCAGGCACCGCGGTCTTGTAGACATGGTCTGTAGGTTCCCTGCTAGCTCGACTTGAGAGGCCCAGAGAGAAAAGACAGCAGCTGCAGCACTCATAGAGCCCCATGGGGAGAGAGAGAGATGGGGGGAGGGGAGGATTACACCTTAAGGCTGATGAAAGCTCTTCCTTGCTGCGCTGCTCACTTTAAACCACTTTTTCTTTTTTTATTGATGGCACTAAACAAATTAAAGAAAACAAAAGAAACAAAACAGTTACACCAATTAACTGCAATTCTCCGCAGCAATCCTGTACTCTCGCTAAGGAGAGCCCCCCTTGAGTGGAGTATGCAGAACAGAGAGGCCCCCCCCCCCCCCCCGAAGCTCAGCGTGACCTTCCTGCGTGGCTGCTTGGCCTTCTACCACGCAGCCTGCAGCTGCGTGCCAAAAAAGAATAATACTCCACAAGGCCTTGCTGCTGCACACGGCGCCGCCCTGGCTCCTGCTTTGGTACTTTGAACCAGTCACAGTACCTGCGTGGTTGCAAACTGAAGTTCTCCGTAGCCGTTTCTCCATTTGTAGAACAGACCTGCAGTTCTGCCTGTGTACCCCTGTGTTCAGATGTGCTCCCAGCTTCGGCGACAAGGAGAGGAGAGGAGAGGCCTGAAATCACTGCTCCCACCTGCTGTCAACCACGTGGACTCCTGAACCAGTAACGGGTTCAGGAGCCGCTGCTGTACTGCCCTCTTTGCACCGTCCCCGAAGCCTCCTCCTGCACTGCAATTGGCTCTAGGAGGGAAATGGGAAGGAGGAGGGGGGAGCCTTTCCCTCAGCAGTTTACCTTTCTAGTGTTTGTTTGTTTTTTAAGTTCAACTTTTTATTTGATTTTCCAAAATAATCAATTACAAATAATTAAGCAAAATCTATTAGCACAACTCAAAGAGATCACATTATAAGGAAAAAGAAAACAAATATTATAGTCCACAAAAAGGGAGAAAGACTTTTTCAAATTAATAACATAATAAATCTAGGAAATCACAAGGAGACTAAACTCCATATCCTAGCCATTGTCCTTCAATCAATCCACCCTCTCAACCACAGAATCTATGGCCTCCCTACTAGACAAAAATTCCTTCAGCTGAAGTGGGTCAAAAAACCCCATATCTCACCCCCTGAAAGGTAATTATCAAGCATTTACAAGGATATCTCACAAAAAACGAGGTGCCCAGAACCAAGACACGAGGTCTAAAAGCCAAAAAGGCTTTCCTACGTGCCTGCGTAGGTCTGGACACATCTGGAAACAATTGGATGGGGGAACCACAAAAAGAAACATTTCTATTCCTAAAGTATTCTTTAAATACAGAGATTTTATCACTCTCCGAAACAAAAGTAACAAGCAATGTAGCACGAGACGGGATGTTATCCTGGGTGTCCGCCAGGAACTCAGTTAAATTAAGCCCTTGAGGTAACTGCTGCTGAAAATCAGCAACAGACCACCCAGGAGAACTACCCTGTCCTTATAGGTAATAAAGTTTTGAGATAGATATGACATCAGCATTGGGTAATTTTAACACTTCCCGTAGATATTTTCGTAATAAAATCTCTGAAGATAGCAGATGGCATACAGGAAAATTTAAAAACCTAATATTCTTAGATTTTACAACATTCTCAAACATTTCCAACTTACGATTAAGCAATATATTATTCTTCACTACTGCTGACCGAGCTGTCTGTAGGGACTGACACAATGATTCACATTTAGCAACTTGGTTACAAAGTAAATCCACCTCCTTTTCTACCTGAACCAGCCCTACCACTACATCTTGGGTAAATGAACAGAGCTGGGTCACCGTAGATACTAAGGTACTCTCTGTCCGTGTCACCACCCTCCAAACATCAGCCAAAGAGACCTGGAAATCCAAAATCTCCTTAGCCTCAGCCTGAGGGGGAGTCCAAGAGACCGGTATAAGTGGCCTCAACACTGGAGCCAGAGTGTCCTATTCCAACGGAGAGCTACATGCAGACTTAGCAGGAGTGGAACCCTGAGGAGGAGGGGGTGGAGTGCGGTCCACGGAGCTCAGAGAAGCCCCCCTGAACTTTCAAACGGGGAGCCCTCAGCTAAGGGTATGGCAACCCCCACCAAAGGTATCAAATGTCGATCCATGGGGCCACTCACCACAGAAGACGAGGCTGCCGTTGCTGCTGACGTTACCGCCTTCTTTTTCCGCTTCCCCATGTATAAACACTGCACCCTTGCATTCTTCCGCTGCTCTGATGGTGCTCCAAGGAGCTCACAAGGAGCTAGAAATGCCCCTTGTAGTACGCCCCTTTGATGTGCGCCACCCGCGTGCGCTCACCCGCGCAAGAGAAAACAGAGGAAAATAAGTAAGAGGGAGGAAAGCCCCCGAGGGCGTCAGGGCCGTCCTGCCCAGAGCCTGCCGCTCCGATAACCTGCTCAGAACACTTCCTCCCTGGGTTTTTTTTAAGCTCAATAGATCCAGATGGGCTAAGGAAAAAAACAAAACAAAATAACCCCCAAAAACAAAAACTCCAAAAACTAGCACCTTAGTTGTTCCTTCAGTGAGTCCAGCACCCTGGTTCACTACCTTCTCCAGCTGCTTGGAGACTGAGCATACTTGGGCTGGTAGGTGGGGCCAGCTGCCTAAGTACTATGAGGTCATCAAAAGATGACATGCTCAGTCTCCAAGCTCCTGGAAGAGGTACACTACCCCGAGGTAGGGACTGGACTGGAGGGACGATAAGGAATCGCCGTTATCCAGATATAGCTTATACTTATCTGGGTAGTGATGGTACAACCCTCACTCCACCCACAGACAACCCCTGCACTAACCAAATAGTGCCTGGATGGTCTGTGGAGGTATTTTGATAGCGAACAATTTTCTCAGCACCCTTATCTGGATAGCCCCTCCATGGGGTATGTGGATAAGGGTTTTGAATAATGGTCCATATATTTTCAGCTGAAAATTCATCTTAATTTAGGTGCTTAAAAGTTATGCTTATAAAATTTAAGACTAACATTCATTTGCCTAGATTTATGAGCCTAATTTATTGATCTCATAGTGCTAAAAACATAAGAACATAAGATATGCCATACTGGGTCAGACCAAGGTCCATCAAGCCCAGTATCCTGTTTCCAATCTAGATCAAATGTACAGCGTAGTTACTCACCTGTAACAGGTGTTCTCCAGGGACAGCAGGAATCAATCCTCACTTATGGGTGACGTCAGCACTGACGGAGCTCGCGCGTAACAATTCCCCATTTTTCAAAGAAAGCCTTTGGGATTGCTGCCACGCATGCGTGGTCCTCTTCCCGCCCAAGGGTGCCATCTTGCTCAGTCAGGTCCCAGAGCTAGAGCCCTACTAAGCAGATGGCAAGGGAAGGACAAATATAGCAACTCTTCAGGGAAGGTGAGAGGGTAGTGAGGACTGATTCCTGCTGTCCCTGGAGAACACCTGTTACAGGTGAGTAAAGCACAGTTACTTACCTATAACAGGTGATCTCTGGGAACAGCAGGAATAAGTCTTCACATATGGGTACGTCGGTACCGACGGAGCCTGCATGGGAATGCTCCCCAGCATCCAATCAGAAAGCTTTTGGGAGCATCCCTCGCGCCTGCGCACTGCCTTCCCGCCTTTTCCACTGCCTCTCCTCAGTTGAGTTTCATAGCTGAGACAAAAGGAGAGAAAGAGGAAAGGAAGACAGACAGATAGATACAACTCCTAGGGGAGGTGGGTGGGTTGTGAAGACTTATTCCTGCTGTTCCCAGAGATCACCTGTTACAGGTAAGTAACTGCGCTATCTCCAGGAACAAGCAGGAATGAGTCTTCACATATGGGGACTCCCTAGCTAGAGATGCCAGGGGGAGATCCCATAAAATGTGTGTCCCTGGATCAGGACTGCAGTTTCCACACATGGATCTCCGGCATCCCATGAGGAATGGTGGGTAGGAGTTGAAAGGAGAGGAGCTGTAAGCAAACAGCAAAGCTAAGGACTACAGGAGAGGAGTCCTTGGTATGTATGATAAGTACCATTAAAATTATTTAATGAACAATCACAAAATGGATCTTACCTACTGGATTGTAGGAAGTAGAGAGCGTGATGGAGTCTACTGGAGATTCAGTAGAGGATCCTCAAGGTGACCTCACGCAGTGAGGGTGAAGGTCCAAATCTGGAATTGGCAGGTGACCCAGGTGTCAACTGGGGTAGTATAAGAACGGCAGGTCTTCAGTGGAAAGCTTTATGGAAAAAAGCTGAAAACTCTTTTAGCTACAGAGTCATTGACATTGAGGAGTAAAAGAGGAAGACTGACCGATTTGGACAAGTAGCCCAGTCCTGGAGGGAAGAAGGGGTATGGAAAAAAGCCCGTATTCCCAGGGAGGACAGATGTGTGAAGGGCTGAAACCTCAGAACTACTGAAGATCTACACTGTCTTTCCTAGCTGGTGAGAGATAGGAAAGATATTGAAGCATGATGCTTCAGGGATAGCGAGACCTAGAGTAAAGTGGAAGCTGCTAGTACCACAGTAGTGGTTTTGTGCATAACAGCCCCTACATAGCGAGGGACAGTACAAAGATATGCAAACCCACTGTCTGGAACCTCTATGAAGGTAAAAACCTTTATAGCAGAGACAGTTAGGGAGATAGTATGTAATACATATCTACCTATAAAAAGCATCTCGACAGATACATAGATAGAGGGATATATATATATATATATATATATATATGTATATATTATATATAGGGGCATAACCCATGCACACACAGCTTACAGACATATGTATGTATAGAAATAAATAGAGATATATACATACATGAATATGTAAGTTTGAAGATACATGTCTGCAACTAAGCCCCATAAGAACATTCACATGAGAGATGTGAAGGAGAAAGATTCATCTAATAACAAGAAGGTGGAACCTACTTGAAAAGATATATAGAGAATCTATTCCTCCGGGCTAAGAGGGTGCAGGAATGCTATCCAGTGAAATAACCAGGATGGTTGCGTGAAAAAACTGAGGATAATATCAGTCTGTAGAGAGCAAGTCGTGAGTTCTGTAGAACTCTGACATGGTAAATGGACAGAAAACGCATAGAGGGAGATACCAGGATGACCCACTGGAGGGACACAGGGGTATCATGCGTTACTAGTAGAATATGTGCTGTCCATGAGGAGTAGGATAGCATGAGGCCAAGCTGTAAGGAAAAAAGAGCATATTCCTGCAGAATTGGGAAACTCCTTGGACATTCACGCAGAAAAAGCTTATATCCTGTATTATAACAGGAGACAAGAGGGTGTGGAGAACCCTCACAGTCATGGAAAATGACTGATAAGCCTTTTCTACTATATGGAATAGCCATCAGAGACAAAGTTCAATGCTCTCTAGCAAGGGCCCATAGTAGAAAGCTTCTCTGAAGATTGCAGAGAGCATTATGCAGGAGAATTAGGAGAGAAAACTGACTGTAGGTCAGCTGTGTTGCCAAATCCAAGGAAATGGAGATGGCTAGAAAGAAGATAATGTAAGAAGCCTGAAGTGAGTAGGATTATCCAAGATAGATGAGGACTATCTTGGAATCACTACTAAGGCTAGACAGACTGGAAACTTGTGGAAAAGTGCCAGTAGATCAATCACTGGAACTCCTGCATGAACAGCAACTGAAAGAGACAGCAGAGGGAATCTTCCTGTGAAAACACAGAGAGAACAGACAAGGGAGAGGAGTAGTCCTGTCCCTGTCTGATAAGCTGTCCAAAGAATTTATTCAAAGAAAAAACTCTACACTGGAATGAAAGGTGTACAGTATGGTACCACTCAATCAGGAGAAAACCTGGATGAGAGGGTAGAAAAACAGGAACCGAAGGGTGACTTATCATATGGTAAGTCAGCTGAAGAAAAAAATGTTCATGTTGGGACAGAAACTATCATGGGATAGTAGTTAACTTCTCTTCTTGGTAGGAAGAAGAGGAGAAATCTGTAACCCATAGACAAGAATATCCTGACAGCTCAGTACATCCTGAAGAAAGGAAGCCATGTGTAGAGCTTTAAAGAAAAAAACAGTGAACAAACTTCTGCTAAGAAGAGGTTAACTGTAGGTTGCAACCTTCAGGAACCAGGGAAGTCAGTGGAGCAGAGAGCAACCTGACGTAAAGCCTCCTTATTGAAGAGATGTTCTCCAGTACAAGGAGAATTACCCAGTGTGTGTTGTGCCCATCTGCTCAAGTCTGAAGCCTGGAGCCAGGCTCTATGACGTGCTCCTATGGCAATAGCAGAGGATCTGCTAACAGACTCAAAAGAGTCTAGAGAAGCACGAGAAAGAAACCAAGAGAGATTCTGGCTATGACTAAGAAGTAAGGAATAGTCTGCAGCCTTAGGCTCTGATAGAAAAGGAGTCAAAAGAGATAATTTCTTTGTGACCTCCTGGAGAGATAGACTCATATAAAAAATATAAGAGATAATCCTTGATGCCAGCATAGATGTTTGGAAGGTTTGACGTCCAAAGGCATCAAGTGTTCTAGATGCACGACCTGGCGGATAAGAAGAATGCTTCTTCTTGCTTTTTACCTTCCTCATTGCTGATTCCACTACAATGGAATGATGGGGAAGTTGAGTCTTTTGAAACCCTGGAGAGGGGGGCACCTGATACAGAACATCAGTTGCTGTAGAAGGTGAGGGAACCCTTAAAGGTGATTCCCATATTCTCAGAAGAAGATCCTGCAAAGAATGATGTAAAGGAAGCATTATATTTTCCTTTTCTGCAGGAGAGCCTTGAGTAGGATCACAGCCAGGGATAGGAATAGCAAGAAATATTGCCATGTCGAGGAGAAATTTCTGAAAAGAGGGATCTCCAATGGGAACTATCCCTGGGCAGGCTAAGGCTGAAGGAGCAGCCTGAGCACCAGAGGATGTACTGGTCTGGTGCAGAAAAAGAACCCCACTAGATGGATAGTGGTACTGGCAGTCACGATTTGAGGCAGTCAGTACTGCATCATCCATGCCAGGTATCGATTCCAAACTAGGCATAGAGAGGATCGATGGTGCCGATGTAACTGCAGGAACTGACATCGATACCGATACCGGTAGCTGAGTCGGAATCGGAGATGGTAACACCATCGAAGCAGTCATCGGAGGCTGCTCAAGCGGTACCGAGGCAACCAGAAACGCTTGGTGAATATCCTCGGTACTGCATATCCGGAAACGATAAGGGTCGGTTCCGAGACGCGTCGGTACCCAGTCATCTAGACTAGATATCGATTCCAGACTCGGCATCGAAGGGAGCGAGTCCATCGATGCATGTCTAGAGGGTACCGACGTCGGTGGTGGTATCGGCGATGTTGTCGATACAGGAAAGTCGGTCCGGGTCGTATCGATCGGTCCCGAAGGTACCGAGAACGCCAGATGATGATCCCTGGTGAAGAGTGGATCACTCAACACCAGTGCCAATGCCGGGGTATCGGTACCGCTCGAAGCGGATGCCACCACCGAGCATTGTTCAGATACAGGAAAGTCAATCTGGAACGTATCGATCGGTCCCGAAGGTACCAAGAACGCCAGATGACGATCCCTGGTGAAGAGTGGATCACTCAACACCGGTGCCGATGCCGGGGTATCGGTACCGCTTGAAGTGGATGCCACCACCGAACATGGCTCAGGTATGTTCTGTGAGGGGTGAGCCCCAGGAACAACCTGAAACCCCTTAAATGCTTTGGAGCCCGGAGACTCCCGCCGGGGTTTTAATGCCAATGGGGTCTTGAGGGCAAGGCCGGAGCCGTCATCATGCTTGGCATGAGACCTACCACTCAAGGATTGGCTAGTCTTAACAGACTGTTTGTGGGTTACCTGATCCTGTAGAGAAGAAAAGGCCGGTGCCCTCACTCCGGGAGGGAAAACGGTATCGAGGGAAACTCGAAAGAGGGAAGTTCCTCTCACAGTTTTGCAGCCTGATTGTTCAGGGGAAAAAGGGTCAGGACCACTGTTCCCTCTAAGCTGTGCGCGTGTGCGCGCGCACACACCTCGCTGAGCGAGCGCACATACTTTTCAACAGAGCGCACAAAAATTACGGCTCTGATTCTGATAGAAAACAACACAGACATCTTAAAATTTAAAAGTTATGATTGTAATTACTAGAAATTTCCCACTTCATTTAGTAATCGTCTAGTTTCATTTAATTTGATTAAAATCAATGTGGTGTACATACTGTATTCTGACGTGTAGTCAAATTTTAAAGTATATAACTCCGAGTGTCGTTATGTGGCGTACAAAAATTTAACCTTCCTTCAAAAGCTGCACACAGCTGATATTTTATGCGCACACAGCCTACAGAAAATTAGAGGGAACATTGGTCAGGACCCAAACAGGTTAGACACCAGGCATTGGAGTCTAAAAAGAAAACTGTGCTTCCACAGTGAAGGCACTTATTAGGAGAAGAAGGCTCCATGATGGAAAGGCCTTGTAGGCCCAAAAATTTTAAGACAGAAACTGAGGGAAAAATTTCCCTGAGTTTAAGAAAAGGAAAAGAAAAACCCACCGGCGGTACCGGTGGCGGCGGGAAAAACAGCTGCGACCACAAGAAAACAAGAAATAAAGAATTTGAAGAAAAACTTTTCTGCGGTGACAGGAGGACGTCCTGCCGGCTCCGCTGAAAAACGAAAACTGAGGAGAGGCAGTGGAAAAGCGGGAAGGCAGTGCGCAGGCGCGAGGGATGCTCCCAAAAGCTTTCTGATTGGATGCTGGGGAGCATTCCCGTGCAGGCTCCGTCGGTACCGACGTACCCATATGTGAAGACTCATTCCTGCTTGTTCCTGGAGATCTACGCTTTCTCCAGGAACAAGCAGGAAGTCAATCCTCACTTATAGGACTCCCCAGCTACAGGCTACCGAACCTGTAAGCCAAAAATGCCTCTGCGAGGCCATGAGCAGAAGTTGACGCCCAAAGGAGCCCGAGTCTTCGAGTCCCTGGGGTGAAGCTCTCGGTAGCCGTCGAAGAAGGGTTGGAGGGCAGGAGGGCTTATACCCCTAACTGATTTCGGATTACAACCTGGCCGAAGGTGCTGTCCCGGCGGGACTCCCTCTCCAGGCAGTAGTGGACAGCGAAAGTGTTCGCTAAAGACCAGGTCGCAGCCCAGCAGATGTCCGTTAGAGACACTGAGCGCAGCAAAGCCACCGACACTGCCTTGGCTCGGACGCCATGCGCGGTGACCCACCGATCCAGTGGGGTGCCCACCTTTGCTTGGGCAAAGGCAATGTAGTCCGCCACCCAGACGGAGACGGTGCGCTTGGTGACTGCCTGCCCCAGGCGATTGAGGTCATAGGCGACAAAGAGCCGGTCGGACTTGCGATGAATCTAGGTACACTGCAGGTAGAAGGTAAGAGCCCTCTTGCAGTCAAGAGTATGTAACACCGCCGATGCCTGGTCGGCGTGCAATCTCAGAAAGAAGGTCGGCAAGACTATCTCCTGGTTGAGATGAAATTCAGAGATCACCTTCGGTAGGAATTTGGGGTGGGTGTGGAGAACCACCCTGTTCCTGTACAACCTGGTGCATGGAGCCTCAGCCATTAGGGCCTGAAGCTCGCTGACACGGCGAGCCGACATCAAGGCCACCAGGAAGACCACCTTCCAGGAGAGATGCCAAAGCGAACATGTCGCCATCGACTTGAAGGGTGCTCACGTAAGCTGCATCAGCACCATGTTGAGGTCCCACTCTGCCGGCAGAGGCCAGAAGAGAGGCTTCAAAAGCAAGAGACCTCGCATGAAGCGGGAGACCAAGAGCTGTCCTGAGAGGGGTTTCCCCTCGATGGGGAGATGGTTTGCCAAAATGCAGCTCAGGTGCACCCTGACTGAATTGGATTTCAGTCCTGACTTCAATAGGTGGAGGAGATACTGTAGGATCCACTGGGAAGAGCAGGAGAACGGGTCGATCTGGAGCTTCGAGCACCAGGTTGAGAAGTGTCGCCATTTAAAGGCGTACACCCGTCTTGTTGAGTCCTTCCTCGACACGAGGATAATCTACTCAATGTCCTCCAGGGGGCGCAGAGGAGCTAAGGCGACCCGTTCAGCCGCCAGGCTGTAAGGGACAGCGAGGCTAGGTTTGGGTGAAGCACCTGACCCTCCTCCTGTGTCAACAGGTCCGGGGCACAGCCCAAGGGGACTGGGGGCTCAGACGAGAGTCGGAGCAGAAGCGGGAACCAAGGCTATCAAGGCTACGAGGGAGCCACGAGGATCACTGAAGCTTGGTCCCGTTGAACCTTGTGGAGGGTCCTCGCAATGAGAGGAATGAGAGGGAAGGCATAAAGAAGGCTGGAGGTCCAGTTCAAGAGAAACGCAGCCGGGGCCACACTGCTCGGGTGCGGGACCGGGCCGCAGAAGCAGGGAAGCTGCGCATTCACCGGACTGGCAAACAGGTCCATGGATGGGATCCCCCACCGATGGAACAAGGTGCTGGCAACCTCCGGATCCAGGCGCCACTCGTGTGGGTGGAGGATCCTGCTGAGTTTGCCCGTGAGGACATTCTCCTGGCCCGAGAGGTAGACCGCTCGCAGGGTCATCCCCCGGTGAGACGCAAAGAAACAAAGGAGGATTGCCTCTTGGCAGAGAAGGCGTGATCCTGTTCCCCCCTTCCTTGTTTATGTAGAGCATGGCTACTCTGTTGTCGGTCTGCACGAGTATCGACTTCCCCCTCAGATAGCTCTTGAAGGCCCTCAGGGCCCATTGGACCGCCTGAAGCTTGAGTAGGTTTATCTGCTGCTGAGACTACTCGGGCGACCACTGCCCCTGGGTGCACAATGCGCTGCAGTGGGCTCCCCACCCCAGCAGGGAAGCATCCGTCGTCAGGAGAAGCTTGTGCTGTGGGATCTGGAAGAGCATTCCCCGAAGGAGACTTTGGGGTCCCGCCACCAATTCAGGGAGTCATGGAGACTGCGGGAGACCCAGATAGGGTCCCTGAGGTGGCTGAAGGCCTGGCTCCATTGTGCCCCGAGACACCACTGAGCTGTTCGCATGTGCATGCAGGCGTGGGGGATCACATGGACGGTAGAGGCCATGTGTCCTAGGAGGTGCAGCAAGACCCGCACCATAACCCAAGTCCTGCTCTGGACCTGGGCTGCCACAGCCTGGAGGCAGTCCGCCCTATCCGCGGACTGGAAGGCAGTCACTCGCTCCATGTCGAGGCGGGCGCCGATGAACTCCAGGGTGCGCACCGGCTCAAGGTGGGACTTGGAGTAGTTGACCAAGAAGCCAAGGCGTTCAAATAGGAGGATCGTTCGTGATGACGACAGGCGTGCTTCGTTGATCGAGGTCCCCGTGACGAGCCAGTCATTGAGGTGGGGGAAGACGGGTATGTCCTGCCGCCTGAGGGAGGCGGCAGCCACGGAGAGACACTTTGTGAAGACCCACAGTGCGGACACAAGCCTGAAAGGGAGCACCCTGTACTGGTAGTGGTCCCCTTGCATCCTGAAGCGCAGGTATTGCCTGTGTTGAGGGTGGATTAGGATGTGGGTGTAAGCATCCTTGAGGTCCAAGGAGCATAGCCAATTGCCTTGCTGAAGGAAGGGCAGCAGGATGCCAAGCAATAACATCTTGAACTTCTCCCACACCAGGAACCTGTTTAGGTTTCAGAGGTCGAAGAAGGGGTGCAAGCCTCCCATCTTTTTCGAAATGAGGAAATAGCAGGAGTAGAACCCACAGCCGCAAAGGTACGGCGGTACCCTCTTGACCGCCCATTGGGCGAGGAGGTTGGACATCTCCCACTGCAATAAGACCTGGTGCGAAAGGAGCCGAGTAGGCTCCGCTGGCAAGAAAGGAGAAGGATACCTGTCCAGGCGAAGGCGATAACCGTCCCGGATCACTCGGAGGACCCAGGTGTCCGACGTGATCGACGCCCACTGCGGAGTGAATAAGGACAGGCGTCCTCCCACCAGCAGAAGTGCTGCTGGGGGGCAAGAGGCTATGCCATCGGCGTCAAAATCCCTGCGCGGGTTGGGGTGGCGCCGGTTGCTGGGCCTTTGGTCCTTTAGGCTTGCGGTGGCAATGTGCGCCTCCCTTTCCCTGTGTGCTGGAGGCCGGTGTGGGAGTGTGTGGAAAAGAGGGGTAGCCCCGGTAGGAGAACGGCTTCTTTGTTTGCTGTTTCTTCCGAGGGAGGGAGGAGGTCTTATGCGAGAGACAAGTTTGAGTGATGAACTCCGTTTTATCTCAGCAGCCTTATCCTCCGTGGGCTTACCAAACAGCTGCTCGCCGAGGCAGGGGACGTCCAGGAGTTTCTCCTGGACCCATTGTTCCAGGTCCGAGGATTGGAGCCATGTCTGATGTCGGGCCCCGATGCCGGCTGCTGCCACTCAGGCGGAGGACTCAAACCTGTCATACGCAGCGTGGGAGAGGTACTTTGAGCACTCTGCGATGGATTTCAGGAGGGTTTGGAACCTGAGAAGAGGTTCACCCCTGAGACCTGCGGAGAGCCTTGGCGAGGTCCCACAGGAACATGCTCATATACAATTTGTATGCCTGGATGCGGCATATAAGCATGGATCCTTGATAGGCCTTGTGCCCAAGGGCGTCGAGAGCTCTGGACTCCCTGTTCGGGGGGACCGAAGAGTGTGACTTCGGGCTCTTTTGCTTCCACATCGCTGACTCCACAACCATTGAGGTGTGCGGGAGTTGGGTCTTGCGGAACCCCAAGTCACGTTGGACCCTGTACATGGCATTGAGGTGCTTGCTCACTGTGGGGACCAAAGCAGGTGTCTCCCACATGTGGAGGAGCAGCCTTGACAGAATGGAGGGAACTGGAATAGTAAGAGACTCCCGAGGTGGGGACTCATACTGCAGAATATTGAGCTCTTCAGCTCACGGCTCCTCTTCAGTCTGTGTAGCCAGGCTGAGGGCTCATGCCATGTCCCGCACAAACATGAGGAATGATGTGTCCTCAGGCGGCAAACGCCTCCGAGAGGCAGGCGGGGACGGGTCCAAAGGGAGGTCCCTGTGGGCACGGGTCTCCGGGGAGGTATCCCCATCTGACTCCCAGTCCGAGAGTTCCAAGAAGGAGTCAGGCTGGTCGCCCCGTCCAGAGGTCGAGGCCCACTTGGAGCCAGCCTTGGATGATCTCGCTCCCGAGGACAAGGAAGGGGAGCGAGACCGATGCCGAGGACCCTCATGAGGTCCACGGCTCTCGGGAGTTACCAGGGTAGGTTGCGGTGTCCCTCTCGAGGGAACCTCGGTCTCGAGGCACGAGCCAGCAGTGCTGGGCATGCGAGTCTGCTGGGAGCTAAGAAGGCAGAAACGATGCGCTCCAGTGCCAGCATTCAGGACTATCACATGGACGCAGGTCCCTGCGACATCGACACTGGGGTTACCGGGTCAGGCGTGGAGGAGAAGAGGGGGTCTTCACCAGGACGGCCCTAAGGAGACCGAGCGCCATCGCCGGAGGCCTCCGTATCTGTACGAGGTACCTTACAAGGATGCTCCTTGTCCGACTCTTGGGAACGCCGAGGGGGGCTGAGTGACCAAGCGTGGAAGCACTCGCGCTTGTCTGGGGCCCCCGACAGCAACTTCGGAGTCTTCTTCTTCTTACACCTCTCCACTTCAGGGGACCCCTGGTTGGAGTGTCGCCGAGAGCGCGGGGCCAAAGTTGGGGATCCCACCTGCGGAGGGACGACCGAGGGTGCCGCCAGGTATTCCGGGGCTACCTTCTGGAAAATGTCATCGGACTTCTGCTTATGACTTAGCAGGGCCTTGGAAGACATTTTCTTGAAAAGGGAGCAGAGCTCCAGGTCATGGTCGGCCCCAAGACACCGAAGACAGCAGTCGTGGGTGTCCGTGAGCAACATGTTTTTGGAGCATCTGTCACACTTCTTAAATCCATGGCCATGGGAGCAAAAAGGGCCCCCGCTAGGTCAAAGACCTTTGCGGCAAGCGGTTGGGAAAAAAAGGGCGCAAAGCCCGTGGAAGAAAAACTTCAACAGAAAGGCGTCCCCTCGCTCAAGGGAAAAAACAGAGCAGGAGAGGACGGGTAGAGGACTGGTTTTACCAGAAAAAAATCAAGGCCAGAGGCCGAATATGAAACACTTTTTCTGAGGGACGAGGACGTGCATCCGAAGAGCTCCACGGAAAAAGGGAGACTGAGCAAGATGGCACCTTTGGGCGGGAAGAGGACCACGCATGCGTGGCAGCAATCCCAAAGGCTTTCTTTGAAAGCTGGGGAATTGCTCCGCGCGGGCTCTGTCAGTGCCGACGTCACCCATAAGTGAGGACTGACTTCCTGCTTGTTCCTGGAGAACTAGAAGTTTCCCTAAAAAACACAGGCTCCACAATGCTTGTATTGGGTCAAGCAGTGATATCCTGGGTCCCTTTTAATAATGGTTTATGGACCTTTCCTCCGGGAACTTGTCCAAACCTTTTTTAAACCAAGATACACTAACAGCTTTTACTACATCCTCTGGTAACAAATTCCAGAGTTTGATTTCACGTTGAGTGAAAAAATATTTTCTCTTATTAGTCTTAAATAGTTTACCCTGTAACTTCATTGCATGTCCCCTAGTCTTTCTATATTCAGTGCTAAGCTTCTAATTTTTTTCTCCTGTCCTAAATTTAACCCTGTTGTCACCCATTTTTATGCTCCTAAATTTAGGAGTTCAGTGAAATGTTTACTATAAAATGTAATCAGTCAGCCCTAGTAAATTTTCAGAGGCCAATTTAGGAGCATAACCTGAAAGTTAGGAGCATATATCATTTGAATACTGGTCCCAATGTAAACAGAGTAAGCATATAGAATAGCAGTATAAAGCATATTACTCACCTGTAACAGGTGATCTGCGGGAACAGCAGGAATCAATCTTCACAGATGGGTATCGTAGGAACCGAAAGAGCCCGCGCGGGAACGCTCCCTAGCATCCAATAGGAGAGCTTTAGGGAGTACTCCACTGCGCCTGCGCAGCTGCCTTCCCGCCTTCCTCATAGCTTTCTTCTGTTGTGTTTGTAGCTGAAAGATAGAGGAAAAAATTGTACCCAACAACTCCTAGGGAGGAGGGTAGGATGTGAAGACTGATTCCTGCTGTTCCCGGAGATCACCTGTTACAGGTGAGTACCTACACTATCTTCAGGAACAAGCAGGAATGCAGTCTTCACAGATGGGACTCACTAGCTTACAGGCACCAGAGAGAACATGTCCATGAGGTGGAAGAATGGAGCCAAATAGGTATGGACACAAGTTGGCCTCAGCAGATTCGAGTGCAGTAGCTGAGAGCATGGAAGAGGGAGTCACGTGCCAGAGATGGAACTGGTAGGAGATGAGATTAAGTCCCAAATAGATGTTGAAGTTACGCCTGGCTAAAGACAGCATCCCAACGGGAGTCCCCGTCCAGGCAGTAATGAGCCACAAAGGTATGAACAGAGAACCAGGTGGCTGCTCTACAGATCTCGTGTATGAAGACAGAGCAGAGGTTAGTGACAGATGTTGCCATGGCTCTGACATTGTGAGCGGTAACATGACCCGAGAAAGAGAGACCAACCTGATCATAGGCTAGCGAGATGCAACTGGCAGTCCAGTTGGATATGGTGTGTTCTGACACCGGAACACTTAAGTGGCTGGGGTCAAAAGAAACAAATAACGGAGGATTTTCTAAAATCCTTAGTTCTATGCAAGTAGAAAGCAAGTGCACGCTTGCAGTCCAGGGTATGTAATGCTGCCTCAGACTTGGAGTCATGCAACCGGGGAAAAAAGACCGTAGCATTACCAACTGGTTGAGATGAAAAGTGGAAACTACTTTTGAAAGGAAATGCAGATGAGTTCAAAGAACCAATTTGTCATGGTGGAACTGAATGTAAGGAGGATCCACTATTAAAGCTTGTAGCTCACTAATGCGACAAGCTGAGGTGAGAGCAATGAGGAAAATTACCTTCCATGATAGAAATTTTAGAGGCGTGGTAGTCAGAGGCTCAAACGGAGCTTTGATAAGTTGGGCTAGGACCACATTAAGGTCCCAAGCCACTGGTGGTTGTCTGATCGGAGGCTTGGAAAGCAGAAGACCCCTCATGAATCACTGCACTAGGGGAATGCGAGGAAACTGAAAGTTTATGATAGGCTGCAACAGCACTTAGATGAACTCTGACAGAGTTAGTCTTGAGTCCTGTGGAAGACAAATAGGGAAGATACTGTAGAGTAAGCTCCACTGGGCAATCCGATAGGTTAACCTGCTTAGGGGTACACCAAAGAGTGAACCGACGCCACTTGAAGGCAAAAGATCACCTGGTAGAAGGCGTGCGAGAGGCAAGCAGGATATCCTTGACCGTTTGTGGAAGACTGAGGCCATCAAAGGTCATGCTTTCAGGAGCCACGCCCTGAGACGGAGGGCCCATGGATTGGGATGGAGGAGAAGTCCCTGATCCAGGGATAGGAGGTCGGAGGCATGACCCAAATTGAGGAGTGGAGCCCGTGCTAGACAAAGTAGCAGAGGAAACCACGGCTGATGAGGCCAGTAAGGGGCCACCAAGATCAGAGAGGCTCTGTCGGCCTGCAGCTTGAACAGAGTCTTGGGAATCAGAGGGGTTGGTGGGAATGCATAAAGCAAGTCCTGTCCTCAATCGAGAAGAAAAGCATCGGTTGCTAGACTGATCGGGGAGGGAACTCTGGAGCAAAAAAAGCAGTAGATGCGTATTCTCCTGAATAGCAAACAGATCTATTCTGGAGGTCCCACACACATCTGGAAGAGCCAAGAGACAGTCTGCTGATTGAGGGTCCATGTGTGGATGGAGAATGTGGCTGAGTCTGTCCGCTAAGACATTGAGATGACCTGGGAGATACACTGCCCAAAGGTGGATGCAGTGTGTGATTGCAAGGGACCAGAGGTGAAGGGCTTCCCAGGGGATAGGAGCCAGTTCCTCTCTGCTTGTTCACGTAGAACACAGATACTTGGTTGTCCATCTGGACTAATACGTATTTGCCCAATAGTTGGGATTGAAAAATCCTTAGGGCATTCATGAGAGCACAAAGCTCCAGGAGATTGATCTGCAGCTGGGATTCGTGGTCTGTCCATTGCCCCTGAGGTTGTTCAGATGCGCTTCCCAACCCAGTTTGGAAGCATCCGTGGTTAGAGTGCACTGGGTTGGAGGCATCTGAAAAGGTGACCCTTCTAGAAGATTTTGGGGGGAACACCACCACTGAAGGGAGTTGACTAGAGAAGGTGTTATGCGAATCTTGTCCAAGAGCCGGCCTGTCACCTGAGACCATCGGGATGAAAGTGTCCATTGGGCTTGTCTCATGTGGAGAAGGACATATGCTACGTGTACCATTGAGGCCCAGAAGGCGTAGCATATCTCGAGCTGTCATGACGCTTTGGCCTTGAATCGTGAAGGTCAGCTCGATAAGCCATGTAGAACAATCCTTGGGAAAGAAAGCTCGGCCCCGACGTGTCTAGAAGTGCTCTGATGAATTCCAGCTATTGTGCTGGAACAAGATATGACTTTGGAAAGTTTAGGATGAACCCTAGACTATGGAGCACAGTAAAAGAGCGATGAAGAGATAGTTTTACCTCTTCTGGGGAGTCTCCCTTTATCAACCAGTTGTCTAAGTAGGGGAAGATGGAGATCACCAGTGTGCACAAGTAGGCAGCGATGCACTTTGTGAAGACTCTGGGAGCAGAGGTTAGGCCAAAAGGTAGCACTCGATACTGGTAGTGCAGCTATTGAACCCTGAAATGTAGATATTTTCTGAGATGAGGGTGGATCAGCAAATGTGTGTAAGCATCTTTGAGATCTAGAGAACATAGCCAGTCGCCCTTCTGGAGATAGGGCAGAAAGGTACCGAGGGAAATCATTTTGAAATTTTTCCCAAATGAGGAACTTGTTGAGATCTCTCAGATCTAAGATGGGCCTGTACCCTCCCATTTTCTTTGGGATAAGAAAGTAGGGAGAGTAGAAGCCCATGCCTTCTTGGTTGGGAGGGACTCTTGATAGTCCTCTGAAACAAAAGGATGGTCTCCTCTGAGGCTATAAGACTTGCCTGCAGAGGATTTGCAGGGTATGTTTTTGGAGAGGTGGTTGGGAGTAAGCTGTGGAAGTGAAGCAGATAACCCCTTGTGACTATGCTAAGAGTCCATTTCTCTGATGTGATGAGATGCTACCTATGGGCATAGGCACAAAGGTGGCCTGAAATGTGCAGGGAGTGGGGACCCAGCAGAGGTCAAATGGCTACACTCTCTAGGAAAGAGTCAAAACCAGATGCTTGCTGTTGTGCAGCAGCTGGTTGGGGTTTAGGAGTCTTGGCCTTTTTAGGTTGACAAGGACCTTGAGACCTCTGCTGTTGTTGCTGTGGCTGATAAGAAGTAGATGGTTGGTAGAGGTCACGTGATGTGGTGAGCCCAAGAGGACGTGAGTTGCTTGAGCTCCGGGCCCTCCTCCCCTGAAAGTTGATATAGTACCGTGTTTTATTTAGCTGTATTTATTTAGTTTTGCAGTGAATTTGGGCTTGCCAGGGATCCAGCATATCGGTAAGGGCAGGAGATACCGTGTGAGTACAGAAAAATAGGATGGCGACTGCGGTGAAGGCGGGGAGACGAGAAAAAGAACGTACCGCAAGTGCCTTGAAAATGGTGGACTCCCCTCCGAAGCAAAGTGCCGCAGCTTCACCAACTATGATGGAAGAGATCTCTGCCGCTGTTACAAGTGCACTATCATCACAATTCGAGGCTTTACATGCAAAGATGGATACGCTTCAGAGCTCTCTGGGCACACTGGGTGCACGCGTGCAAGAAGCCGAAACCCGTATTACTCACACGGAGGAAGAAGTGGAGCATCTAAGGCGGGAGCTGCTTGCAGTGCAGAAGGAGTCAAAAGCCCATGAAACAAAACTTGATGACCTAGAAAATAGGTCCCGGCGCAATAATTTGCGCTTTTTGGGAATTGCTGAATCTATCTTGGATAAGGAACTGAGGAGCTATGTGGAGAACCTGTCTGCTTTCTTAAGAGATGGGGCTGAATCGAGTGGGCCTATTGTGGTGGAAAGAGCCCACAGACTAGGGCCTAAACAGCAATCTGGAGTCCGCAGGCCTAGGGTGGTCTTAGCCAAATTTCTGTGTTACACGCAAAAGGACGCAGTGTTAAGAGCAGCAAAGTAAAAGGGAGTTGTCGAGTGGGAGACTGCGAAGATCCAAATAACACAAGACTACTCCGTTGCATTGAGTCAACGTCGTAAAGCCTATGCCCCGCTATGCCGAAAGCTGATTGAGGCCAAGGTTCGTTTCAGCGTCCAGTACCCCGCCCGGCTGCATGTGCTTCACCAAGGAATGCATCGGGCATTCGAATCAGCGGCGGAGGCGAGTCTCTACGTGGAGCAACTACTGGCACAGGTGACATTGAGCCCGGGGGAGCAGTGAGACCTTTTCTGAGTGCCTCTCGGTTGCGAGTTGTTTTGAATTCTACATGCTTACCTGCTGGCGGGAGAAGAATGGTATTGGCCCTGGTGTCCCACCTTGCCGTTGAGGGCCAGGTCCCGCCGGCTGCTGTTTGTGCTACGGGGCCCATAGAGGAATCCTGCTGGGTCCGCAGTGGGGGCCCACAGCATTTTAGCGTTGACCGGACTGTTCTCTACCTGGGCCAAGGGACTTCCGCGTGTATGTGCTGCTGACTGCGATCGAAGCTTCAGGGCGGACCTGGTTGGGAATCGCGTGCTGAGGAGGCGCCCTTTTTGGTGCCCTAATAGTTGCTCGGGGACCCTGTACATCGGCTTCGGCTGGTGCGGCGAGCTGGTGGTGCCGGCTGGCTCCAAGGAGTTCTGGTGCTCGGGCTGAACTGAAGCGTGAGTGAGCCGGCTGTTCGCTATGGAGCCCCGGCCTGACTGTAGCCCGGCCCATTTGGCCTACCTACGCAGAACATGGCGGGATGGTTTGGCCTGCTGTCTGTGTAACGTACGGACTTATGTTTAGGGAAGATTTCTGTATAACTGTGTTGTGTTTCTGTGATGTTAAATTTGAGTTTAAGTACTTCTTTTGGAACTGTAAAGTTGCGGGTGTGGGAAGGGTCGAGAAGGGGGTATGAGGGAGGGGTACAGCTGGGGAAGTATCACTGGAGCCAGACTGCTTTAAAGTGGTTCTGGACTTGCTTACAGAGAGCGAAGGGATTTGTTAAGGGGCAGGGGTAGTACGTAAGGATGGTAGTAGAGGGGCACTTGGGGCCTGGGAATCTATACTACCGGGGATGCTTGGGGGGTTGAGTGGGCGGCAAATGCACATAAACTCATCGGTCTATGGGACGCGCCATCCATGGTTCGACCTGGTCCCTTGGGCCTAGTGTCGTTTTTTTTTAACGGCGACTAATCCGGGTCAGGCGGGGCTGGCAGCCCCCTAAGGGACATCAGCCCGTATGCTTGTCTGGGCCAGGTAGGGCTATTCTGGGTCCATACTTCACTGCGGTGAATGAAGCTTGGAGAGGGGAGGGGGGTTCTACTCACATCCTAGGTGACTCTTGATGGGAGAGGGGTGGAGGTTAGTGGTTGAGAGTAGGGTAGGGGTAGGGTGGGGTGGGGGTAAGGGAGGAGGGATAGACAGTAGAGGGGAAGGGGGTTGGGGGTTGCAGGGAGCACAGCGGAATCATAGGTTGACTATGTGCGTGAAGTATGGGGGCGCCACAATGTTCAGGGAGAGACCTCAGGCTGTGGAGGTCTATCCCTACTGTTATTGCAGGATCGATAAAGAAATTTTGTTCAATTACTATCCAACTTGAAGGTTATCTCTTGGAATGTATGCGGGGTAGGTAATCCTATCAAAAGATATAAAGTATTGCAGGCCTTAGCCAGGTTGAAATGCGACATAGCTATGTTGCAGGAAACCCACCAGACGGCCGAAGAGCATGCTAAATTGCAGAAAACGTGGGTGGGGCAGAGTTGGGGTGCCCCGGCTAAGGGGAAAAAGGGTGGGGTAGTCATCAACAAACGCACTGAACCTCAATCATGACATTAGCTACATACCTATTTTACATTCGTTTGGAAGGAGATGGTACGAATTCCCTCATAACACTTCAGCAAAACACAACCACACATCTTACTCACACCTAATCAGCATTCCCCTTCAAATCATCAATAAAACACAAGCTGAGAAGTCTCACCGCCAACGCCTCCTAAAATGTGCATTAATAAATGCCAGATCCATACGATCAAAGTGGCCTGCAACGATGGACTTGATTCCTCAATACAATCTCGACATCCTAATGGTCACGGAATCATGGTTATCAGATTGTGACAACATCCTCCTGAATCAGATGCTGCCTACAGGATTCGACCTTTACACATGCCACAGGTCTACTCAAAAAGGAGGCGGAACATTAATCCTCGCCAAAACTGACCTCAATTTCAAGCTATGCAATTCCTCCAGCTCAACTCATCTTGACTCCCTCTCTATATCTAATGAACTATGCTCAATCAACCTGCTTTATAGAGCACCATCCCCATCACCTGACGATCTTCCAACAATAATTGAACTCGCATGTTCAACTTCCTCTTCACGATCTCCAAATTGGCTAGTTGGAGACTTTAACCTCCCATCTCTCCATGATAGCCAATCAGAAGCATTCCTAGAAGCACTAAAGGATCTAGGTTACAACCAATACGTTGACTCTCCTACCCACATTAAAGGAGGTAAACTAGACCTAATATTCGCACCTTATCTCGACACCTTATCACGACAAGCTCTGGATCTGTCAGTTATACCAGTGCCATGGTCCGATCACAACCTTATTCAATTTAATATACCCACCTATACCTCGCATATGAGCCAAAGACCATCTAAATCACCTGAAACTCACTCAGCCCGTTATCAACCCCTCAACCGTGAAAAGGTCCTAGAGAACCTTCGACCTCTCATGACTAACACTTCCCTCAACTTAGATGACCTAATAGCCAAATGGAACGAGAACCTCAGAGCCGCCTCATGTCCTCTGCATAAAGATAAGAAAAGAAGAAAACGAGAACATGCACCATGGTTCTCAACTGACTTGCGTTCATCTCTCATTCATCTACGCAAACTTGAAAGACAGTGGCGTCGAACCCACTCTCCAGAGGCACTTGAAACATATAACTCACACTTAACTACACACCGTGAGAAAATAACATTGAGTAAGAAGATCTACCACACAAACCTGTTGAAACGTGCCATCAATAAACCTCATGCATTATTCAAGTTAGTAAAATCCATAACAAGAGAACCAGTCTCAGATCAACCTGCAATGCCGCAGCCTCAGGACTACGCAAATTACCTGCAATCAAAAATGATTACAGCTAACACAAGCATAAATACCAACAACCCTTCTGCATCACCTAAGAAATCCCATATAACACCTTTTTGCAACTTCAACACTATATCTACTAGTGAAATTGTAAAAATTATCGCCTCCATCAATCCTAGCACAGCTCCCAATGACCCATGCCCAGCCAGCTGGATCAAAGAGTTACGTCATGAGCTAAGTCAAATTCTGTGCCTGTTACTGAACCAGTCCTTCCTAACAGGCTCATTCCCAAAAAGTCTGAAACACACCTCCATCAAGCCTTTACTAAAAAACAGTAAGCTTGACTCATCCAAAGTTGAATCGTTCAGGCCAATCTCGAGCATTCCACAACTTGCAAAAATTATCGAGAAAGCTGCCCAACAACAGCTCCAGCAGCATATTGACATTGAAGCGCCTCTAGACAAATCACAACATGGTTTCAGAGAAGCACATGGAGTTGACACAATCCTTACAACCTTATTCAATGATCTTATCACGGGAATAAACGACATTAAACAGGGATTTGTGCTCATATTTTTGGACATCTCCGCTGCCTTTGATTCTGTAAACCACAACATACTGCTGCAACGTCTGAGTGAGAAGGGAATTCAAAACACAGCACTTGAATGGTGTAGATCCTACCTTTCCAATAGGTGGCAACAAGTTAAAACAGGTCAGGAATCATCAGAGCCATTCCTACAGTCTCAAGGTGTACCTCAAGGATCTTCATTATCAGCATTAATGTTCAACATTTATATGCAGCCGATATGTGAGTTGATCCGATCCTTCAACGTGCAATGCCTGGCATACGCAGATGACATCCTCATTTACATGCCGTTTAATACTGACCAACCAGTGTTCACACCAATAATTAATTGTTTTGGTGCAATAGCCGAATGGCTGTTGACACAAAACTTAAGAATAAATCACAACAAAACTGATGTATTATTTGTCACAAGAAATCGCAAGTTCATACCCCCTCCGTCACTGCTAATCAATAACATAGAACTGACGTCAAAACCCACTATCCGATACCTCGGCATCACATTGGATCAACACCTAGATATGACAACGCATGTGAAGAATGTGACAAAGAGGATATATCATAAGATCAGATCGCTACGCCACCTCCGACCACTACTTGACTATACTGATTATCGCTCAATATTCCAGGCTCTAGTCATCCCTCACCTAGATTTTGCGAATATTATCCTCCATGGCCTCTCTCAATCAACCTTAAATCCACTTCGTCTGGCTATGAACGCAGCTGCAAGAGTCCTCTCTGGGTCACCAAGAGCTGCTCACATAACGCCGATCATGAAGGACCTACACTGGTTACCATTACAAGCCAGACTTACATATAAGTCTCTAGTTCTGACCTTCAAGGCCAGGAATAACTACCCTCCGACACCAATTAGCAAACTAATACATAACACCCTCGAAAATAGAAACAGAAGGACCACTGCTATGAATACCTTAGTAGTTCCCAAGATGATGACATCTTGTACTAAAGCTACATCGAACAGAGCTTTCTCTTTATTTGCACCCCTGAACTGGAATTTACTTCCTCATGAAATTCGTTGTATCAAAAACCTTTTACAATTCAGGAAAGCCGTGAAGCATCACTTATTCACAAAATTCTACCCAGAAGTGACCCCGCATGTCCACTCAAACAACAGACCTCCAACGTGCACTAAACATCATATTACCTTAATTCAACCAGAAAATGGTTAAGCTCCACGATAGCTCCACATCCTCTGTTGATTCCCACCTCCCACATAAATTACGCAGATAATATCCACTTGAGCTAACATATTTATTTATTTAGTAAAAACATATATATATATGATGTTGACTGTACATAGTTTTACCTGTTAATCCATGTTATATATTCCCATGTTCTATGTAAACTCAATGTTACTTGCATACATTGTTGTATATTTTGTTCAATGTACACCGCACTGATCTTAATAGCGCGGTATATAAGAAATGTTAAATAAATAAATAAAAAAAATACTGATCAGTAAGCAGATTCGCTTTGAATTGGAGAAGGAGTACTCCGACCCTGAAGGCAGGTATATTTTGTTTTATGGTAGCCTTGAGGGTAGGCCTATCGTGTTGGGTAACCTGTATAGCCCCAATGTATTGGACCGGGCGTTCTATGCCCGATTGGCCTCTAGAGTGGAACAACTGCCAGATGTTCCCTTGATACTGGCCGGAGATTTGAATGGGGTGTTGGATATAGAGATGGATACGTTGGGAAGCGGGGGGGGGAGCGAATGTGAGCTCCGACCACTAAAGCGTTGCAGGAATTGTGTAATCGCTTGGGAATAGTTGATCCCTGGCATTTATTGCACCCGTCAGAGAAAGATTTCACCCATCAATCGAGAGCCCATGGGACTAGTGCTAGACTTGACTATGTTTTGGTTTCGGAAAGGCTTTTTGCGCAGGTAGGAGATGCACAGATCGGCCCTATCGCGGTGTCTGATCATGCCCCGATCTGGGTGGATTTAGGATGTGGGGGCTTGGCAGCGCCGACAAGGCTCTGGCGGTTTCCCATGGGGCTATATAATGATGCTGACTTTCGAATGCGTATCGGACAGTACTGGCAAGAATTTATGGCCCATCACGAGCAGCATAAAGATGACCCGGAGTTGCTCTGGGAAACGGCCAAAGTAGTGTTGAGGGGAGATATTATTGCATATGTGGTGAGAAAGCGGAAACTTTTGGCAAGGCAGATTGTTCAGCTGGAGAAGCAGGTAGTGAGAGCTCGGCGATGGTGTGCAGGAGACTCCAGTGTGGTTAATAAGCGGAGGCTTTGGGAGTAGCAAACGTCTCTTAATGAATTACTTCATCAGAGGGCGAAGAAATCTCATATGTATTATAGGTACCAACTATACCGTTTTGGGGATAAGCCTGGAAAACTTCTGGCGCGTTGCTTACAGGGCAATCGGGGTTCTCGGTCGATTGCGGCATTGCGGGATGATCAGGGATGCTTGCATAAGGATAGTGCAGCCATAGCCAGATTGCTTCGCTCCTTTTTTCAGAAGCTATATGCACGGAGGGAGGGGGCTCCGACTGAAATGCAGAACTATTTACGGGAAATACAGTTGCCGAAGGTGTCGGCAGACCAGCGGGTATACCTTGATGCCCCAGTGACAGTGGATGAAGTCTATAGAGTTATTCAGAGAGCTAGCTGCTGTAGAGCGCCTGGCCCCGATGGGTTTGGGGCCGAGTTTTATAAACTGTTAGGGGATCTAGTGCCCCCAACCTTAGTGGAAATGTATCATCGAAGAGTAGCTCAGGGGAAGTTTGGCTGGGGCACTAATCATGCGTATATTACTTTAATACCTAAACCAGGAAAGCACAGTTACTTACCTGTAACAGGTGATCTCTGGGAACAGCAGGAATTAGTCTTCACATATGGGTACGTCGGTACTGACGGAGCCTGCACGGGAATGCTGCCCAGCTTTCAATCAGAAAGCTTTTGGCAGCATCCCTCGCGCCTGCGCAGTGACTTCCCGCCTTCTCCACAGCCTCTCTTCAGTTGAATGTCAGAGCTGAGACAAAGGCGAGGAGAGAAAAGGATAGAAATTAAGAGAATGCAACTCCTAGGGGAGGTGGGAGGGTTGTGAAGACTAATTCCTGCTGTTCCCAGAGATCACCTGTTACAGGTAAGTAACTGTGCTATCTCCAGGAACAAGCAGGAATGAGTCTTCACATATGGGGACTCCCTAGCTGGAGATGCCAGGGGGAGATCCCATAAAAATGCAAGTGCCTGGATCAGGGGTGCATTTTGTGTCCAGGAATCCCCGGCATCCAATGTGGGATGGAGGGTAGGAGTTGACAATAAAGTGCTGTGAGGAAAGAAACAGCATAGCCATGGACTAGAGGGTCGTACAGAGTACAGGAGTCCTTGGTATATATGATGAGTAGCATTAAACACATTTAATGTACACTTAAAATAGGCAGCTTACCTACTGTAGTGTAGGAAGTAGGAAGCAGGATGGAGTCTACTAGAGAAGCAGTGGCTGAATCTTCAAGGTGACCTCCCAGTAGTGAGGATGAAGGTCCAGACCTTGAGGTAGTAGACGATCCAGGTGTTAACTGGGTAGGATTAGACATCAGGTCTTCCATGGAAAGCTTTATGGAAAAAAGCTGAAAACTCCTTTAGGCATAAAGTTATTAACATTGAGGACTAAAGGAAGAAGACTGACGGAGTTGGAGAACTAGTCCAGTCCTGGCAGGAAGAGGGGAACTGGAAAAAACCCCTATTCCTAAGTAAAACAGCTGTGTACGCAAAGATAAAGATGTACACTGTTTTTCCTAGCTGGCGAGAGATAGGAAAAAATATTGAAGCTGGATGCTTCAAGGACATAAAGAAAAAATGGGAAATGTTAGCACCAAGTGGTTGTTGGGGCTTAACACATCCTGTAACATAATTTGGCATGGGACGTAGGGCAATAGACTGTCTAAAACCTCTAAGAGGTAAAACATGTAGTATAGACAGTAAGGGTGATAGTGAAGACGATTAACCAACCCTTGAGAAGCCCCCCATGTAACACATATATATGGGGAGATATATATATGTGGCTTGAATAGATATATATATATTAATATATATATACATAATATATAAATCTACATATGGAAATTTGTGGGGCATGGTTTAGCACCACCAGAGTAATGATATAAGTATGTAGACATATAAGGAGATGCTACATACAAGACAACAGATTGAGATACATGTCTATCATGCAGCCCCATGATTGTACATGGGGAATAGAAGAGAAAAGGATTCTGCATCCTACAAGAGGGTGATCCCACTTGGGATATGTATAGAGAATCTATTTTCATGGATTGAGGGATGCCGGAAGGCAATCCAACTAGTTATCCGTGATGTTCGCGTGCGAACAGATGAAGATAGGAATATGTAAGGATCAATACGGGATTTCCACAGAACACTGACATGGTGGATGTCTTGGATCTTCTCGTAGAAGAACTGAGATTATGTGTTAACACCCCAATTTAAAAAGGGGGGGGGGCGGAGAACCCTCTCAGGTATAGGAAGGGTTATAAGTTCTTCTTTAGTAAAAGAGGAACTTCAGAGACAAGACCAATGCTCTGCAGCAAGGCCCCCATAGTAGAAAGCTTCTCTGAAGATTGCAGAGAGCATTGTGCAGGAGAGCTATGAGACAAACTGACTGAAAGTCAGGTATGTTGCCATATCCTAGGAAAGGAGATGGGTAGAATAATGTGAGAAAGTCTAAACAAGTAGGAGGATCCAAGGCAGCTTGGAATCACTACTGAGGGTAGACAAAGATTTGAACAAGGGACTGGAACTTGGATAAAGTTTCAGCAAGAGAATTACTGTAACTCCTGCAGGCAGAGCTGCTGATGGAAACAGCAAAGAGACCGTCGTGTGTTGAAAAAGAAAAAACAGACAAGAAAAAGGAGGGAAAGCGTAGTTACTCACCTGTAACAGGTGTTCTCCAGGAGCAGCAGGAATCAGTCCTCACATATGGGTGATGTCGGCGCCGACGGAGCCCTCGCGGAGCAATTTTCCCCAGCTTTCAAAGAAAGCCTTTGGGAATTGCAGCGCGGATGCGCGGTCCTCTTCCCGCCCAAGGGTGCCATCTTGCTCAGTCAGATGACATAGCTAAAAGACAGCAAAAATTAGCAAAAATGAAAGCATATAACTGCAACTCCAAGGGGAGGAGGGAGGGTTGTGAGGACTGATTCCTGCTGCTCCTGGAGAACACCTGTTACAGGTGAGTAACTACGCTTTCTCCAGGACCAAGCAGGAAGTCAGTCCTCACATATGGGACTCCAAAGCTTAAGGCTACCGGAGACCCTAAGCACAAAAATGAGCTCCCTCTAGCTCAGCAGCACAGAAGGAAGGAATCTTCTCTGAATATGTCTCCAACCGGTAGCCCAACATCCGGGATGGAGGGTAGGAGTTGCCTATACCTCGAAGAGGTTACGGAGGACTGCCTGTCCGAAAGCACTGTCCCTGCGGGACTCCCTCTCCAGGCAGTAATGGGCTGCAAAAGTCTGGCTTGAAGACCAAGTAGCGGCCCGGCAGATGTCTGCCAACGGAACAGAGCGGAGGTAAGCCACTGACGTAGCCTTCGCCCAAACACGATGAGCGGTGACTCTACCTTCCAGCACGAGGCCCGCAGCCTCGTAAGCCCAAGCGATGCAGTCCGCAATCCAGATGGACAGAGTACGCTTGGAGACAGGGAGCCCCAACTTGTTGGGGTCATAAGACACGAAGAGCTGAACCGCCCTTCGGTGCTCCCGCGTACGGTCCAGGTAGAAGTTCAGCGCCCTTCTACAGTCCAGGGTATGCAGGACCATTTCAGCTCGGCTGGAGTGTGGCCTGGGAAAGTAGGTCGGAACTACCACCTCCTGGTTGATGTGAAAAGGGGAAACCACTTTAGGAAGAAACTTAGGGTGAATCCGTAGGACTACCCGGTTCTTGTAGAACCTAGTGTAAGGAGGATCAGATACCAGTGCCTGCAGCTCACTAACGCGTCTAGCAGAAGT